>VYZX01014330.1:0-121100 GCA_013401335.1 Brachypteracias leptosomus | reverse complement strand
CCACCGCCGCCGCCGCCATCTTCACCGGCCGCTGCTCGAGGTCACAGCGCAGGCCGGTCCCGGAGGCGAGGCAGTGCGCAGGCGCGTCGGCGGCCACCGTCCCCCCAGCCCCGCCTCTGCCCACCGCCCCTTCCGCCGTGAGTACCCTGGGAAAGGTAGTTCTTTGGGGTGGCCACGCCTGCTGGGGCTGTCGTTCCTGACCGCGGGGCAGGAAGCGGGGCCCCGGTCACGGGCGGCTTCCATCTGCACTCACAGCCGCCCTGCCCCGGTGTCCCGTTCCCCCGGGCAACCTCGCAAGGCCCTGCTGGCCGTTGGTGCGAAAGCCGAGTGCTGAGGCGCTCACCGAAGGGTGAGGCCGGGCCCCACCGGCGGGCTGCGGTGCCCCGGTGCTCCTCCCGTGGGAAACTGCTGCTTGGCGCGGCCTGCGCTCGGCCCTCGGAGGAAGGAAACGGGAGTGGGCCCCATGTGGCATACCTGTGGAGCTCCAGTTCAAATGTCCTCCTCGTTGCACCTTCTTACACCCTGGTGTCCAAGGTGGCTTTCCTCAAGCAGAGTCTAGTGGTGCGGGGCTCTGGAAAGGACCAGAATGACCAGTACAATGGGGCCACAACGCTGGGGTGTCTCGCTCCAGCCTCTGTCTGTTCTGTGCTTGCAGAGTTACATCCAGCCCCTCAGCTGGCCATGTGTGTGTTTGGGGCTCTTTGCAGGTGGAGGAGCCACGGGGGCTGCTTGGGGGCCTTGTAATTGCTGTAACAGGGTGCAGTGATCCCCCATCCCTTCTCACATTCCAGTAAAGTTCCTGTAACACACACCCATGCACATCCCTCCCTTCAGATGCGTTAGGAGAGCAAGTGTTACAACAGTTTTTCAGTCAACTGTGCTTTCCTAACAGACATTTCTGCTTCCCTCAGAAACTGCTGCTGAAATGCAATGAGCTGTTTCCTACCCTTGGATAAACTAGATCCAAAAGTCTCCTGGGGCAAAGGCACAATCTTCCAGGTAAAGCATAGAGTAGGCAGCTCTAAATTTGTCAGTCTCTCTGTGTGACCTTGAGCGACTCACTCAGGTCCTGCCAACTGCTGAACTATACTGAATGGTTAAATCATTTCTGTAATTCTTCGAACTTTTCCGTAAGAGAAGGTAAAACGCCTGCCTGCTTCGCAGAGGTTACCAAGTTTGAGTAATTATTTTCTGTGGTGTGAGTAGCACAGATGGGTGCTGCTGTTGAAATACAGCGTGTGGCGTTAATGAAAAGCATGCTGCATGAAGTCTGCAGGGCAGACTTTAAACACTAGATGTTGCTGTTGCTACAAATTGAGAGCGAAGTGATGGGTTCAGCTATGCCAAAACCAGAATAACGCTCTTTAGGAAATACAGTGTACCGTCCCACTAGAAATAAGAGAGTATCATCAACAGGCTGTATTCTGGATGTCGGAATTTAGTTCCGTCTTCTATCTTTGGCTACATGTGCTGTGGTGGCTTTCAAAGGCACAGGTTTAAGCCTGACAACACCACGGTTCTCAATAATTTTAATAACTACAGTACTAAGAAAAGCATATCTAAAATGTAGAAAAATACTTGTTTTTCTTTAGCAAAAACATAATTTATCTTTTGTGATAACGTGCATACACTGACGTTTTGGAATGGTGCAGAGAATGGATTTATTTAAAGTGGGGTTCCATATGCCAGATTTTCTAAGTGTAATTCAGAAATGGTCTGTGATCTTGCAGCATTTTAATAAACAGAAAATCTGGCTTACTGAGCCAGTCAAATCACTGAGAGCTGGGGGTACTTTAGTGAACTAGGGATTGGGTCAAATCCTGATACTGCTTTCAAGAATTAAAATCAGAGTACCTCTCATAGGTTAATTTTAGACAAGTAAAATTCCACAAGTGATAAACGGTTTGTACCTTTATAACTTATACTGGAAGGAAAATTTAAATCCTGATAAAATCTGTTCTTGTATTTGGATATCTGTTATAATAATGGATTCCTCCATCATCATTCCATGGGAGTTTTTAGGAGGGTTTTTTCCCCTACAAAGCAATTAAAACCCCCATACTGACAGTTACTCATCATTTGGCATTTATCTTTGACCCTGTTTTCAATTTGGTCACTTGATGAGCGCTTGAACATTTACAAGCTCTTCCGTGAGAAACACCTGGGAGAACATTCACTTGTGGGTCTGCTGCTTTAGTGAATGCAGGATTGTAACCTTAATGTACTCATTCTTAGTAAATGTGTTGGTACTGTAAACAACACATTTTTCTCCTATTGAGACACACTAGAAGTTAAATCATGCAAAATATATTTTATTTCCCTTTTTTTGAGAAATCTTAAAAGTAATTGGTCTGAGTTTAGATACATTTATCCACACCCTAGTGCTTTTATTGAAGACACATGGCCTTCACACAGGCCTGACAGCCACAGAGTTCACTGTAATCTGCACTTTTATGTCTCTAGAAAGAATGTGATGATTCTTCAACTGTGGTAGTGGTGGGGATGCATTTTGATTTGGGCCCAGCTGCATGAGGTGTCATAAAATTTGTGGCAAGACTTAAGACTATTCCATGAACAACTTGCAGCATGTAGAGGTGTAAAGGAGATGAGGTTTGTAACAATACATCTGGGGTCCTTGTAGTGATGATTGCTTATCAGGTCAGTGCCATAAAGCATGCCAATCTTACCCCCTAACAAACTATGACTAGCTCCTTTAAAAAAAAAAACAAAACAAACACCACTACTCACAAAAACCTCTAGTAATTATGTTAGCGACCCAAAATTTTTAAGCAATGCTGAAAACACTGAATACTTTTCTCCCTCACTTTGCAACTCACGTGAAACATGAGTTTTTTGTCCTGTGTTGAATGCTGTTCTGCACCTGCTAGTCAGTAATTGCACCCGGCTGTTTCTCTTTGGCTGAGCCTGGGATTCCCAGATTCAGCATGGGAGAGTCCCAGAGGAGCCAGAGTGTAGCTGCAAACAAGTTCCTGACCTCTGTAAAAGGTTTATGTTATTTACAAGAAGTGGAGGAGTTTTCTTCTCATGGTGCTCAAGTTAAGCTCAGAGAATGTGGCACAGAAAAGCTATGACCCAACTCACCTCCCTATTGCTACTGTATTTTTGTTCCTGCAGCTGCTGAAGGAAGGTTTTTGTTTGTTGTGGGTTTTTTTCTCTCCCAGGGGCTGCCCTTTATCTTCCACAGGAACAGGTGGTACTCTTGCTGAATCTAATTCACCTGATTGTTTTCCATACCTCTGCTCCATAAGCAGTTCTGCTTGGACAGGTAAGTTAAGTACTCTGTCATGCTGACTCCCCAGGGACTAAGCCTTTACAGGCAGAGCGACCCACCCACTAAAATCTTGCTCCTTAGGGAAAACCTGACTCATTTTCCCATTAAGAAAAAGGTTTCTCACTCAGTAGCAGGGGACAAAAAACATTTCTGGTTTGGTTTTTTTTTTCTCTCTCTGAACTGAAAAGAATTATTGTAAAACCACAAAAATGGTTAGGGGAATTCAGAATAGGAGCAGGAACAATATTAATCAAGTTAGGTGACTGAACTAATTGACTTTAGCAGCAGAACACTCTGCTGAAAGCTCTTCATAGGATTATTTGCAAAACAAAGCACCTATGCCTACATTTTCCTGCCCTCCAAGGGAGGTTTCAATCAAGCATTGTTATATGATAAAATGATTAACTGTTACAATTTTATTGTGCATGTGATACTTCTGGAGTGCTCACGGTGTTCTAGTTTATTTTGCTTGCTACCATAGTCATCCTTTGGAAAAGGGGAGGAAAACCACAGCTGGGTACTTGTAGCTTCCTTGGCAAAATATCCACACTGTTGAAGTGTAGACTTAAGTAAATCCACACTCTTGTAAGATACCCTAGAAAGCCTGAAAATCTAATTTAAGGGTGAGCTATGATATGATTTTCATAGGTTGGCAAAATAAGCACTTATCTGCAAGGCTTTATACTAGAAAAGTTGATGTGGGCTCACTTGGACATTTGAGGTTTTAGAGGTTGTCCATGGAATATCAACAGTAAAAAGAACTGATTTGAGAAAAAAAGTGAATAATAGACATTCTTTGGTGTAGGTAGTACTAATACCTGAGTTTGACCATATCACACATTGGCAGAGAAGCAGTCTCATTGCACCGAGACTCGGGAGATTTGGGATCTATTTTCAGCTGTGCATTGGGTCTGCTGATTGGCTTCTAAATATGCTTCACCTCAATTCCCCCATCTGTAAAAAAGCAAGAAAGAGACCAATATCCTTTATAAATGGCTTTAAATTGTGCTGATGAAACACACTTTATTAACAGCAGTGATACCTTCTCACACATGCTGTTGTTAAAAAAATATAATTGTAAATTCACAAATGTCAGTCAAATTATGGTAATAAGCAAGTGGCTATGGAGAAAATAAAGAAGAGGAGGATCATCATGCCTGCTCCATCACTGCCTTGGAAAATGAGATATTAATCAAGACTCACCTCTGGAGTCAGAATGGGAACAAACACAGTAAATTTGTGCATATTCTTGAAGTCTGTCACAGAAATGCTCACTAAAGTGGGAGAATCATCAGAGATCATTGACTGGATGGATCTAGAATATGAAACACACTCTCAGCCAGGACTGAAAGTGCACCTTCAGTTGGAAGACCTTTCTTCCTTTAGTGAAACTTGGGCCAGATACTGGCCTGAGTCATAGCGGGGTAGATCTCTGAAATACTCAAGTCAGAGGTATCTCTGCAGAGCTGAGACCCCAGCCTGCCATCCACTCACCATGGGTAGATCTTCCTATCTGCCTTGAACTGCCTTGTGTTTGACAGATGCCTCAGCAGATTCTGGTTACATATTAGGGCTACGCTTTCTCATTACCACAAGAGGGAAGCCAATACTAATAATATAACTTTATTCATATATTAACTATGGTTATTGTAGCAAGGTTTTTATCTATTTCAAGTCTCTTGCATGTCTCCTTCTCTTTCCTTGTACCAAACTTGCATTTGATCATATGTCAGAAACTAAAGAACATTATTCCACATTCCATTTGCTCAATGTCCTGTGAAATGAATTTCATGGATTTGCCTGTCTCGTTTGAATGGCAAATACATAAACCTGAAACAGAAAGTTGGGGTGAAACTAAGCTGATTCTTTCTTAGCAAATTTAAACAGTCCACATGCAAGTAAGGGGAAGTTTGGTGGGCATGACACTTTGGAAAAATAAAGATGGTGTTTTCCCTCATTTGTCTGAGGATGAGGAATTAAAGACTATTCTAGGTGTCATAGACATTTCTAGTAGCTCTTACCCCATAGTTATGACAAATGAATTTGGCAAGTCTTTTGACTCTTGTTAGCCTGGTTTACAATCTATGTGAGCACCTTTTTTTATGGATTCATTTATTATGACAAACTTGATCTCATTTACTCTGCTGCAAACCAGAGTAACTGCTGATTTCAGGAACTTCACTAAATCACTTATCTTGTGGTACGGCATCTGTAAAAGTCACCCTTGTTCAGATCCCATGTTGATGGCTTATACCTGATAGGTCAAGATTTGTTGTTGCATTTAATTTTGCAGCCAGACGTTATAATAGGTGCACAGCCTTTTGAAAAAGGTCTTTGCAAAGTGATGAAAGTAGTGCTTTTGCAAATGAAGAGTTTTAAAATAGCCTGCATGTAATGCAAAAACTGAAAGGGGATTCATCAACCAAATTTCTTTGGTTGATGTTTTCCTGGTCTGTCTTCTAGATTGCTGCAAGATACAAATACATGTGAATTGCTGTTTAGAAAATTTCTGTAGAATATTGCTGACATATGACGCTGGTTAGAGATCATAATTCTTGGTATTTGAAGTCATGATTTTTGAGGAACAGCAGAAGTGTGAAGCCAGAAGCAATACAGAAAAACACACGTGTTGAGCCTTCCTATGAAGACCCCTAGGGTGTTCCCTGCAAATGCAGGAGAAGGAATCAGGGCAAGGTTGTGAAAGTCACAGACACAGACTACAGTCCCCAAAGGACCTTTGCATAACTAGCTTCTTTGTTAAAATTTTTATGAAATACTTTAGGAGCATTTTGGGTATTTTGTTCTCCACTGCCCCCCTTTACAGCAGTCATACCTTAAAATGCTTTCCTAAAGATACTCTTGGTCTCAGAGAAATTATCAAGCTTAAAAGGGAAACGCAGCAAGAAATATTACTGTCACCCAAGTGGGCAGGCACCTTTTGCAGACCCTTAGGTCTGTCGTTCAGGTGTTTCCANTGCCTTGCTGACGAAGGTTTGGGGTGGGGGGTGGGGAGTGATAGAGGGACTAGGGGTGGGCACCGGGCACCCAGCCAGGGTAAACCCACTACAACTACTTTTCTTTTTTCTTTCCTTCCGGTGCTGTTTTAGGCCTCAGTCCTTTGTGTATCTATGTATGTGTTTAACTCTTAAGTACATGAGCAGTCACACTGCCTCCAGTGAGAATATTCACATGACTAAAATCATGCACTTGCATAGAGAATTCCTGGATGAAGGGCATAGAAGGAAATGGCCAGGTTAAAAATAGGGGATTGGTTTTGTCCCTGATGTAATGCCTTTGACACTAGTGGAATTATACAGGACTGAAATGGATCCAATATGTCCAAACAAAGAATTGTCTCCAGCACTCTCACCTGCCAGTTTCCGTATCTATGTTTATGGCATAAAGTCAATCCTCCTTTCTCCAAACTTGGGTGGGTGAGGCTGGGGGAAATTCAGATTGCTTTGCACCAGCAGGAGCAGCTCTCCTTCAGAACGGCATCTTCCCAGGTGTGTTTGCCCTGCAGAGTTGTTATGGCCATGGAGCTTCACCAGAGCCTGTATTCCCTGTGTACCTGTTGCCTGGTCACTGTCAGGGCGGGTGGCCAGGGTGGCTAACAACAGAGCAAGCAGGTCTTGCCTCTCCAGCCATTTGCCTGCTCCTGTCCCATGCTGAGCCATTCTGTGACCTTAGCAGGAGCTGCTGGTCTTTTCTCAGTTGGTGTCTAGGTTGCTTCTTGTTGTCTCCTGCACCAGCATTGCTTTGTTCTGTGTGGGTATTAAACAATCCAGATGAATGCTCACACTTGAGAACTACAGGTATGTAAACATAAAAAAAAAAAAGGTTGTTAGGCTTAGAAGAAACCTCTCTTAAAAACATTTCTCCCTCCTTTTTGTGTCTGTCCTGCCCCATGCCCACACAGTGTTTGAAAGGAGTCAGCCCGTGCCACTGTGAAGCTCTGACCTGGGGCCCATGTGAGGCTGAACTCACAACCACAGCTAGACTTCTGTGTAGCCTGTCTGTGTTTTCCTCCAGATCACCAAAAGCATGTGCCATACCTGCCTCCTCACCCAAATACTCACTAACACAGGACAGGTCTCTGAAAGTCAAAAGTTAGGGAGTCAGGAGAGAGAGGGGAAAAACTGACCTTAAAACGCAACTCTGAATAAACAACCTCTGGCATCCAGGGCTCATGACTGCTTTTGACAAGATCTATCTTTAGTTATAATAGTGAGTCACATCATTGTGATCTGACTTTACGGTTAGTTTGAGGTATGAGCCAGGCCATGGGATTGAGAGCGAGCGCGAGAGCATCATGGGATATAGCTGTAAAATTCCACTACTTGCTACTCTCTAAATCAGGTTTGAAGAGCATTAAGAAACAGGAAGCGTGGGGGGTGGGGTGGGGGGAAGCATATTTTCAGCGGAAAATTATTGCAGTACATGGTGCATCATGATGTGGTTCAGCAGTACAGGGAGAATAATAGGGGAGACATTCGCAATCGGAGATGGCCGTAATAGTCCTGAGCAAAGCACACCTTTCTCCACAGAGCTCTGTGTGCGAAGTGTCACGTCTAACCCACCCCACCAACCACTACAAGCCAATGCAGGATTTTCTTGGATGGTGCTGCGTTGCTTAGCAACATTGCTAGGCAGCATGCTATACATCACGCACAGCGCCGGCTACTACAGTGTAGTGGGGCTGCTTCCAGTTATTTTTCTCTGCTATAAAATATTAATTTTCTGCTCGTCAGCAGACATGGCACCAGGAGGTTGAGGGTGCTGCCTCCCGGGTGGACATGTGCAGCTCCTGTTGACTGTAATGGGAACCACAAGCAGCCCTGGGCTGAGCTGAGCTCCCAGTATGTAAAATGTGGGCGTGATTCCTCAGATATAAACAGTTGCCATGCTTGAGAAAGAACACAGGTCGGCTTTAACATAAATAAATAAATAATGAGGCAGTGAAGGTGATGTGACAGAATAATACATGTAATATATACTCCCTTACACTTTCTTCCTTTGACTGGCACAAGTAAATCCTGTTGTGAGGACCGTGTGTTTGCATACACAAAGATAGGGACATTTACTTGACATTTTGGGATATATTTGAGGGTCTTTCACACTGCAGCATTTTGAATGAGAGCTTGTATCACAAATACCAGTGGTGGTTTTTTAGATTGATGAATGTGATTTCAGTGGAGTCTGCCTGCCAGGCCCCCTCCCTGAAATGATTGCATAACCAGCTGTTGCACGCACACACACAAAAAAGAGAAAACCAATCCTGTCCTATTCTATGAGAAGTTGAGGTGTTGTTACAGAAGGCAAACAACAGAGACCCTGGTCCCCAGAGCTACATTGAAGATGGCACCTGTAGCCAGGTGTGCGGACCCAGAACTAGGAGTTGTCTTGTCTGAGGGCAAAAGAGGCCTCTGCAAAGGGTCCTACACAGGACAGGTTTAGAATAGTTCTGAAATCCCTGCACCCAAAATGTTCATTTTTTGGACATACTGTTACGGATACTGTTAGCAGGTGGTAAGGAGGAAGGGATGCAAAAGAGCTGATAAAAGGCAGCAGATAGTTTCTGGCATCTGAACACTGTGTTTTTCTGCTGCACATCGGTGGACAGACTCATTGTTTGAGCCAAGCAAAGAGGGAATCAAGAGGGGAAAACCACACTGTCAAAATACACAACGGTTTGTGAGATGAACAGCTGCACTACCCTTCATTTACACTTGCAGATATGGCAGCACTGATGGAGTCAGCAAAACTTGTGTTTTATCCAACAGTTATTCTTGAAGAGGGCAGGAATTTATTTTTAGCGCAGCCCATCCTATTGTAGGCACACGTCACTGCATCTTCAGGTGTATGGTGGAAGCAGATAAATCAGACTTTTCTACAGTAGGGTGGCATGTCTTCACACTACAGATCCTGGAGGAGTACAGTGACTGCAGTTTGATACAGAAACTGTTCTGATGGCATTCAATGGCATTTGTCCAACAGCAGAACAAAGACAGCGACAGAACTTCCATTTCACGTTTTTCACCAAATCATGGCAGACTAAAATGAATTCAGTGCCCAAGGCTCAGCTCCTCCATCAGGCTCCTCAGTCTTTGTTTGTACATAAGGCAAATTTAATCCTAGGAGAAGATGTTTGGAGTTTGCACTGAGAGCAGTATATGTACCTAACACTTGAGAGAAAAAACTACTGCTACAGACAAGTAAAATATCATCCCTCTTGTACCTATGCTTCAGGCACAAGTGTCATCTACAAGCCTATCCTGGTTTTGCAGCCATTTTTGTTGGGTGAGATAAAAAAGAATATTTATCATTTGTCTTTTTTTTAACCCAAAGGACTGTAATTGGAATGATTGTCTGGTTTTATTGATAGATTTTTAGCAAGATATTTCTTCCATAAAATGCTTCAACAGATAGTGACAGTGGTCACAGTAAAATTTAAGGTGCATGAAAAGATTGCAGAACTTCACCACACATTTGCAAATCTTTCTGTCACTTCACAAAGCCCCTCAGCACTGGTCACTTGAGAACAGATGGAGCTGCTGTACTTTTGGTGAATGATGGCCATGGGAAAAAATACAAGGCCCATAACTGGGTGTTCTCTGATGTCTGAGGGAAGGACTTGCCCTTGTTATTCAAGCAGAGGTGTGAATTGCTCCAGAAGGCCTCCCTTGAGTGGCAGAAGAATGCCAGACACAGAGCCTGTCTAGGACAGCCAGGGTGCTATGCCTGGTTCCTGCCAACACAGGGACTTCAGCAGCAGGAAGGTACTTTGCTGTGAGTGTAAATGTCATTTACACCTGCTGCAAGACTCCTGTGGAATCTCAATACAAATGATGATCTATCTCATCTTTCCCTGAAGGCTGAGAGTCATAACAACAAAATTTAAAAGATAAATTACACCTTACCACAAAACAGTGCCAGATACAGCACATGCAACTGCCTAAGTCTGCGCAGAAAGCAGAATAATGTTGTGTTGGGCAGAAGTAAAAAAAGAAACAAGCTAATCTCTAATGAAATGAGAAAAGAAAATAGCTGAAGGACTTTTTCTCTGTGAGTTTCATGGTAAATACCACTCAGTTTTCGGTATCATTAATATCTTATTATTATGACTACCATTAAGCAGTAGCCCCACATACTTTTGCCTGTGTTTTATGGGCACGCCTTAGCATTTTACAAGTTGGAGGTTGTGCTAAGAGCTGGAAATATTGTATCATCATTTCATTACCACCTAAGTGTGAGAGAGGATCCATTAATCTGGTTTTGCAGGCATCTGCTGTAAGAAAGTAAGGGAGGAGGCTGCTACAAACTCTACGATAGTTACTGGGAAACCACAATTAATTTTTTTAAGAAGAGGCAACATTTCTGTCCTGCTTCCTTAAGGTGATCATCACAGCTTCATTTTTTCCCCCTTTCTTCTATTTATTTGCAAGAAATAAGGTTGGTTGGTTGGTTGGTTTCATGCTGCAAGAGACGTCAGTCTCTTCTTCAGACTTCTTCTTCAGGGTCAACGTAATCTGAAAACCAACTCTAATAGAACAAACTTTTCACAGATAAACCCACAAGATCTGAATCCACTGCTGGTCTCCTCCAAAAACTATTTGCCTATTTCCCTTTCCTTTAGTCTGTCTAGTATGCATGAATAAGGGACAACATGTAGTGATGTTCAGAAGCAGAAAGAGATCTTCTATAAAGATATGTACAAATATGTGGTACGTCAGAGAGGTTGCATGTCACCTACTTTACCTTAAATGAATAATTGGGAAAAAAGGTGAAACCCAACACTTAATAAAAATTAAGTGCAATCAGATAGGATGTATATGTGTTTGTGGGGGTATTGGTCTGCCTGAACCTCTCTGATACATTAACAAAAAGTGTTAAAGTTATGAGCCAAACCCCTGAGATTGGATAAATGAAAGGAGACTACCCTAATTGTTTGCACCCTCTGCACATGTGTTTTAGGACAAGCTTTTAAATAAGCAGTCACCTGATATTTGTTCATAGAATAACCACCTCTTTGACTTGAAGCCAGTGACGACCACTGTGTAGTGTTTTCACTCCCCTGTCTGTCAGGGTGAAAGTGTGATGGAAATGCCTTCAAGAAACCTCCCAGTGCAGGTCTGGAAATACATCCAGAGTGTTACACAGAGGTCACAAGCTGTTTAGTGAAGATGAAGAGGAAAAAGTCAACTTGTTCTTTGTCAGTGCTGTTGGTCCTGAGCACTGAATGTAGTAGGTGTTCTTACACAAAAGAATATCTGATCTTGGAAAAAAAGGATATAATAATTCAAATGCACTAAAAGGCTAGTTAAACTTTTTTGGACCATCACGATCATATTATCAGACCTTCTGCAAAGTTCAGGCCGTTTGATCCTCAAGCTACAGTTCCTCTCTTCACCCTCTGATTAGTGTTTGAGCTATATGTGACTTTGCTGTGATCATATTCTTTTGATGCTTATTTTAAATATGTTACTTGCATTTTGCTTTACACTTTTGATTTGGTGTTGCAGAGTAGCTAGCCCAGGTCTGCTTATAAAGATATGCACAAAAGCTCTGTGTGCAAAGTTATATTTTAAATATTGCCAGCAGTCTCACATATATGATGTTTTGGTTTTGAAGATTTACTTTTATTTATATTTACTTTAAAAATTATTTATGTTTATATTTCAAATCGCACTGAATTGAAAAATGAACAAAAAAATATGGGTTCTTTTGTTTGTTTTTTTTGTTTGCTTGAAGAAACATTCCTTCTAAGCAGAGAAGAAAAAGAAATCAGGATTTCTGTAGATGTAGACATTTCAAGATGTTTTTCCTTTTTTAAATGAGGGGAAAATTAAAATAAAAATAGTATAACTCCTTCCTTTATCCAGTCATTTTTAATACCAGAGTCCTAAAAACTGGTTTGGAAGATGAACATGCATTACAGAAATATCTAAGCATGCATTTTTTTTGCCCTGGTCCTGGATCAGTGACAGTAACACCCTCCTGGATATTTTTCCAATGCACAGGAGGCTACCGATTGCTGGTTTATAGATGTTGGGGCCATTTTGTTTGTTCCTTAAAATCGTGTTAATGTTGCTGCCATCTCACAGTATAAAACCGCGCTGTTGCTACGAACGAAGAATTCACTGAAAAACTCAGTTATTGAAAAATGGTTACAGAAATCTTTCTGATTCATGAACATAGCTGTACTGATTAGGGGTAATAGCAGCACTACCATAACCAGCTTACTCTTTGTCAATAAATCTGTTGTTTCAGTCTGGGTGAGTAATGTGATCTAGCTTTTGATATTACACTGTTGTTCTCTGTAGTAACGTTTCTGCTCAGGTGTAATGTGAACCCATCGTTGACAGCGTGTCAATGAAATTGATGCCAGCCTATGCTTTAGTTAGCATGTTGTCATGCTCCTTACTCCTGCAGATTGTACGTCTTCGTAATATATGTTAGGTAGTCAATGATTTTTTTTTTCTTTTAGTTCAGAAAAAGAGGGAGTGATTCTGATCTCATGGGGCACGTGGGGCTTATGGGCCTGAGATGCCCCATGAACCGCACAGGTGATTTAGTTTGAACCATTGCAACTGCTTTGCTCTAATATTGGAGAGAGGCTTGAAGAATTAACCCATGGTTTCATTTACACAGCAGTCATTCTCTTGTAACTCTATTCACTGTGTTGGTGTTAGGAGGTCAGAAGGAGGACAGACAGGAGGAGTTCTGACTCCTTGTAGAGGTTCCCTGTCTCATAGACAGCATAAAATTTGTTGCTGGCTTCCTGTCAAACTGACTTGCCCTTGATGATCTTTGTGGTCATGTTTCCAGCCATGACAGTCCACTAAAATTCCTGTTAAATTCTACCTGCAGATCAGAGGGACTTCTGTTCATCCTCAGGTTTCAAGAGCCATTCATTGCCTTTGACTGTCACATAGCCATTCGGTCCTTCCTCCCAGGTGTTTTCATCTTCTCCCTTAGTTTCAGTTTGTACTTGATGAACAGTGACCTCTTCAGAGGAATCTAACTTAATGTATCTTTAAAATGTCTTTCAAACCACTGTGATGGCATAAACAAAGACTAAAAATCAATATTTATGACTAGCATATTGTAATCCACTAAACAATTCTGAAGAGCAAGTCACAAGAAACAAAGTTGGGAAAAATCTAGTTGCTCATCAGCCACTGTCAGTGCTGAGCTGCTTCTCCACAGGATATCGTCAAGTGTATTTTCCAGCTGATGTTTAACTGGCCTCTTCTGGCTGGCCAGATTAAACATTCCCATGTGGGTTCCCGTTGAGTGGGGTGTCTATTACAATAAATGCTATGAATACCCTTGAGCTCAGCTAGCTGCCTCTGGACTTTGCTGCCTTCTTGGGAGGTGCCAGCAGAGGAAAATCGATACAGAATGTAAAATTGTTGGTGAGAGGTTTGAAATAGCTTCTGATGCAAAGAAGGAAGATAAAGACCCCATTTCTTGGAGAAATTTTTCAAGTATTTAAATTTTAACAGGGTTAATCTGGGAACAGAAAGTTCTAGAATGGACCTATCTGTTTTCAGGGAAAAAAAAAAAGAAAAAAAGACGCATGTATTTCTCAATCAGCTAAAATGTCCCTGGCCATATGTATTGGCATTCTGACACCTCTTTCCACACAAAACTAACCCTGAGTTTAAGAATGCAAGTAATTGTTTGCTGAAAGTTAAGTCTAGAAATAAATCTTTTCAGGATCCAAGTCTTGTTAAATATTTTGTGGTACTGGTGTTTGACGGACAGGACAGAAGAAAGCTTGCAAATTTTGGATTTGTAGTTATAATTAACTATTAGGAGGGAGAAATTATTCTCAGAGTTTCCTTCTCCTTTTTCTTTCTTTGGTCAAAGACTTTGTATGGACAAATTCTACAGCTGCGTTAACAACGATGATGGTTAACAACTGGAATGGTTCAGGTGCTAATTAGGTGTAAAGTGATATAGAGAAAAAGGACTAAAGAATGGCTTCTAACATAATGGTTGAAACAAGGAAGTACAGGTCAGATTTCTTTAAGATTTAAACACAAGTTTGATTTTGTTTGTTTTCAACAGAAACCTAACAGTTAAAATCTGCCGCTGTTACTGTGCACACAACATCTCACCCAGAAGCAGGACTGTCAGACATCCAGATATAACTTCTTCCACCCAGAAACTTCATGCTGTCACAAAAGGAAGAAGGTAGGCATCTGCCTTGAACTTCCATCTGCTGGGCAGATGTCTCCAGTCCCATGGAAACGGTCACTATGCCTGTGTAGAATAACTGTGCAAAGGATGTGCAATGAGTCCAGAATGTCAGGGATGTGCTAGGCACACTGCTCTTAGTCTGCAGGATTGATCTCTGGGCCCACACCAAGTCCAGAGCTGTTCCAGCACTGCATGATCTTGTTGTAGTGAGATTTCCCAGATGGAAGAATGGGAGTCTGAGGTGGACGTGCAAGGAGAAGAAAGGCTGTATGGGTCTTCTCATGAGCCTGAGTGACAAACGGGTGAAAAAATCACCACTGAATAGCTATATATGCACACAGCAACTGTCTGCCTGCAGTCTGTGAGCATCTTATTTTTCTGTGACTGTTGCTGTGCAGTCATTGGAAAGTGTTTAAGGAAAGTGAGCCCACTGGCACAGGAATTGAATCACTACAGAAGGATTTGCATCTCAACAGAAATTTTTTAGGGTGTGAACTGGAAAACATTGAAAATATAGGTTAGGTAGAATTGGATTTAAGTGTAAAATGCTGGAGTGAACCAAGGTGGCAGGCTTTGCAGGATATTCCATACCATATGACGTCAGCTCAACTATAAAGGGAGGAGGACGGGGGGATTCAGGGGGAAGACATTTGTCCTCCGAGCAACCGGTACGCGTTCTGGAGCCCTGCTTCCCGGGACAGGCCCGACACCGCCTGCAGATGGGAAGTAGAGAGTAACGGCTTTGTTGCTTTTGCTTTGCGCGCGACCTTGCTTGCTCTGCTGCTTATTAAAACTGCTTCTTATCATACCCCACGGGTTTTCCTTTTCCACCTTACTCTCTCCCTGCTGGCCTTGCTGACGGAGGTTTGGGTGGGGGTGGGGGGAGTGATAGAGGGCCTAGGGGTGGGCCCCGGGCACCCAGCCAAGGTAAACCCACCACAGTATGTCATTGATACATCATATACCTACATATATATAAAAATATATATACTTTGAAGTATGTATATGCACATATATATGTATATATACATATACCTATGCATGTTTATTTATTTGCATATACATACATGTACTTCAAAATACATTTCTGTTACTTTCTTCCATGTGTACTTTGTATGTGAAACATGGAGAGACCAATAAGAAATGATTCAAATGGTTGCAGACCACTGCTTGTCAGGAGATGGATCAGTAAGCCAAGTGACATCACCTCAAAACCCACCCCCCATCTTTCTTTCTTACTTCTTTATTCTCCTCACTTTCAGACTGCAGTAGCAATAGCAGCCTCTGTGTAGGGAATTTCTGTAAGTAATGGCTAAGTAGAGTTAGTGGATTTCCACTCTTTCTCAGGTCATTGGCTCTTCCAGCTGGTCCCTAATCCCCACAAATGCCTTGCACCTCAACTGTTCCCTTGTTTCCTAGAAGACGAGGCAACAGACCTTTGGTGTTTCAAAATGGATGAGCCACTTTGAATCACACTGAAATCAACTATCCAATTTTAGTCTAGTCAACCTTTAATTACGACATGAGTGCTTCACTTTCTTTCATTCCCTCCCTCTCTTATATATGGTAACCTGTATGTCAGAAATGCCAAGAGAAACAGGATAATCACTTTTAGTTCCTCCTCCAAGGTCAGCAAATCACAGCTGACTCAAGTGTATCTGGTTCTTGTCCTCTCTGAAAGCAGCTATGACTGTGTGAGAATGTAGCTGTTTAAATCAGTTAGATTACTGCTTGCCTGAGACAGTCCTTCTTATATCAAGGCTTTCTTCTGTAGCTCTCAAAGTGCTTGTTAGGGGATGTTTTATGGAAGATGAGAACTAAGATCAAGGTCTTGCCCAAAGTCCGCAATAGGGCTGGGAGCTTGATCTTGATCTTGAGTGGACTGTGATCTCCCAGTCATTGCTCCACTCTGCCTCACACCAGATGGAATGTCAGCAAAGCAAAAAAGAGTTTCCAAGGAGGTTGTCAGCATAGCTTCTAACACTGGTGTATGCTCCTGAGGAGTTGTGTCTAGCTTCTACACATCCACTATTGAATGAGCATCAGCATGTAACTTTACAGGTGGAGATTTACTGCTCTCTGACATTTCTGCCAGTGTAAATACAGGATAATTTCACTGCAACCACTGTAAAATTGGTGAGAAGAAGCATGGTCCATCCCGCACTGCTTTTCAAGGGAGAATAAGGGAATGTTTCGTTGAGAAGCACCAAAGATAAAGGTGGCTGTTTGTATTATCAAACTACAAAAAGGAAAGAGGAAACTATTGGTTGATTTATTTAGCATTCATATTCCTATTATTCATGCTGGCTGTTTCAAGCAAATGGCAGGTCTTCACTCTGCCTTCACTAGGAGCAGGAAAGAGGCCAGTTTCACTCTCAGCTTTTTTGTTATTATTTTTATTATCTTAGTAGTACATTGATCAGAGTTTGTTGACAAGTATGTAGCACTGGTCTTAGGCATTCCTAGTGTTGTTTTATTGGAATGAGTATAATGACATCAGGAGGAAAGATGACCCAACATGTTTTGTTTTGATCACAAAATCTTGTGGGACAGTGATCAATTCTTTTTTAAACAAGATTGCTCCAGATTAAACAAGAATAATACAAGCCAAACCATGCAGGGTTTGCTTGTTTTGGACACTGCTGTTGAAGAGGTGTAGCTTATAAGTATCCTGCCAGTTTGATCAGTTTAACAGTGCATGGGAGAAAGCATATAGTGAGTTTACCATTTATTATGCCATCTGCCTTTGCATTTATTTGAAGCACCTTAGTTCGTCTGACTTTAAAACACAATCACTTCTGATCAAGTGGAGCATTAAGGTCAGTTCTTCCTCTCATAGCAAAATAAAACCAGCTACTATTGTGCAAGTAGAACTGGACCTTTTAAAGGATAAAATTGTTTTACAACTGCAAGAGAAGATTACTTTAAAAATTAGAGACTAAAGGTGATGTGAATTTAAACTATGTTTTAAAGCCAAACACACACTGCCAAAATAGGTCAAAATATAAAATTCTGTTATTTGGCCAGATCATTTTATGTCTCTTAAACTTAATCCTGGTTGTTTTGGGATACTCCTGGGTAAAATTAAAGGTGTTTGGAAACATGTGCAGAATTTGGCAGAAGCTTCTGTGTTCACAGAAACAGACTGCTCTTAAGAAGAGCACATTTCAGTCTTACAGACCACCTGAAGTGCTTTTCTGCCATATAATAAGACTGAAATAAGATCTATATGGCCAGGGGGTAAATGTTTCCCTTGTTCCACTCTCCACTTCCCCTTTCAGAGTAAAGTCCCACTGACTTCATTGACAGTTTGTCTTAATGGGGTAATAACTGAATAAATCTCAAGGTCTGACTCATACAATAGCTGTGTGATCCACCCAGATACAGTGGCTCTTTAGTCTATTTAAAAATAAAAAGCGGGCCTGTTTTGGGCGATGTTATCTTTAAGGAGGAAGACTTTGCCCTTTGGTGGCTGTTGCTGTGAGAACGTTCACCTCCTGTCAATATTGTGATACCAGATCGGGGCCTCGTGATGCCCTTCATTTGGAGATGTGGAAGCTCAAAGTTTAGCAGAGGGGCATAGCATGTGCCTTTATCTTGGCTTTCAGTTGTTCCATGACAGCAGAGATGGGCCTTGACCCTGTTGGTTCTGACCAGAGAGGAAGCCTAACAATCTGAGCTGTGTTTCTTGCTAGGTCCTTGGTGGACTTTGAAGGTTAGACCATTTTTAAATCTCACAAGTCATCCTCACTAAATTGACTGACTCGAGAACAAATTGTCAAGGGAGTAAAATACTTTCCACATGTTTCCAGTCCATGTCCCATGGTATCATGAACACCTTGGTTTAAGTCCTCTAGCTCATTTTCAGCACAGAGACTCCCTCTTTTTCACCCCTTTACAGAGATAGTGTAAATGCCTCCCATACCTGGTACCACACACATGTTCCTCCAGAGCAGCAATATACCTATGTTATGGTTACAGTGTAGTTTTTCAGGGTTGTGTGTTAGATACCAGACTTTAGTCAGACTCTAAAAGGGTCTTATTTTTGCTTTGATAGCCCAGGAAATACACTGACATACTAACCCTTCCCTCCACCCCCGCTCAATAAAGCACAAAATGCTCTATATTTTTCCTGTCTCATTTTTCTGAAGGAGTTTTTTATTTGTGGGTGCATATAATTCTTCTGCTGCAGCTTTGTGCTTCTTCTCATCACTGTCCAGCTCATCTTGGTCAGCTTTTTTCTAACTTTAGATAGTCTGAAGTAGCCTGGACCCCACTCATGAGAGCACTGATTATCTGTTTCTGTCTTCTTACAGTGGACCTGGGAATCTCCCATTTACCTTTCCATGAAGGTCTGGAGGCTAATGTCAGTATCTTGCTCCCTTTGCTATGTCTTGGAGCATTTGCCAATCTAAAACAGGAGAAAATTTGCTTTACATAGCCCTTATCTGAGTAGACAAAGACCGAGGTGGATTTAAAACTGGCTGAATGACTAGATCCAGAGAGTGATGATCAGTGGTACAAAGTCTAGTTGGAGGCCAGTGTCTAGTGGTGTACGCTAGGGGTCAATACTGGGTCTAATCCTGTTCAACATCTTCATTAATGATCTGGATGACAGGGCAGAGTGTACCCTCAGTAAGTTTGCAGATGACACTGCAAACTAGGAAGAGTGGCCAATATGCTAGAGAGTCCTTGCTACCATCCAGAGAAGCCTCTGGATGGTAGCAGGCTGAAGAAATGGGTGGACAAGAACCTCTTGCAGTTTGAAATGGGGAAGTGCAAAGTCCTGCACCTAGAAAGGAATAACCCCATGTACCAGTATGTGCTGGGGAACGACTGGCTGAAAAGCAGCATGGCAGAAAAGGACCTGGAGGTCCTGGTGGACATCAAGTTGAGCATGAGCTAGTGATGTGCCTTTGCTGCCAAGAGGGTGAAAGATATCTTGGACTACATTAGGAAGGGTGTTTCCAACAGGTTGAGTGAGGTGATCTTCCTCCTCTACTCAGTACTGGTGAGGCTACACCTGGAGCGCTGTGTCCAGAGAGATTGTGGAGTCTCCATCCTTGGAGATATTCAAAACCCATCTGGACACAGTGCTGGGCAACCAGATCTAGGTGGCCCTGATTGGGCAGGGGGATTGGACCAGATGTCCTCCAGAGGTGCCTTCCAACCTCAGCCCTTCTGTGACACTGTGCCAGGGAAGGTTATGGAACAGATCATCTTCAATGCCATCATGTGGCACATACAGGACAACCAGGCAATGAGGTCCAGTCAGCATGGGTTTATGAAATGCAGGTCCTGCTTGACTAACTTGATTTCCTTCCATGACAAGATGACCTGCTTAGTGGATGAGGGAAAGGCTGTGGATGTTGTCTACCTGGACTTTAGTAAAGTCTTTGACATATTTCCCACAGCATTCTCCTGGAGAAGCTGGCTGCTTATGGCTCGCACTGACATATGCTTTGCTGGGTAAAAACCTGGCTGGAGTGGTGGCAAATAGAGTTAATCCAGTTGGTGGCTGGTTACAAGTGGTGTTCTCCAGGGCTCAGTATTGGGGCCAGTTCTAACATCTTTATCAATGATCTGGACAAGGGTATCAAGGGCACCCTCAGTAAGTTTGAAGATGACACCAAGTTGGGCGGGAGTGTTGACCTGCTTGAGGTTGGATCAATTGGCTGAGGCCAACAGTATGAGGTTCAACAAGGCCAAGTGCCAGATTCTACACTTGGGTCACAACAACCCTCTGGTGGAAAAGAACCTGGGGATGTTGGTCAACAGCTGGCTGAATATAAGCCAACAGCATCCTGGCTTGTATCAACAATAGTGTGGCCAGCAGGACAAGGGAAGTGATCATTCCCCTGTACTCAGCACTGGTGAGGCTGCATGTTGAATACTGAATTCAGTTTTGGGCCCCTCACTACAAGAACGACATTAAGGTACTGGAGTGTGTCCAAAGAAAGGCAATGAAGCTGGTGAAGAGTCTATAGAACAAGTCCTGTGAGAAGCGGCTGAGGGAACTGGGAGTTTAGCCTGGAGAAAAGGAGGCTCAGGGAAGACCTTATTGCTCTCTACAATATGTGAAAGGAAGCTGTAGTGAGGTGGGGGTTGGTCTCTTCTCCAAAGTAACAAGCGATAACACAGGAGGAAATAGCCTCGAGTTGTGCCAGGGGAGGTTTAGGTTGGATATAAGGAAAAAATTCTTTACTGAAAGTGTTGTCATGTATTGGAACAGGCTGCCCAGGGAAGTGGTGGAGTCTCCATCCCTGAAGGTATTTAAGACATGTAGATGTGGTGCTGAGGGACAACATGGTTTAGTGGTGGGCTTAGCAGTGCTGGGTTAATGGTTGGATTTGATGATCTTGAAGGTCTTTTCCAACCTAAACAATTCTATGATTCCATAAATGGTGAATTCCACAGCCACATGGTATTTCACAATAACTGGATATTTCACAAGTTGCATATAGATAAATGCCACAAATTATTTCACATATATAAACATTAATACATGTATGTGGTAGGAGATGGGTATAGATATAATAAAATGCTGTACATAGAATCACAGAATTGCCATGGTTGCAAAAGACCTTTAAGATCACCACGTCCAATGGTTATCTATCCCTACCAGGACCACTTCTACACCATATCCTTGAGCACCATATCTAGATGGCTTTTAAATACAACCAGGGATGGCAATTCAAATACTTCCCTGGGCAGCCTGTTCCAGTCTTTGATAATTATTTTGGTGTAGAAGTTTTTCCTAATGTCTAACCTAAACCTCCCATGACGTAGCTTGATGTCATTTCCTCTTGTCCTATGAATTGTGACTTGTGAAAAGAGACTAACACTCACCTCCCTGTAACCTCCTTGAAGGTAGTTGTAGAGAGTGATAAGGTCTCCACTCAGCCTCCTTTTCTTCAGACTAAACATCCCCAAGTCCCTCAGCTGCTCCTCAGAAGACTTATCCTGAAGACCCTTCACCAGCTTTGTTTCCCTTCTCTGCACCTGCTCCAGCACCTCAATGTCTCTCTTATACCGTGGTGCCCAACACTGAACACAGTACTCAAGGTGTGGTCTCACCTGTGCCAAGTACAGGGGCATGATCACTTCTCTAGTCCTGCTGACTACACTATTCCTGATACAAGCCAGAGTGCTGTTGGCCTTCTTGGCCACCTGGGCACATTGTCGGCCCATGTTCAGCTGGCTGTCAATCAACAACCTCAGGTCTCTTTCTACTGAGCAGCTCTCTAGCCACTCCTCCCCAAGCCTATAGCATTGCATGGCGTTGTTGTGACCCAAGTGCAGGACTCAGAACTTAGCCTTGTTGAAGCCCATACGACTGGCCTCAGCTCATTGATACGGCCTGTCCAGGTTCCTCTGAAGAGCTTTCCTACTCTTAAGCAGATCAACACTAACTTTGTGTCATCTTCAAACTTACTGAGGTGCTCTCAAACTCCTTGTCAGGATCATTGATAAAGATATTAAACAGGAGTGGACCCAGAACGGACCCCTGAGGAACACCACTTGTGACCAGCCACCAGCTGGATTTAACTCCATTCACCACCACTCCCTGGGCCCAGCCATCCAGCCAGTGTGTGACCTAGCAGAGTGTATGCCTGTCCAGGCCTAGGGCCGCCATTCACATGAGTGAAGTTGTATTTCATAATGAATGAGGAGGGGTTACTCACTTAATGAACTAATCTGTAATGAATCATAAAGTTAAGTTAATTGCTCACCATTTTGTGTAATAAAAGTGGTAACCAAAGATTTATGGATAACCAAAGATCTACTGTTTGATAACAGAGAGCAATCTAATGATACAGTTTGTATATGCTGCGGAAGATAAGCTCTTACCTAACAAGGCAGCAGTGCAGATACGTGGCATTGTCATGTGCCAAGGGAGATGAAGGACTGTGCTAGGAAGAGAAAGATGAGGGTAAAGACCCCTTGCCCTACCCTGGTTAAGCCAATGCCTGTGTGAGTCAGAAGTGACGCTGGTCCTCAACAGCTGTAACTTGGTTTCCTAAGGAATTGAAGTTTGTGTAATCGCAGCCAGGCTCCTCTTCCATCCCTACCGCTTTGGACCCTTTTGGCTAATTTCAACTACATGAGCTAGAGAGGCTGGGTTTTCAAAGATATCAAGTTCCTACCAGTTTCATGAAAATCACAGTTTGGAGAGAGAGAAAGTCAGCTCACCATCACCGCCGTGGGGCAGGCAGGCAGAATTCAGACATTAGCTTGTTTATTTGATAGGGAGCATTTTGTTGGCTGATCAGCCCATACATCGCCCTGGACTGGCTGCATTGTGTGTTCTTCCTTGCTTGTTAGGAATCTCATAGGGAAAGATGTCAGGAATTGGCTTGGGTAGGGGATAAAGGGCAACAAATGGCAGAAAACCTGGCTTCATTCATACCACTGGTTGTACAATAATGTCTGGAGTTTTCCCATGTGATGTTTTCCTTCTCTGTGTTTAATTTTTCTAATACAGTGATTTAAGGGCTTCAAGAAGTTGAACTTAAGGTAGTTTCCTGAATCTGTATTCAGTTTTCCTGATATTTAAGGGAGTACAGTAGAGGGACTTGCAACCAGAATTTGGAACCTTTTGAGAAGGACTCCACATGAGCACTTTGGATATGGGTCCTATTTTTCTCAAAATGTGAGTGTTTTCAGATCCAGAATTCTGGTTCTGACCTCTCTTAGATGGTAATTTTTTCCTACTGTACCAATAGGGAATGTTTTCCTTACAGGCTGGTTGTTGGGTCTTGATGGACAAGCTGCCTCATCTATTATGGCAGAGCCTATGTTTCTGTTAGCATCTTCTCACATAAATATTCCATGCATCAAATATGTACGACACGCAACATAGTTGCGTAAAAAGGATGACGTATGAAGAAAAATACACAGTGCCCGTGGCTAAGAGTGTCTTAATCAGATGTTGAAAATCCACATCTATGCACCATGGAAATATTAAGGTATATTATCTAAGCCTGCTATGAATAAAGATTTTTTTTCATGTTAAACATAATAGCTATCATTGGAGGAAAATCATTGGGATGTATTTACAGTCCTCTTTTTCTGGGGCAGTGGAAATTTTCCTTCTTTTTTCCTTGCATTAATTCAAACAAATCTGCTCTTTGGTCTTTCCAGCCAGATTACTTCAGTAGTTGCCCTCAGGACAGCTTGTTTAAGCATATACTTATGTAGGGCTCATGAGTTTTGTTAATTCCAAGGGCTTTTATACTGATTTCCCCATTAAAACTAAAGAAGGAGAGAATGACTTTGTTGTGACTGTCCCCAGTGAAGATGAGATGCTCTTTGATCCCACATCATGGAACTCCCTCACTTAAAGATCTATAATTTGTTAAGATTGGTAACTTGTAGTGCTTGAATTTAAGAATTGTGGGCTACTGTAAGAACCAGCTGGAGACAGAGAGTTTTAGGTGCTTAAGTACAACATAGACTTGCAGGTCCAAGGATCAAAAATCCGAGTAGGGGAGCTGGGAAAGAGAAAGGAGACTGTGGTGTTGTATTGTTGTCATGTATCCTTAGTGAAGTGTGGTGGTGAATTTATGACTCTCGCTGAGGACAAGTTGTTTTTGCCATAGCCTGGCAATTTCTAACAGGAATGAATGAATAGCTGCGTGGGTGAAAGTGGCAAAGAACAACAAACAAATAATACAAACTTCAATAAAGCAATATTAAATAAATGAAATGTTACAGTATGTGACTGCATAAGAGAACCTGGGGGAACTGCAAAAAAGAAGGATTGAAAGGGAATGGGAGTTTGTAAAAGAGTAAATACAAATTAATGTTAAGCTACAGTGAAATTCCCAAGGAATTCTATTTTGCATCCACATGAATACCAGGGTAATTCATCATGATTAATGATGTTACAACAAATCCTAGTATGTGTTGAAATACTTTCCTGTTCTGAAAGTAGGAGAAAAATGTTTACTATGAACAGCTAAATATGGACATTAATCATTATGTCTTTAATGCCAGGTCAAAACTATTTTCCTGCTGTGAATATTCTGCTCATTATTATAACATTTAGAGTTAATAGACTGACTGAGACAAGTGTAAAATTACTAAAGAAATTGTGCAGTTGAACCTGGAGTTGCACAGAAAGTCTCAGACCTCTGAAAATATTTGGGTAATCTCCATTGCTACTTACTTTTCATGAGGCACGGGTGCAAAATGGCCAGAGGAACAACAAATGTCACACAGGGTTGGCTGACACTGACTTCACTGTATCCTTTGTAGTCAAGTCATAGAATTAAATTCTCAGAGTTGTACTTGCTGTGTGAAGAACAAGGTGGACTCTGGGTGAATAGGTGCAATCCCAGTGACTGCAGTGGCATGCCCTTCAGCAAGCGCTTAATTGCTATACTGACTAGGAGCCCAGGCATCTGGCTTCTCTGCCTGGCCCTCCCAGATCCTGCATGAGTCCTTGGACAACCGCCTCTGAAGCCCATCCTGCTGCTCTTGCAGTCAGTGCCACAACTGCTGGTCTCACCAGGAGCAAGATCAAACTCCTAATTTCCCTCTGTCTCTGTTCCCTCTCTGGCGGACATGCTTTGAGTACAGTTGTAGAAACCTTTTCGCATCCTCAGCCTCCTGACTTCTGGTCTCCTTGCATCTTAAAGGATGACGCCACCACCCCTGGACATACCTTCTGCTCCAGGCCCTGACCCTGGCTAGTTTGTGCTGCCCTTCCCCATGATGGCATCAGCGTTTGTGTGATCAGGGGCTGTTTCAGCTGCTTTGCAGGGCTAATTTTCAGCCATTTCAGTTCTGTGATTTGCTTCTTGCTTGGCCAAGTGAAAGCTAGACCTACCTCAAAGGAAACAGCAGGACATATTAAAATGCTTTCCAGCAGCAGCTGACGTTTCAGAGCTGCATTGTTGGCTGCTCTTACAGCCTGGGGGAATCGGAAACTGCAGCCTGATGCTGGTATTCCCCATACATTCATCCTTTCCCTATCTGTGGCCTATATGCACTGGCCTCCTCTGATGAAACAGCTCATGTTATAAAGTCCTCCTCTTTTCTGGGTACCTTATGATAACTTAGAGCCAAGCCAGCCCATCTACTGAGCTTTCCCTCTGCTTGGCTGGAGGCCGTGCTGATGTTCAGTGGAGGAACTGCTCAGCGGCAGCAGCTGGGAGGAAGGCTATGCAGGAGCTAAGGCTGCTGACCACATCCAGGTGATATGTGCCTCCTGGAGAGCCAGGCACCTCTGGGGAGTGTGTGACAGCTCTGGCAGCATAGTGGAGCACAGGCCATAGCATCCTTGAATGCCAATAGAGCTGGGGAACCCAGGCTCTCTGGCAATCCTTTGTTATTGACATGTGGCAGCAGACTGGCATGCTCTTCTTCCCCAAGCTCCTCTCTCATAAATGTGTTTGAGGGGCTCTTCTCATGCTGGAGTGGTTTTATCTAGGGGAAATTACACTGGCAGGTGCATACCCATATCTGTCTGTTTACATTTTGAAGCTTCTGGGGCTGTGTCCAAAGTCCACTGAAATCAATGGGAGTCTTTCCATTTATTCCAATGAACTCCGATCGACCCGTGTACCAACATGGAAAGGAGACTTACATACATGTTGTCAACTCCCCACTCCCTTCCACCCTGCTTCCCCAACCCCAGCTTCTCACCTCCCTCCTTCTCTCCCCACTGACACCATCACCACATAAACAAGAAAGGCTTAACAAAGATTTGTGTTATCAGTGACATTTAAGGCTTCTAGAAATCAGGAGTCTTTGTAATCATGGTTACAGGCTTTGTAATCCTCCTATGCCAGCACTGATTATACAGGTAATGGGGTGCTGTAAAAAATGTTATCACTGCCTATTCAGAGTGCTAATCCAGTGACTAGAAAATTAATGATTGCATTACATTTACACGTATTTCTTTCTGTCTAAGGTATTGGAATATTGTGCTTTTTAAATTGGATTTACTTTCTCACTTTATGTTGTCTTTCTCCAGAGAAAATGCAACTACCTCCTTTATGTTGCCACATGCAGAGGAAATTATGTGGACAAAGCCATGTGGGCAGTCTGTGGCAGAACAGGGAATTGAACTTGCATCTCCAAGCACCAGGCTAGAGCAGGGAGGGTAGATCCCATGATTTTGAACAAAACAATTATTAATATTATTTTTAAAGGCCAAATTGGTGACTTTTAGCAGCACAAATGGCTGAAGTAATAATTACCAAGCAAACAAACAGAGGTAGGAAAAGGGCAGGGAGAAGAAACTGTGTATTTTGACATTTTTTCATGTTTCAAGTTCTCTGAGAGAACAAGGCTTCTAGTTTAATCCAAGCTATACCTGAAGGTGATGCTGAAGCAACTAAGTGATTTACATATGGGGATCAGTGAGACTAACACTGCTTCTCTTATCTCACTCTGGTGATTCCTCCACTTCACTAGCCCTGGAAATGATTTTGCAATACTGTGTGTCCTGTTTTTAAGTACTATTAAGGGATGGTGATGTTTTATGTCATGGAAACAGGACTTTATCTGCCCAGGATGAGTATTTCGGGGAAAATTGCCCTGGAAAACAAGACTTACTACCTTGTTCCATCCTTTCCACTTCCCAGCTACACAGTGACTGTAGCCTTTGCTATGACCTGGCCCCTCTGCCTTCAGCCAGTGAGTGGAGGAGCAGGCAGCCTGTCTACTCTCAGCCTTCAGAGTGAGGGCACCAGCAGGGAATGCTCTTGGGCTGGCTGAGGGTTTCGCTGCCACCCCTGCTGCAGCCCCTTGCATGGAGTGCAGCCAAGGGGAGCTGGTGGGGAGGAACCCAAATGTGTTGCAACTGGTTACTCTCGGCTGACATCAGGGCCCCCGTGGGGCTGCCTGCAAGCCAGCGCAGCATAAGCAGGCCTGGCATGGGTTATGAGATATGAAAGTGGCTTGGAGCCACCTTTGTTCCTCCCCTTGTAGCTCCTCTGCTGTGCCCAGGAGCAGAGGATCTCAGGGAATTGGGATGGAAGCAGTGACCAGCCAAGAACCCAAGGGGAAGAGAGAGACATTTTAGACAGTGATAATCTTGATTGACTCTGCATTGTTTTAATTGCATACCCCTTACAAGGAGTTGCAAAGACTAATGGCCTATGTGGTATGATACTGAGAAGAGGATTTTGTTTAACATAGTGGGGAGTGTATAATGTAGCAGATGAGAGCTTTGGAAAGACTGGATTAAATTCAACAGATCTGGAGGAATCATGTGATTGCTCCTATGTCATCTTTGGAGTTTATTTGCTCTCACTAAGATCAGCAAGTATGCAGGAATGGGCCTAGTGGGGCTCATGTAAAGGGTTAATTTGATTCTCCTTATCATCAGGATACAAACCCATGAGAAATAGGCTTTAGAATAAAAGAGAAAAAACATTTTCCTAATTTAAAGCAAGAGGTAGTGACTTACCACAGCTCATTGCTTAAAAAAGACCTGGTAAGTTAACTCAGTCAATGAAACAAACAATGGTAAATTAGTAACAACAGACGAGGAGAAGGCTGAGGTACTTAACAACTTTTTTGCCTCAGTTTTCACTGGCAACCTCTCTCCTCGCAGCCCTTAAGTTGATGGCCCACAAGACAGGGACCAGGTAGACAAAGTCCCTCCCACTGTAAGCAAGGACAAGGTTCATGACCACCTGAGGAACCTGAACATGGATGGGGTGCTGCTCTCAGCCTTCAGGGTGAGGGCACCAGCAGGGAAGGCTCCTGGGCTGGCAGATCAAGATGGGAACAGGTTGCCCAGAGAGGTGGTGGAGGCCCCATCCCTGGAGTCATTCAAGGTCAGGCTTGATGGGGCTCTGAGCAACCTGACCTAGGTAGAGATGTCCCTGCTTGTGTAGGGAGGTTGGACCAGATGACCTCTACAGGTCCCTTCCAGCCTAAAACATTCTATGATTCTATGAAATGGTGACGTTTCTTAATAGTCTATCACATTGCCTTAAACAAGCATTTATGTTTTTCAAAAGCAGCTGTGTTAAATTTTTAATCAATGTTTGGCAGATGCTTTTATGTTTCTAAGCATTTCATTAATGTTTCAGCAACTGTGTCATATCTCCCAAAGCAAAGCTTTTGTGTGAGTGCCCCAGAATCCTTTACTGCAGACAGGAGTAATGGCTGGGAGGAACCCATGGTCTTGTGTGGGCTTGAACGCCCTGGTGGGAACATGACATGGTGTGAGGAATTTAGAGACTCAGGAAGAGCCACCTTTGGGCAACCTGGAGGAGATGAGGTATCTGAAAGCTGTTGAACCACAAGCAGTATGGGCCAAGGCATTGTTCCTTGATGGAGGGTGAAAATGGAAGGAGTTTGCTTGAAGAACATGCATGTACTGGTGATATTTGTGAAGAGTGTGCAGGCAAAAAGAGCACAGATGAGAGAACAGTGGGGATTTGAGGAGAAGCTCCTGGATGTGACGGGAAGTGCAGAGCAGCAGGGTTGAATAGTAAATACATGATCTCCCAAGAACTGAAGGGTATTGGAAGACTTAACTGTGGTCTAAGATAGAGCAGTTCATGCATGGTCATGAGTGACTGAGATAATGAGGTGGGAGTGAGTGATGAAGGATTATATTCAGCAGGAGGGAAGCAGTTTGATTCCTTCATTGCTCATTCCCAAGCACTCTAATGTTTGGGTGGGATTTCAGTGACAGGGTTTTTATAAGGGAAGTGTGATGTTGTTTTATGGGGTGCTAGCCAGATCCCACTGAGCCATACTCTCAGTCTTCAATTTTCTTAGTCACAGTTTTTTCAACAGAGCATTCATCTGTTCATAAAGTTGCCAGTGTTTCAATATCATTGCTAAAGACTGGCCTACATTTACATTTTTTTGCCAATATAACTGTCTCAGCTAGAACTGTGGGTTTTTATGGTTTGATATTGTTGTAATAGAGGTATAGTCATTTACCAAGATAAAAACTACTTGTTGTGATGAAAGTATCCCACTTAGTACCTGGGAATAGCTGCATTACAATCAACAGCTCTTCACACTGTTGTGTAAAGGATGTATTAGCATGCAGGTTAACAGTGTTGGAATGGTAATGCCCCGCAGAGTTGTAATATAGAAAAAACCTTGGAAAACAATGTTGGAAAGGTGCTACTGAGCATTCAGAGTGTTTTTTCTTGCTTTTGAGTTTGAAGGATCTTTCAGATGCTCTAGAGCTTTTGTCATTTTCAAGAAGACACGTTTTCTAAATAATCCATGTATTTAATCTAGACCCAATCCTGAACACTTAGCTTCAGTTATTTTCATGACATACCAACATGACATTTAGAAAAATTCTCGTATTCCTTTCTTCAGCTACACAGAAACAACGGTGCGATGAGTTGAATATGAAATGAACACATTGTTTTCCCCTTTCCTGTGGTACCTCTCCACCAGCCTAAGATAGCATTATAGTTGTTAAGTAACGTGTCAGTAAGGTCTTCTGGTTATTGCTTCCCTTTGAGAAAAAAATGTGTTCTGAATCCTCAGAAACAGCTTTTCCTTAGCGGGCTAGCTTTTAATCTGTGATTTTGGGCTCCAGTAGTCGACATAAGCTATCGTAAAAAACACTCGGAACAACATTGTCAGGTTGAAGGCTACTGAAATTGAATCTCTATGATTTAAAGCCAAACTATCTGTTGAGGGCAGAGGGCTTTAGAGCAGCAATAATGCACATATGAGCAGGAAAAGCGCTTAAGGCAAAGGACATGTCAACCTCTGCAGCAGCATTTTGGCTGACATACTGTGACAAAGGGTGCTTAAAGGCTTCTAAGCACATGCCATGCTAGCTTTACAGCTGTGGCACAGTCATCCTCATCCAGGAAGGTGCAGTGACAGTGATCTTTTCATGATCAGCTGGAGACTCATCACCACCACTGCATAAATAGAGCTACTTGCTGCAAAATGTGCCCGTGCCACCATGCTGGAACTGAGCTGTAGATATTAATGGAGCAAAGCTGACTTGCTGTGGTTGAAGATCTTGCATGTAGTTGCTTATGCAATTTACCTTTTCTCATTCTGAATGTTTCAGGTTCATTTTGAATGCTCAGAGGGTTGTGAGTTGTACTCTGCATCACGATCTTAGCGGTAGTGGTCAGCCAGGAACAGTGTTATCTCTTGGGAACATCAATATCCAAGGAGTTAGTTTACATTCATTGCTATTCCTGACTGCAGAAAAGAAGTAGGTTGGATTTTATACCTGGAGACACTGCTTCTGTTAGAGTAAACATTAGGGTTGCTAGAGTAATTGGACACATGCAACTTACCTGCATCAACACTCTGGCCCTGCCCAGATTTCCTTCAGTAGCTATAGTCAGATTCTGCATTGGCAAGGTTCAAAAATAATTTAGATTTCAAATACTTCATTGTCATGAATTTATAAAAGGGCACAGTGTATTGTACCCTCACACCAGTTAAGTTGTAAGCAGACTCATCTGGGGACGAATTTGGAAAGGGCTTTGCCAGCATTCTAGAGGCTTAATACATAACAATTCCTCTGATTTGCTCTGTAGCTGAATTTTAAGCCAGAGAGTTCAACAGCTTCTATTACTTTGGGACTAAATTGCAATGATCAAGTTAAAAGGGTAGTTGCTTGTCAGGATCAAAGTGGCTTTGTGTTCCTTCTCACTGCAGTCATTGCTTGAAGGATGATCCTGTAGTTCCATTAATAAAATGATGAACAGATCCCAGCCTGGTTTTGGGGGTGAGTAGTAAGGCTGGGAGGGGGTGGGAGGCTGAGGCTGGGTAGCAGTGCAACTCATCCAGTGAATCAATTGCAGGAGGTAGGGAACCAGGGCCCCTAGAAATTTGCTGCCAACTCTAAATGTAGAAGCAAAATACAACAACAGTATAAACCCCCTAGCTCCCTGGAGAGACCTAGTCAGATGGAAATCAAGTCTCCATAGCAGGCCCTGTAATATTCTGGACCCATGTTACATACTGAAATAAAAGTGACTCAGTGCCAGCTTTTATTTTAGAAGTGCTGTTAAAACACTTTTTTAAAGCAAAATAAAACCAAGAGACATGTGATCAATATGAAGCAATTATTAGTAAAACTACAGTGATCTAGGATTAAAATACTTTATTAAATAAAAAGCAAATCAATCTTAATACTGAGTAAGAATTAAGTCACCAAATGAATACCAGCTCTAAGCAATCCTGAGCTCAACTCTAGAAGGCAGAATACAAAGGTTTGCTATAAATATTGCCTACGTTACTGTATTGAACACTTAAGTTAATGATATGAATCTGTTGCTTGTTTCATACTTAATTCAAAGGGTTATTTTGGGCTCCCCTTTGTTTTGATGAAGAGTGCATTTTTAAAAATCTGTTATAGGTGTAGGCAGGACAGGCACACTGCTACTTTTTTACTTTTGCACCTTGAAAATTAAGAAAGAGATTAAGTTGCCTATACAACTGTTTGAAACAAAATAAGAGAGAAGCTGTTCCACAAGGAAGAAGCTTTGCTTCCTGTGGGTTTGTGCCCTCTCTCTCTTTCACAACTATTGGTGTCCTAAATTCTCTTCCTGTTTGGCTGAGCAAGCAGCTGGCCATAGGTGTGCTGACTATACGTTGGCCAGCACCACATGGCATTACACAAGGTGCTGGCTTCTGCCTCCTTCCTCCCATGAGGATACTGGTCCCACACCTCTCCCTTGCCAGGTTAAAAGGAAGTCTTAGAAACCTCACCTCTCACCTTTTGGAAACCTCTCCTTCTTGGTCAGTTTTAGCAGAAATAGACCACTAGTTTTCAACATTATTATGGGAACTAATAGTTGGGTGAATAATATAATCGCTGTAGCTTTGTGCCTTTGAGAAACCAGATTAAGGGACAGAAAAGTAAGAAAGAAGATGCTAAAAATATGAGGGCACTGCAAGCTCTTCAGTTCTCAGAGTCTTCTGCATGCTTGTGTAGTAGGGGCTGGAAGTGCAGAGCAGATGTGGCAGTGTTTTGCTGGCATACTGCTTTCCACTAGGAGGGATTTTTTTTAGTCTGGAGAAGGAAGATGATTGATTAGTCAGCTACTGAAGGAGCTTTTAAAATGTTGATGCAATGACTTGCTTTTCCCCAAATGATAGCTGTTCATACTCTGAAGCAGCAATATTCCCTCAGGTTGCTTGCTGACCCATAAGACAAGGCTTTTCTGCCTCACCCTTGAATTTTTGGGTTGCCTTGCACTGTTTCCCTTAGGGCCAGGCATCTTTGTCCAATCAAGCTTGAATTAGGTCACTGTTAACTAGTGTCAACTTGGAGGAGTCTTGCTGAAGCTGGCAGTCTAAAAAAAAAATTAAATATTTTCCATGCCACAGAGACTATTGGGCTGTGACCCACCAAAATATCAAAAATCCAGATGCATAAGACCAATTCTGATGAAGTTGGCATAGTCTTATCTGGGTCAATTGTCTTAACAAGACATTATGTCACCAGTTAGGGCAAAATACAATCTAAACCCCCTAAAAATAACTAATGGGAAAAACCTTGCACAACAAAGCCAGTGGCACAGCATTTGACAATCAGAAAAATTAAAATAAATTCAGACCCATGATGTATTTAATCATCTGTATTTATTCCTCTGCTAATCTAAAAACAGGCAAATGTTCTTTTTCTTCTTGGAAACAAGACAATTCCGGAAAACTTCAGGTTTTAGGCAGCTCTTCAAACAGCTTTTCTTCTAAACTTAAATTTCATTATTTGTTATGAGGAAAGCCATTGGAATGAAAAAAAATTGAATTGTATATAAGCTCCTTTATCATACCAGCCATGCTGAGAAGAACTGTTCTCTAGGCTCTCAGAATAGGCACCAGAGGAATATACTTCTTGTGTTTTGTCACAGGAAGAGAACTTGGATTTCATGACAGTCACTTTGACCTGGCCTGAAGAAGACAGAACTGAAGACATCTGGAGGAAGAATGAAAAAGTACCAGATGGGAACACACATACTTAAGCCACATTAGCCGCCATTTTGTCCCTGAAGAGAACTGGCAGCTTTGTAACAGCAGTAGCAAAGAGTCCAAGGAAGAAAGGAAAAGGCAGAGCAACCTTCAGATGTGTTATGTATATGCAGGGAGCATCCCACACATGAAAATATTTTGTGGTAGTGATATCTGAAGCCTTCAAAATACTGCTCCATTAGGACAGAAGTTATTTAGACGTTCTTGGCCACCAACTTCCAGGTCTTTTATATGGAAAAGTCATGGAGTGAAAAAAATTGAGGCAGGAGTGCTCCAAAATATGATGTTGAATCCAACCACTTAAGGAGTTTTTCAAGACCAGCCTGGACTTGACAGAGAAAGAAAAAAGCAATGCAGTGAGAGAGCTGCAAAGAGAGTCTCTAAGTCTGTGATGCTGCAAAAGCACGAAATGGTCCTTTGGTCCTTCATCACAGCAGTATCCAGAAAACCCAAGAAGTTTTCATCGAGGGGAGATATCTTTGAGCAAGGGGATGAAGTAAAGCATTTCAGATGCTTTGGAGTTCTTGAGAACCTTGAAAATGGTAGTTTGAAGCTTTATTCTTCTGCTAAGTGGATTAGAGATTTGGTTGGATTAGGGCCTTAATAAATACCTACAGTGTTTGTCTTTCATCTGCAAAATGTTTGCCTGCTTTTAAATAGACTATTCTTGTTTGCTTCAGTGTTGTCATGTTGATGTGAAACTTTGGAAACAGGAATTCAGCCCTTAATTCAATAAAAGGATTTGGAAACCTGAGGCTAAAACTCGCCTCAAATATAACTGGTATAAATCCAGAGTAGCAGGACTTTATTTCAGTGCTGGGGAAGCAGCAGGAGTCTAGCTCCTTGACAGTTTTTGATGTCTGAATGACTTGTTTATTTACCTCATGATAGTTTGCGGTAGTGTAGCTATTATTTTTAAAGCTCAGCCCTGGCCAGAGGGCAGCTGTTCTGTTCCATGCAACAGGGAAACCCAGCGGTGCTTCCCTGGGCAGGAGACAGTTCTTTCGTCTGGAGAACAGAGGACTGCTGGCTATGGCAGTGGTGAACGGAGAGGCGAGGCCTGGCCATCTTTGCTAGTCCAGCAGCCGTGCAACTGCTAAATGAGAGCAGGTCTCGTGAAACATGAGAGGATCTTGTGAAACCTGTAGGTGGCACCGAGTCAAGGGGGTGCAAGGTGAGGTGCAGTCCGGCTGTGCTCTTTCCCTCTGCTGCACAGCACTGCTGCTGCTCCTCCTCCTGGTTGTCCTCTACAGAGTGGCCTGGGTGGCCTGGTGTGCAGATATGTCTGTGTGTGTGGTGGAGGAGATGCTGCCTGCTCTGTAGCTATAAACAGAGGATTCATAAAACCTTCTCCCTGTCACGCTGGCTATCCTTTGGATGTCGTTAACTGATGAACAATTCAAAGGTGATAACTCGATGATGACAATTTATTGCAGCAATTTATAACTTCAGTCATGTACAATTAACAACCTACAGGCAATAGGAGGGCAATGATGAAAATTTACTGCAGCCATTTGTCATTTATATGGTGGCCAGAACAAAGTATGTCAAGGCACAGACAGGCCACAGACCATGCAGTGGGAGCCAGCTGCCAGCCTTTGCCCCCAGCTCCCAGTGCTGACCCATGGTATGCCAACCTCTCTCCCATGAGGGCACAACCACATGGGTTTTATGGGCCTGGTTGTGTACTGACACGATGGGGAGGGTTTCTCACTACCCATGAGGTCAAGGTGGAAGCTGATGGTGGGAGTGTCAGAACCTGCTATTGCAAGAGGCATGCAGGGTGGAGCAAGAGGCCAGAAAGGTGTGAGAGGAGCAGTCAGTTTTATGAAGGGGTTGTCGTGGCAGGCCTGATCCATGGTTGAGGGTGTTATTGATCAAGATGGGCTTAGCTGGCTTACTCCAGGCAGGCTTGCACGACAGTTGTGTCTGCTCCCACCACCCAGGCTGCACTTCAGGGCTGCTCACCCATCCTCTCCAAGAGGCAGTAGTGAGTCACAAACACAGCAAAGATTTTTCTGGAGGTGTAATTTGTCAAGAGCTCAGGTGAGCACTAAGGCAGAATGTGGAACAGAACAGGAAGCAGTGAAGAAGAATGAGCAAGACCTGCACCCCTTTTCATGGCAGTGAGAATGGGGGACCATCTGCAGTGACCAGAGGCAAGACAGTCCCAAGCCTGCTTCCTAACTGCCTGAGGAAGGGTTGTGCCTGCTCCACAGGCAGAGGTCTGTTTCCAAGGGCGTTATTGACAGTCTCTTTGTAGAGTGGAGATTAGCTCAATAATGAATGCCTCAGAATAAATCAATGGTGGGACAGCTTCTGGACCTGGTGATTTTCCACCCTCTGCAGCTTCTAGGTAGCAGATGAGGACAGGCTGCAGCCCAGCAGCGACAGCAGGGTGTACTTCAGCTCCACCTTGGAAAGTGCATAAGGAGTCCTCTTGATTTTGCTTCAGTTCAGGATTGTGGCCTTTTTTCTTCAAGGTACATCTCAGTAGCATTTCACAGATCCTCTAGGCTGTTGGTTTTGCTTCAAGGAGCTGTAAAGGTCACTGACAGGGCTGTTGAGATGCCATTACTCTCTCTTCAATACTACTCTGCCCTTTGCCATCTGATCTTTTAGTATTTGTGATGATGGAACTGGTTTTCATTCTGCCTGATGAAGACAGCTGGTAGCTTGCAGTGTTTATTTCTGCTCATAAAATCTTTTCAAAGAACTGTATTGATCTTTAAAAAAGAGAATTACAAGGTCATCAGACAATTATGGCATGTCGAATTGTGTAGTACATCCGTATTGGAGAGGTCAAGTTCTGTGAGTGAAGGTGAATCTTAGATCTTGAGTATAATGATAATTGACCTGAATGTAATATCTTGTATGGTGATACAAATTAGTACAATTTATTGCTTACATTTTAAGAATCTTGTTTCTCTGACCACTAGAGCCATAAATAGCAAAAAGAGTCCCCTTCGCAAAGACCTTATGGTGACCATGTACTCATATGACAAAAAAGAGCAATAAGAAAGGAGGGAGGCAAAGGATGTGAAAGGACACTGATCAGCCCAATGGTCAGAGATGTTGCTGTACTGTCTACCTGCCCCGTGTCAGATGATTTGTAGACATAAACAGTTGTTCAGCCCCCTGTTTTTCCACAGAAATCTCTTTTGACACAGTCTTTAGTTGTCTTCTGTTCGTTCACTTTTTTTTCCGCTAGAGCAGCACAACAGTACACAAGTTGGTATTAGACATGCACAGAAAGGAAGAAGCAAAGAAGGAACCAGAAGGTCCATGCCAGAGTGGAAAGTAAACAGGGAAACTGTTTTGTGATTGTGAGAGAAAGATGTCAAATGACAGACTGAACAGTTTGGGCAAATGGAGGTGTTATTCTCTGTGTCATTTTAATAGCTGATGATTAAATAATAAGAAAGAGAGGGCAGGCAACAGTAGTTTACTATTAAAAGGGATGAGAAGGAAAAACTGTGTGATCTCCTAAGACAGATCACACGCCCAGAGCTAAACTTGTCACAACAGAATCAGGTTGATTTATGAGTTTGTGTGCTGTGTGTAATTATACCTTATTTAAAAATAATAATACAAAATTAAATAATTTAAAGAATGGTCATAAGGTTCAGCCATCCTGCTCCTGCAGAGCTAAATTCTGCCCAAATTAGGGAGGAGGAAATGCTGCTGAAAGGTCCTGAGATGCAGGGCTCCTCCTGGCCAAACCAAGATTCCTTGGGATGGTTGAGGCGGTACATTCTAGAAACGAAAACACGCTCAGGCCTTCCTCCAAAGGCAGCTGTCGTGCTAGCAAACTTAATAAACTAGCCACCCCTCCAAAACCACATGCCGCAGTAAGTTCTTGTGTGAGCTTGCCCACATGGTGAGCTGGTCCTCTGTGCTAGTGCTTTCTTGAGCGTGGAGAACCTGATCAGCTACACGGGCCGGAAAAAGAGGCCCCCTACATCTGCTGAACAGCACATGATAGGATTTAGCCAAGAGATGACTTAATTTATGTGGAAATAGCCTGAGTTTTTCCAAAGTGGCTAAGCACCACGCACATCCTACTGAGATGAGGGGAGGGGGAAGATGCAGGCGCCCAGCCTCGCTGAAGACCACTGCAAAGGGCTGTGCTCCTCATTGTGATGAGGAGATGGGAAGGGCTGTCAGGTTCTGCATGTCTTGCAGGTGTATTTTTTGTTCTTGCAAAAATTCGTCCGTGACTGAAGGGATCCAACTAAATCTTTTCTGAGGCAGAGACAGAGTGGGGAAACTTCAGCCTGAGCATAGAATTGCTCAAAAATGTAGGAATGGGTGATAATGGGATTCAAAAAAACAGCGCTGCAGCTTGAAGTGAAACCATTGCTACTCCAGAGGCTTGTGCATTCTGATCAAGAGTGGGAGGCAAATTAGGCTGGCAATACTTCTGTCTAGTCACCCCACCTGCAGAGTTTCTGAGCATGGTATTTCTGAGCTTTCTCTATTTAACAGTTGAAGTTCAGCCCTCTCCACACTGCTAAAACCATTTATCTCTCCTTCTCTCTCTCCCCCTCTCATGTCCTTGATTAAGTGATGGCTACCGATAACATTAATCATGCTCTGGCAGCTCCCCTTCATCTAAACTGCCACTCTTAGTGAGGACTTCGAGTCCAGCTGGCTGACTTACTGCCTTCAAAGTTTCTGTTTGTCCTGACTCCCTCTGTCCGGGAAAGGAAGGCAGCACTGCATGGAGGGCACTGACCAGGAAGGGACACAGACAGCCCAGGCTGCCAGGAAGTGTTGAGAAACACCCCAGTCCTTCTTCAGCTCACAGATGCTGCCATGAGACAGCCTTGCCATACCCCACCGATGGCACTGTTGAGAGCCTGGAGTTAGGTCAGTTAAAAATGTGTGAGCTAGAGCTACCCTCTGCCCCCACACAACTTAATTGCACCATGAAATGTCAAACAGCTTTTGTTACCATTTTCTCCCGATCGAGTGCCTGGTCTGAAAGTATGTTTTGCCCACCTACTCCATAAATTCTCGCCATTTTCATCTTCCACAATGATTTCTCGCTATCTCTTGTCTGCCTTGTTTGCCTTTGCTGGTGTCATGGTGGCAGCCCTGGAAGCCTCTCAGTCTGAGGCACATGTATTTCTGAGGTGCAATTTGTTTTGCAGAGACATTATTATCCCACACCTTGTTGACTTAGTGGGGGTGCCTGAATACAGAGCATTGCTCTGCATGTGAAACACGCTAATAAATAATAGCCTTGTTGACCAAATGCCAACTGATTTTGTAGGCCTAGCATGGATAAACCAGTAATAGCTTGGTATTTGCTTGTCTGATATGAGCTTCTCCGTTTTGTGAGCCCAGTGTGGGACAGGCATTTAGGAGAAGTAGTATTGGGCTCTTTTTTAACTCCATCTTTAAGGCTGGTTGAATAAGCCAAAGCACTCATGATACTCCCCCGTGGACAGTTTTATGCTGATGTTGGTCCCTGCAACTACCATCTTCCATGCATGTTCTTCATTGGCATTCCCCTCCGCCTTGCTATCCTTGTGGTCACACTAATGCCCATATGACCGCACAAACATTAGCATGACCACAAGGATAGCAAGGCGGAGGGGAATGTCAATAGGGAAACTACATGTGGGAAAAGGGGAGGAGGCAGGAATGTGCACCAGAGGGAAAAGATTGATCCCAGAGCCACTAGGACATACAGCTGATGTCATGCGAGTCCACACATCTTCTTGGAAGTCAAAAAGCCAAGAGGCCCTGGCCCAGCTACCTCTACCTCTTGCCATATCATGGTTTTGGAGGTGGAGTAAAGATGTCCTGGAGGCTTAGTACTGGGAACAAGATGTTCATGAAGAGGACAGGGCTCTTCTGCCAGGTGGCTATGATGGTTTCTCGGTAACTTTGCATCATGTGAATGTAAGTCTGGATTGAACCCAGGTTAGATTTGTGTGCTCAGGCTGCCCCGCACTTTGCAGTATTGATGTTTAGACACCAAAAGAAATGTTGAATTGAATCCTTCTTTCCCCTTAGCACAGTATTGATCTTTAAATAGGAAAAGACCAAACTGGAAACCAGAAACTATATCCATGGAAACATGGAGCTTAGCTCCTACAACTCAACAAGCACAACAGTAATTATTTTGCTGTCATTTCTACAACTTCATAGCTTAATAGTATTAAGAGACCCTCAGCTCCTCCAGTTGATTATTATCTGTCATTTGTCATTAAATAATACTGTCAAAAGTATATCACTGAGTGAAATTTTATGTTCCGCTTTCAAAAATAACACCTACCACATACTGCTTATTAAGTGGTATTGGAGGTTTTAAAATTAGATAGATAGATAGATAGACAGATAGACAGACAGATAGAAATTTTGTCTCTTTTTTTCCCTCTCATTCATTTTTTAGATGGAGGTACAAACATGTTCTGTAGTTTTATTATAATCATGATAGATCCCGTTAGCTAAATTTCTTCTTTCCCTGGTTGTCAGGTTGGTCTTTCAATCAGCAGGGAAGGAAGCTTTTTGTGAAATGGAAACAAAACCACTGTTTCAAAACTGAAAAGGCAATAAGAATACCTCTGGCAGGACCAGTTGATGTGTAAAGACTGTTTATTACTATAGCATCAATACCAATGGAACTGGTTTTAGCAGAGAGCAGAGTTGCTCCTGTTAATGATAGCTTTTTTTGGCCTATCTCAGAACGTTGGGGAACAAATGGGGGACCGTATAAACAGGATGGGGCTGGGGTAAGTGGTTCTCAACTAGAAGTGATCAAGCTTTGCATTTTTGTTTTAAATAGAAGGTGGTTTGCTGTATTGGATTCTGTGACATTGTTTACTTCATGAATATGCACTTACTCATATTGAGGAAGACTGTTTCATGCCATATGTGGAACAAACTAGATTTAGATAGAGTATTTTTCAGTAGCTTTGTAATAAGTTGATGGCAGGCTAAAGACAGCGTTGGAAAACTCATTCTGAATCCTGGGGAGAAGGAATGAGAAGGTCTGATTTCCTTACCAGAGCCTGCAGGATGCTCCCTAAGTGTAACAAGTGGTACTGCAACTTGCAACACAAAGGGCTCATAAACAAGGGAACCTTTATTGCAGAAAAGTTTCCACTGCAGCGAGTTCTCAAATGGTCCATAAAAGGGCATAAATTGGCTCTTTCATTTCAGAAAAATAAAATGCCTTCCCACTTGATAGCACAAATAGTAGATCCTGCAGCCAACCCTCTTTTAAGGTGTTTACAAGATGAGGCACACACCAAATAATGGGAGTGGAGCAGGGCAAGGGAGGAGCCCACGCCTCCCTGGATTGCTGCATCGTGCACCTGGACCCAGAGGATCCAGTCAGGTTTTATGTTAAAAAAAGAAAACAAACAACACCTTAATGGTTTAAAAACACTGGCAAAAGAGAAGAACCAGGAAATGTGCTGATTTTGTTGCAGCCCAACAAAAAGAGAAAAGGCCTTTAATTTTAAGAGTTCCAGAGCTTTTTTTTTTTTTCAGTTATTCGCATGAGAAAATAACCAGGCATTCCAACAACATCATTTGGCAGAAACAAAATCTAAGTGCTCCAATTTGAGTTTCAATAAATCAGTACTAGAATTGGCTCTGTCACTCTATAAACTCATGGGCATTAGCTTTTATACCCTTTTGGAACTGGTTGGCTGCACTCTTAAGCACGCTGATCATGACGCAGTGGTGGTTTCATCATGACACACTCTAATCCCCCCCCCAAAAAAGCAGGATGATATTTGTATTGCCCCCTCCCTCCCCCAAGATGAGTAGATTTTTAATGGTTTTGTTACAGCCCAATGAAAATAGAATAGTTTGTTTAACATTTCCAGGATTTCATTTCTTTTCTTTCTTGGTTTTTAAATTTATTTATTTACTTATTGTTTGGAAACATAAAAAAGCAATATGATACCACACAGCAGCCACTGCTGTTAACATGATCTTTCTGTAATGGTGTGTGGAAAGAATGCCCAACAAAGGAACTTGAAAAGCTTTGTAAATATACATTGCCCATTTTGGCAGAGAATACACCTCTCTGATTATCTTTCTGCTACTGCTGTAAATGATATTGCCCTTTTACTGAACAGATGTAAGCCCTTCTGAATCCAATCAAAGGCTTCTCAGGTGTGCCCATGTGAGTAAATTTTGGATACTGAGGTGCACGTGCACTGGTGCAGCAGGTATTTCTGTTGTAAAAGCTATGCAGGCCTGGGTATAAGTGTGTGTACATTGTGGGAACTGTGTTTTTCCAGTGTAGATGCTGTCAGAGGCTCTTGGTATCAGTGAATATGAAAAGCATTGTTGTTTCTCTAAATGTTATGGCAAAAGCATGAATGGAATTACAGCATTTCTAAATATTTTGCCTAATTAGTCTGTTGGGAAGAATTTGAACTCCGCTTGTCCTGGGTGTGAATGCAAAGTATTGACCAAACCCGAAACGCTTGCTGGCCATCAGGAAGGCGCAGGGTCAGTATCACCAGACAGCTGAAAATCCCAAAGGACTCTTTTCACGAAACCCTCCTTCCTAGCCTTTGCATCTTTGAGTGTTTTTTGACTCCGAATCAGAAGTGCCTCAGATTACAAGCCCAGGTCTTCCTCCCATGGCTTAGAAGTGTGTGATATGACCAAAACAGAAGGCATAAGCCATTTCAATAAAAAGTAACCCAGAAAAGGATTATATTCCTATACAACATCTATGCCCCATTAGGCCTAGCCTTCGCAGCTGTGCTCCCCTCTGCTGTATCTATCAGAGGGGCACCCTCTGGCACATTATTCTCCAGCTTATTCAAAACCAAAGCTTACTTTCTGTGATAGAAAAAGTAGCTGCTTTCCCATGGGAGTGAAGAACTGGAGCAAGGGACTCTGCCTGCCATTCCATAGCCATTACTGGCAGGGCTGGAAACAGTGGAGTGACAGGAGACCAAAGGTTTTATTAGTGTGACACAGGTTTGAAAAGAAGAGGAAAAGTCCTTAAATGCTCTATCTGCCTTTGGTCCACTGCTACAGCTACCACCAATACAGCCACAGTAACAGTGAGTGGTGGTGGTTAGGCCTGCCACAGAGACATGGCCCTCTTCATAAGCAGGTGTCCTTTGGACCTTCTTAGGAAGCTCTGGAGGGTGATGTGAGCCATCTTCACTGCCTTTCTGCCAACACTAGACAGCTCTGCAGAACATGGGTGCGCTTGGGTGTGTCTGAACAGGTTCCTGTACCTTTTCAGTGTAAAGCTCATTTAAACGAATCCTGCATCCAGTTGGTAAGGCACATCCTTCCTATATGCTTTGGAAGCCAGCAAAGGAGAGAAGCAGGATGATGGAGGAGCTCAGAGGTAGGGAGAGGCCATACCAAAAACATTAAAGACACTGTTGAGGTGGAGGCAGTTTGGCGTCATTCTTCTTATGTGGGTAGATGACAGACCTCCTGTTGCCAACTTCTCTTCCATTAGAAGGAGAGACACCTTTCTTTCCAGAATTGTTCTGGTCAGTTGAGAGAGGGTCTTCTGCTATATGTGATACTCAGAGAGCCCTGGGTGCCAAAAGCTTTCCCAGGTACCTCTTTCTGGGTGACCTTCAGTTGTCCCTTAGGCATCTGCCTGTTTCAGAACACCTGGATCATGAACACCTGAAGATGAATCTCACTCAGCTTGGTCAGCTGATGTAGACACTGATCCCTTTCAGAGCAGGGAAAGCCCAGAACTCAGAAAAAAGAAGTCCCACTACTTCTTGTCCATGTGCTAAACCTACCTGTGCAAGTAAAAACTGCACGTGCTGTTGTGTGTGGTGTGCAGATCTGCATGCGCTTAATGGCAGTGAACATGGGTTAACCTGCCATCACCTGGTGAATGAATTAACAATAAATTCTGTTCCTACTACATTTGCTTCTGCCTCCCACTGCTGTTCCCCTCCTCTTCTTGCTCCTGGATGGCCTGAACCCTACCTTACCTCTTCTCTGTTTCAACCAAGCCTTTACTTGGTTGAGGAACAGAAAGTCCCAGCCTCCCACATCCTGCTTTTGCACTTTCACCTTATACTTCACCCTACTTCTGCAAGGACCACTCCCCCTCTCCTGCAGTGGGGTCCCAATCTCACTACCTGCCAGCCTTTCTGCCATGGGAGGCCCCTGCCTCTCCAGAATGAGAATCCCACTAACCAGTAAGGCAGCTCTATCTCACGGATAGCATAGAGCAAGATTACCAGGAAACTGCAGATTCAGTATGCAGAGGAAGCAAAATGGTCTCATTGAGTTCATGGGTAGTTCTACCATTTACTGTGGAGAAGCTGGCTTATTTTCTGCTCACATTTTCACACTGTAACATGAATGGGCTTGCAGGGCAGTGACAATTCTTCCAAGTTATCTTTTATGATTCCCTGAAAACACATGGGATGAGGTCTTGGCTCTATAGAAGGCACACTTGGCATCAAGGTGGCACCTACAGTCGCTTTAAATAGCAACCAGTGACTTCCCAGGTATGCTCTAGAGCCCTCTAGTTCCTGTGCACTCAGAGAGCTAACCTCCTATCATGCATGCTGGCTGTAGTAAGAATCATGTATACTATGAAGATGGATTTTTTACACTCAAATAAATAAATACCTAGAAAATGAGCATGTTGAAAAATTCAGGAAAATGAGTGTGAGGAATCAAAATTAGTTAGGAACTAAAACTGGAAAAAATGCCTATTAAGGGGGAAACAGCCAAGAAATCCTGTATTAGTGAAGCTTGTTAAATTAGCAACCTGTTGTGTCTGATATTGTAAGGCTATTAGCAGGCTTCCCACTTCACTGTGGTACACTGGGTTTGTTATTGCATTCTTCAGCCTGGTGATGACTTTTTCAAACAATTTGAATGTGTGAATTTCTTCTTCTTTATTTTACTGTGGCTAGGGTTAATCTTCTGAAAAGAGAAGAGAGGGTACTTCCAGGTAAGGTGTTCTGCATTTAGAAAGCATCTTTTAGCCACAGCTGTCATGTAATATTATCAGTAAGATGTCAGTGTTTTTTTATGCTTAGAGTAGGAAATGATGAGATCTTAGATGCTTCAATGAGGTTATGCTCACGAAATGTAGGCACTTTAGGAGACTTTTGGTCTTTGGAACCTCTTCTTGAGTCAAGTAAACCACTGATCTGTCTCATTTCTACACATAGCCCATGTTTGTGGTAAATTATTGTTTGGTCATATTCTCACGTGCCTGAAGGCTTCTACCTAGGAGCTGAAGTTTGTTCTTTTATTTCAGGAAGTTGTCTAGATGGGGTTACAGAAAATGGCCCGTGGCAATCCTTAATGCTAATCTTTCACACACTTCAGAACATTAGGTGAAAGGGAGGACAAATACCATGCTTGTTCATGTAATTGATATGTTCCTCCTTTCACTTCCCAAGATTTTATCCGTAAAGGTGAGGATATGGCCATTATGCACAGCTTTTCTACAGCTGCTCATAACCTTACTCTTGATCAGGCAGCACAAGGGTGTATCATGCCATCAGGTATGTATGCGAGTCTTGTCCTTCAAGACAGGACTTGGAGGTGAAATTTCCACTCCTAGCATTTCTCAGACTTCCTGACTACGCACTGACTCTGGACCATCCTTTAAAGAGTGTACTGTGGTTTCAGATGCCTCATTTCTGAGCTATCAAGTTGAGATACTTGGGAGTTTATTTTTGGACTAAAAGAGTCCTCAGAGTGCCACCTGCAATTGGTGGTGCCCAGCAGAAATTCAGGCTCAAGTGAACCCTGCTTGAAAGCAAGCAGAATGGGTGCTGCTTTTGAAAATGCTGGCTTCCACCTCACTTTTCTTCCTGGAAATTATTGCAGGGAGATAATTTGGCTGGATTGTCTCCTTGGGCTGTTTCTGTTTCATACGCAAGGTGACTGAAAGTGTCACACTTCAGCAAATTTAAATAAAGCACAAGATGCATTTTCTTACTTGGTAGGATAGCCTATTTGTTAAGTTCAAAGGGGCTCTTCCAACTCCTTAAGTGTGTAGCTGATTTATTAAATGAGTACATGCCTAGGAGTAGGGAATAGGAAACACAAATAGATAACACAGGAAGGCATTGATTCATCTTCATTTGTAAAATGGACTGTTTAACAAGTCTTTTACAACAGTGACTTCTGGGACTGAGTCCATCTGGGATGAATAACTTTTATATAACATTTGGGGTCTAAATTAAGAGCTGGATTCTGCCTTTGGCTGCCCCCCTAAATAAGAGAGCAGAGAAGCACAGATGGTAGAAAAGCTCAGTGTAAAGTAGTGACCTTACATGCAGTATGACTGCCCAGCCAACAAATCTGCTCTCTGCCCCAGAAGAAATTGCTCATGTAGCAGACTGCACACTGGGGTAGCTCTTAGTAGCTAGAAAATAGCTAATGGGCTATTTCTTGTCTTAGTGTGTGCATGCGTTGTCCTCGGCAGCAAAAGCAATGATACAATGTGCAATCAGTTGGTGCTGGAAAGAGATGCAAGGAGCATCCTGCAGCACCAGGCTGCCTGGTACAAGCTGGTCTTCAGTGATTGTGCTCTTTATGAACTGGGGTCCCCAGTGCCTCTGTTCTTTGCTGACTAGGGCAGGACGCAGGGGCAGGATGGTCTCTAACACTTCAATGACAGCAATCATTTTAAATACTTCTGTGCAGGACTGGGGTCATCTCATCTTCTTTTTGCTGGTTGGGTTTCATGTTGAAGATGACGGAGCAAGTGCACCTTCTGCTGGAAAAAGACCTTCCAGTCCAACCAGTGTAGGCAACTGAGTGCCCTTGCATGGTAGGTCTTCACCAAATGGGGAATAAAAGCAAAGGGAAGGAATATGTGACCTTCCAACCTTAAGCTCTGCATGCCATGTGGCTGGTGGGAGGCATTAGCAAGGCTCCACTGTTCATTGTTGTGGGTGCCTTTATGAATGTTAGTCAGAGAGAGCCAGTGGGCCAGCAGTAAATACAGATAAGCACCAAAATCCACATTAACATGTCTCCACTCCACTGACAACAGATATTGGAAGTGTTACCATTTTTCAAAAGTTATGTGTAGAATTTGGTCTGCAAAGCAGAGGTATTTAGGGACATGGTGACATAATATATCCCATGGAGTAAGCACTATTTGCAGGGGACTGTGTACAAGACAGCTATATGTGTGCTCCAGACCTACTTAAAATAAACCTACACATACTATCACTTTCTTATTCTGGGAACCAGCTAAAGGGAACGAGGGCTGCAGCAGCTACATATCAGTATAGAATGCACATACGCTGATTACTCCCACTCTTGTCACGGCCATTCCTACTCGGCAGTTGCCAGTGATGTGGAGAGGCATAACTCCTGATATTTTGGAGAACACAGGAACAGGGTAGTCAATGTTTGCTTTGCACCCTCACTGTGGACAACCTAGGTGGTGGGTTTCCAGCTGCCTGTGTGCATATAGAAGCAATACATGTGCACACAGGCAGCTGGGTTAAAACTCCCTGCTGCTGTGGAAGAGAAGGGTATATTTATTGACTGAGGGGTGTCTGAGCCTTGATCCAGGCTTTACTGCAGCCAGTGGGAATCTCTCTGGCGGTGTTACAGTTGTAGTGTTACAACCCTAGAGATAGCAAAGCAGCAGTGGAAAATATTCATGATCCTCACTCAGCAAGGGCTACAAACCCTAATGCCTACCTCCCCTCTTCCATTCTCCTTGTTCTTTTCCACACAAGTGTGCTGGACGAGCTGGTAGAGATGAAAAAATAAATAGTTTGGGATAATGATGCTGAGTCATTAACCATGTGATGGAAACAATTCATCCAGTTATCACCAGCCAACTCCACCTCCAGCCTCCCAGTAGCTGGGGGCTGCTCAAGCGCTCTCCCTCCTCCTCAGATCCTTTTGTGCTACAAGTCCCTCCGTCAACACGCAGGAGCGGGCACTCTGGTATATGACTCATACCCTGGGCACTGCATTAGCTGCGACACTACTTTCTTCTCAGACCCTTTTATATCTGACACAGTTGGGAAAGTCTGAAATGAGTAGAGCGGAGAGAGAAGAAAGATTAGCTCCCAATTTCTTCTCTTTTATATATTTAAATTAGTATCTGAAAACTAGCTTTCTAAGGGACCTCAGTTTGGCCTCTACAATTGTCAGTCTCAATTTTCACATCTATTTCTGTGTATGCACCATCCTGGATATAGGTGCGTGCATACTGCAGATGCCAGTTTGCATGTAGAAAAGCTATTTGTGCAGTTTGGGAGGTGTAGGAAAAGCTTTTCTATATGCAAACCAACATCTAGATTTTCAAAATGTGTCATTAAGTGGTAGTTTATCACAGATTTTTGCCTTCCTTCCTTCCAAGAGACTGTATACATATGATTGAAATACTGTGCAAACTGCTGGTTGGAACAGGATTTTTTGATTCTTCAGTAATTTATATTTACTCCCATCTAACAATGAAAATTGCTTACAGTGCACAACTTTCAGCCTACTATGGATTAAAATGCATTTTGGAAATCGCCCCAGATTCCTAGTACATTTATTACAACACCTCAAAAATATAGAGCATTTGGGATCTTTAATCTTCACATTCCTGTAATAAGAAAGGTTGTATAATCCATCTCTGAAGGACAAATCCTTATGAAAGTATTGCAACTATATACCGATAGTAGGTTTTCTTCATATTAAATCTCTCATCCATATTCAGTGAGGAAAAGCCTCTCATTTTCTCTTATTGTAACATTTGTTTATTTGTTGAAAAGCGCCCATGAAAACTCAGCAGCCTGTTTCTGAAAGTTCACCTTCCCCCACCACCCCCTTTTTTTTCTCTGTGCAGCTGGCTTCCAGTGCTGGCGCAGCTTGTGGGTAGGCAATGAGGGGATCAGAGCAGTGCCCACTGGAATGGCATGCCACTGGGGAGAGAGTTGAAGCCCAGGGGATGGACAAGCAGGAGGAAAGGCAGGGTGCAAGTATGGTGCCTGTGCTTCCTACTCTTTTCTATTTGGTGTACAGTGCTCCCGGAAGGAGCAATCTTCCTCTGGCAGAAGTCTTACGGGTCATTTCCATCCCTAAGTTCTAAAGTGCTAAAGTTAATGGCATTTTATTGCCTCTTTTCCAGTTCACCTCTAATAACTTGGCCTCTGTACATTGCAGCTGCAGATAAAATACATATATATGAGGGAAAATTCCACTGAGCATATTGTTTTTCACTTTGTCCTTGTTTTCAAATACCACTCTCAAAGCACGTAATGCCAAGTTACATACTTTATATTAGTCCTCTTTCTTCTGTTCCTGGGTCCCATACAGAAACCTGTTTGTCATCTGTAAGGGCAGCTGAAGAGCCAGAAACAAATGGATCATTCTTCCATGTGCGGTCCAGATAGCAAAACAGCTGAGCTGGTCTGTTGACAAAGACCTAGTATTAGAAAGCATACAACTTTCTGGAAAGGTGTGCCATTCAGCTATCATCTGTCTAAGGAGTGATCTTTGGATGTAACACAACATGAAAAAGTCTAGCTATTATTTGGGTCCTTTCAGGGTACAGACGTTGTGGACACAGCCCACTGAATTTAGGAAACCAAAGGGAATCTGTTTAAATTGGAACACCCTACTATGGATAATAAGCAGTGGGCGTTGGTGACATTATGGAAAAAAACTGGGATTGAACCCATCAGAATTTCAACAGGTTCTGTTCAAAACTTTGTCAGTCATTTGCTGTGTGATATCTATATTTATATTTGTATCTATAAATATAGCTAGACCTATTGCTATCCTTGCCACATGAAAGGATAGATATAAACTGTATGCAAAAAAGTGAGATATGGGACCATGGTTTACATGGCATAGAACAATTTCATTATTGTTTATTATTTATTTTGATAGAAAGACAAAGTGGTAAGAGCCAAAAGCCTTTCTTTGTTTTCAAAGATAGAAAAGAAAGTAAAGTTAAAGCATTCCAGTTTCTTTGGCATTTTCACAGTGATAATGGGCTTGTTCAGCTTCAAGACTTAGAAATGCTTAAAGCCCAGGAAGTTGAGGCTAAAAAAAGCAAATTTTGCCCTACCACTCTGCTAAAGGACTTCTGTCTCTTCCTATGTATTTCTAAGTGCAACTTTTACTACTCTTTTCAGTGTGGCTGTCTAGAACTCTACCACAAATGCTACACAGAGCAGAACTGCTGGTTTTTACAGGTAACTGAACATCTGTTTCTTTTTTTTTTGTTCCTTTCTTTGTTGTTGTTGTATTGTGTATTCATCTCCTGGTTCTGCAACCCACACTCACCTGCAATAATGTTTGCACAAGTGTCCTGCTCACAGCTCTGCAGCAGGTGTAGACAGTTCCATAGCAGTTTAAGCCACCAAAGACAAGATTAAAGTGATGCTGATACTGCAGTTCCCCAGTTTATGCTAATGCTGCCACCAAATCTATTGTCTCACCTTTCGTCTGCTGCTCTTTCTTCTCCATGTACTCATTCCTCTCATCTCCACTTGCCAACGCTGGCATTTGTTTGGCAGGTTTTTGAGCCAAACCATGGATTTGATATGGCTGAACATGAAGTAAGCCCCACAATTCCTCCATGAACATGTACACATGTGTACACACACATACCTGCCTTTGGAATTACTGTAGAAGTGCTACTAGAGGCTGCAGACACAGGTCATCAAACCGTAAATAGCTTGAGCTTTGTCTTATTTCCTTTTCACAGAGTGCCTGGCACACACAAAGCACTAGACAAATAACAGCATTGGTATGGAAATGATCATAGCCAGTAAAGATGATTGCTAGTATTCATATCTTTTGAAGTCGAAGGAACCACTGGAAGATCACTGTACTGGTACCCCAGGTAAGTGAAAACATCACGTCATTTAATCATTGTCTACCGTGATGACTTTAGCCTCTATCACACTTATTCATATATGGGCAGAGAAACGACAGCAGCGTTGTAGAGGGCTTTCTGTCACAAAGAAAATCCCTAGAGTGAATGCTGCTCACAGCACCACCAATGTCTGCAGTGATCTGTGACCACTGCGGAGAGGTTGTTCTCTCCACTGGCATCAATCTGTGTTATCACAGCGTGCCGTGGGAGCGCTGGACAGCACAGCTCCTTTGTGCACGGTTCCCCCAGTGCATAGGAGTGTATGGTTCAGGCTCTGTTGGAACCTCTGCCTAAATAGGTGAGCAAACAAAGGCAGGCAGGATGTGGTCTTACTGTTCTAATTTTACACCAGGGGATGTTGGCACAGCGCTGAGCATGAGTAGTTGGTGGTGCCAATGGAAACATGCCAATATTGTCAGCTGCTACATTGCCAATATTGGAGGGGAAGAGGGTGTAAAGCACTAGGTATAATTATATGCATTACTGCCCTATTAACATGAGGTAGGTGTTTGGTACCTTATCATCTACGCTTTCCATGAGAACTTGGGAATGTGACACATTAAAGAAGTGCCAGCTGAAAGAAGTGATCTTAGGAATTACTGATTGTATCATATCCTCTGCACAATTTTGTGCAGGGAGGGAACTATGCAGACTCCACTGCTAAAAAACAAGGAAAGGAGTTGCTGTTATGCCCTGAGTTTTTCTGCTGAGAATAGCACAAGTTGTTCTGCCTCACGGACTTGTAACATCTCATTACACAATATAGACAATTCCACATCCCATAAAGCAATGATACAGTTCATTGTTTCACGGTGTCCATTTTTTGTATCTAATTTCACCAGTGGAAATGGGAATAGCTAGAATAATTTTTTTTGTGTATTAGCATTCATAACATCCCTGCAAAGGGCTATCTGACTTCCTTCTTTCCTGCAACTGTCATCTATTTTTCTGTGTCTTCCGCATATTGTTTTTCACACACGTTTGCTATAGAAATTGTTCTGTGACTTACCTAATCCTAACTTTTGTACATAGATCCTCACATTTTGCTGATACAATACACAGTTCTGAGAGCAAAGTTCTGTTCTGATACATCTCATTCTTGGTAGCACTGGCAATACCGTAATTGCCCTGCATACATTGCAAGTCCCAGTACATGTGACAGCTAGATCACCTTCCACTAAAAAAAGGTGTGACTCTTTCCCTGACACTTGTAGCTGCTGCAGCAAGTCTGAAAATCCTTATTTTAATGGGATGCACTGTTGAGGATCACTGTGGAACCTCACAAAGACAGTCCCATTTCATTCTCACCTGCTGGACAATAATGTGTGCATGCACACATGTGTGTACACACACACACTCAGGAGAGCTGTGTGCATTTCTGCCAGACTCCGTGCTTGCCTGAACTTGCTGTGCTTAGTAACTCAGGTTCAACATACTCTTGTTCCTACCAAGCTTGCTGTGTTGTTAAATTATGTGTTAAACTGCAGAACAGACCCAGCAGAGCTGTAAGTAGAAAGCAAATTCTACCAATTTTCTCGAAAGCTAAGAAGTTAAAGATTTTGGATGTGGATTGGTACCTATACGAAATGATGTTGCGAACAGTTTTCACACATTGGCTGTATCATTTTTGTCTCTTTTTCTTGAGGTTGCAGTCCTGAGGGAGGTTTCTGAGTTTTTATTTAAAGTATGGAAGAAATAGCTTATCCTCCCTTTTTAAACATTCCTATATTCTTGCTTGCAGTGTTTTCTTCCAAGGCTTTTGCTTTGTTACTTCATTGTGAATAAATAAAAAGACCAAACAGGCTCCATCTTACAGATGAGGCTGAGCTGTTTACTACATTAAGTTAACTCCCTGAAAATTCACTGAAGGCAATGGGATAAATGCCATTAAGGGCATAAAAAGTCCAACAAGCACTATGACTGGAAATGATGCATATACTATTAAAACACTCCTGGGCTGATCTTCATAGCCCATGCGTTTTTCAGGTCTGGAGGTCAGAGTATGCTTCCATTTCCGGGTGGAGCACCTTCCTTGCAAAAATCATTGATACAAAAATATGAAAACCCTGGTTCCTATTTCAAGCCTTTTTTCATGGTAGAATCCCATTTTAAAGTTCAGACAAATTGAAAGTATCATACTCATGAATGCAGAACTGGCCTGTAATTGTCACTAAGACAGACTTGTACTATTCTGTCACTTCATTCACTGAGGAACTTGCAGGATATTACGCTGAAGATTTACTACAAGCTTCATTAGCTTTTTGAAAGCCACTAAGTTCCTGATGTAGGTTGGTTTGAATATACCCATGATTTAAATACACTAGATCCATGCACTGATTTTGTTTGCTGGGAATTAGATATATAGTTGAATATATTTACCATGCAAATATGTTGTATTGCTTGCTATAAGTAATTTCACAGAATCCCATATTTTACTTAAATTTACAAAATACAGTAAAAAGAGAGAGAGAGCAGATTACTTATTTAGTATATGTGTTCATTATATTGTATTCCATAAAAAAAAAATTAGTAAGCTTGTACCAGTTCCTTGTCTTAAGAGAACTTAAATTATACTTGTAGTTGAATTGGAAAGGTAAAAACAAAGTGATGCCAAACCCAGAGGTATTATCATTGTGTTATACACTCGTTTAGCTAGAAAATTTCACTGTGAAGATTTAGTAAATTTTTTTTTTTTTAAGAATGAAATGAATCTGGGTGAGCACAATAGGTCATTCCAAATCAATCTATGCTAGTAGCAGAAAGAATATTGGCTTACTCTCCTTTTTTGTATCAGTATTTTTGTATCGTGAAAATCTCTTATACTGTGGTTTTCCCCCAGTGTGGTTTTCCCCAATATCCATGGAGATGATTTAGCATTTTTAACACTTTAATTTCTGGTGATCATTTTTTTCCACCTGCACACTTTTCCTTAGTTCATTTACAGTGTTTTCTCTTCTTGATTAATGTGATAGGTGAAAATAAACAAAAACCTGAACTATTTTCCTTTTGTAAGATCTGAGTGAGTTGTCTTGGCAGAAGTAAATCCGCAAGGAGGAGGAGAAGGAAAGAGGGAAATCTGTTGGGAGTCTTAGTTCTCAAAGGTCATGAATGATCCCAGCCTATCACAAGACAGCATCCCTGTGGTCTGCATATTTTATTAGGTACCTACAACTGCAAGACCATAGGACCAAACACCAATTTTGTACCTAGAAATACCTTCATGTTAGAGATGAGCTTCAGCTAAGTGTTTTTGCCAAGATTATGCTTTTTCTTGCGTGACTTGGGAAGTGCAGAAAGATCAAAGTTAGACAAGGACTCAGCCTCACTCTCTGCTCTTGATTGCACTATATGAGATTATTTTAATGATGCAGAAGTAAGTGGGTGAGTCAAAGTGTTTGTATGTTCATTAGGAGGAAGTGGAACAGTTTCTGAACTGGAGCTTGCAGAAAGCATTCCTTGCAACTTGCAGAATCTGAGGTGATTCGTCCATACTTGCTTGCTAAATGAAGGGGCAGTGCTTTAGACAGTGGCAGAAGTTGATGTGCTTGCTAGCCTGTTGCAATGCTCTCCCATCCCTCTGTGACTGTGCTGGTCCTGCCTGATTTCAGACTGAGCAGTTCAGTGCTTCCTTAGCCAGCTGCTAGTGTTCTATAAGCTATCTGTCACTTTTCTCTGACACGACTGACTGCGTTTTTTGAGAAGGGAAAAGCCAAGTGATTCTCAAAGTCATTTCAGTGCAGTGTGTATCAGGCTGTCTTATTATTTTTCTGAGATTTGGGTTTTTCTCATGTGAAAAATAAATGGAGGCTCAGACATGAACCTTTAATTTTCTTCCAAACCTCCAGATCTTCCAGATCTTGGGGGAGTGCAGGCAAATGTTCTGGCTTTTACTTTCAGTTTGGAAGTCTCATTGTTGTGTGGGGTTTTGAAAAGACATTTTGCTACTGAATTCTGATCCAGACAGAAATACAAATTCCCAGAAATTTTTTCATAGTTTTAGAAAAACTGTAACTATTAAGTTCTTAAAACTTACGTAATTCCCAGGTGATCTCATTTCCCAGGTAGATGATATCAGTAACATTAAACACCTGTAGGCAGCCTGACCTTTGTAAAGGATAGTACATTTGTACAAGCGTTATTTGTAGAAATTGAGTAACAACTGCATTAGTCATCTGCAAAAAATGAACTTGAAGCTTCCGGTTGTAACAGTATAGGTAGGCATTTACTGCAGATTGCACGTGCATGAATAACTGTATTATTTGAAAGGTTTAAAATTCTTTAATTGAAATTACCCATATTGCCCTGAATAGCTTTCTTAAATAATATTGCTCTGTCTAAATTCCTTTGCAATATGTCCTCAGTGAGGTCTGTTCACTTTAGTTAATACTGGGAAAAAGATGGGATCCTGTTTGTTATGGACAATTATAAATTGTCACTCCATAATAAAGAAACCAAGACTAATAGCCAGGCCTTTTTTTACCATGACAATCTTTCTGACTGGCAGCACGAGAGGGAAACAGAGAAGGTGTCTGATGAATAGACTTTATGTTATGCCAAGAGAGAATTCCTTAATCTTGTGGAATGAATGATGTGGGATATATAACACTTCTCAAAGTGGGAGTAAAGCATGTCACAGCTAGCTTACTTACCAGGCAGGCAGACTGGGGAGGGGTAGATTTGCCATCTCACCTGCTAAATGTACTTGGCATAAACTGACCGTTTCTCCCAAATATTCCTCTCTTTTCTCAATAGATACTAACCTGTGCTCTTTCCCCTGTACCTTTGAAAAAGCATAGTATGAGTTAGGTTTTAGCCTTAACTATTTTTTGTTTATTGACTATTTCTAGTATCTCTGTAGAGACCTACAGAGGCTACTTTGTCATGGGGATTTCTCAGAAAAAAATACTTGTGCATGTACTACATAACACGTGTGCACCAAATCTGAGGCTTTTGAAATTATTAGTCATACTCTGCAAGGTGGTATAGTTGGTCTGTGAATGTGTAGTAAATCCACAACACTCCTGTGGCATCAGAAGTCCTGCACAGGTGATAACCAGCTCCACAATATATGCACAACAGCTCTCATGCTTCTTGGAAGCATCAGCCTTGCCATGCATGAAGCATAGAGGTGATCTGCAGGTGTGCAGTAGGTGAGTCAATGATAATCACACATCTATCAGCCATGCTCGAAGTCACAATTCCAGTCAGACTGTCTGATATCGGAAGAAATGTTTGAAATCTGCATTTTCTTCCCAGACACAATTTTTGAATGGAAAAAGAATAAATGTTCAGGGAAACCTGGGTATATGGTAACCTGGTGCAGAAGTTACTGTCTCCATAAAAGAGGCAGAGACAAAGGCTGGCTGAACATTCTTCGCTTTAATAAACTAGAGTTTGGAAAGAGAATAATCTGAAGCCATAATGCAAGGCTTCCCCTGGGAAGCAGGAGACAGGTGGGCTCCACTGAAACAAGGGACAATTGGGACAATTGTATTTGCTTGTTTATTTTTTGCCTTTCTCATATATTTACAAGATTATGAGCATACATATACATGCCAGCACTATTAATAGCAACATAATAACAAGGGTTTTGCATGTGCGATTTGTAAGGGTGATGGGATCAAACCTCATCACTTCTCTAAATTAATCTGGGTTAGGGATTCCTCTGAGAAAATGTAGGTTTAAACTAGATTAAACAATTGGATCAGTTTAGATTTCCTTGCTCACATTATTATATTTCCACAACACAATTTATTATCAGCGAATGCCCTCACAGAGGGAACAGCTGTAAGGCTAGGGAGAGGCATTATGCACGTAGGAGGTGTCATTTTAATTGCATAGAATTACATTATCACTTTCATAGCACTAGAAAAGTGCCTTAGCAATATACACAGTCTGTGGTCATTGCCAACATAAAGTGCAACCTTCACATGAGTTCTCCGTGAAGGAAACCTAACTGTTGAAACCAATACTGTTACAGTATGACAGCCGTGCAAGAAGATGGTTAGTACTGGTGTGAACACCAGAGAGACCTGGGTTTTACTCCCACTCACGTCATACATGTTTTGTACAGCTTGATGCATGTCATTTCCCCTCTTTGTACCTTTGCTGCTACTCACATCATTTTCTTGGCTTAGCTATTCAGAACAGCATGCCCCCAGGACAAGGAGAAGGACTGTTGCCTCCCAAATGTTTGCAAAGCAATGCAAGAAAAAAAGTCTTTCAGGTTCATGACAAAACCTTTCAGTCCTCTCATAAAGGAGAATTGCTAGCACTTCGTTGTCTCCCAGGTGATGGGATTTCAAGCTCCTTTTGCCAGAAATGCACACGACGTAGCTAGGTTTGGGGTTTTTTTTTACATTTTACCAATGAAGGCTTAATATTTGTTTTTCACCTGTAACAGGAAACCACTGCAGCAGCAATTCAGCCATTCTGGCACAGCCTGTGTCTATTTACAATTGTAAAAGGTAGGAAGAGACATCGAGAAATTATCTAGGGGTCAAAAACCTTCCAGAGTCTGCAGATTAGATCTGGTTTCTTTTTCCCTGCTTTGAGGTTACATGCACTGGAAATAACTTACTGGGAGCTGAGAGACACTTCATCCAATGATGACACTCTCATGATGCCATGACTCTCAGCTCCAGATGCTACGTATGCCTTTCAAATATGTGCCTGCAAGTTATTATGTACACTTGCCTCACAAGCTGTTGCCCTTGGGTCTAGTACCCCCCTTCCTAAACACACTCAACAATATCTAAATGATGCCTTTTTAAGCTGTGTTTAAAACCATCTAACAACTCAATGACCTCCACTAGCACCAAGGCTTTCTTAGCCTCCTAACTAGGAAATTTTTCCTTATATACAGCAGAAACTGTAACTATATACTATTTAAGCTCCCTGCTCCCCTCTAAGAATTGAGTGTTACCTACTGCCTGCCACTGAGCAGCTATCTTTTACATATTTGAAGACCGTTATCATGTTTGTTCTTAGTTCACTTTTCTCCAGATTAAACAAATCCAGATCTTTGAGATTTTCCTTCAGGGTCAGCTTTTTAAGACTTTTAGTACTTTTTGTTGCTCGTAGAACTTTTCCTAATTGCCCATTCACCTCTTGAGTTCAGTGACCAAAGTGAATTGGTTCATTTTCCAGTTTGAGACCTCACCAGTGCTGAGTAGGGGTACAGAAATTATAGAATCATAGAATCATTTAGGTTGGAAAAGACCTCTAGGATCATCAAGTCCAACCAAATTATTTCCCATATCACACCTAGCCAATTTATACATCTCAGCACAATCCTTGCTTTTCCACAATAGTGTGACATTGTTAATTCTTAGCCAGCTTGAGCTCTTCCAAAATCACCCAGGTGTTTTTGTGTGGATCTTTTGCCTTTCTGGCTGCTCTCCATTTGGGGGGTTATTCTTACCTAAGTGTTTACACCTGTTCTTACTTCACCAAATCATACAGTTTTCAGACTATTTCTTCAATTGATCAAGATGCTAATCTTGCCAAGGTGCTTATAGAACTTCCTTTACAAATTTGGTAGCCTTACTCAATATACCTTCTACCAAAACACAGTGAAAATAGGGAGTGGTACGAGTCCCAGGAGGGGCATCTGCAGAACTGTTTTCCAAAATTTTTCCACTTCAACAATGAACCGATGATAATTCCTCTTCTAGTATTTTTTCAAGCAGCTATGAGTCCACCTTACAATAGTTTCATTTTAGTTCACTTACAAAAAAATCACAAAAGACTGTGTTGAAAACCTTGTCCAAGTCAAGATATGTAATACGTATTGTCCGTAAGACCTGCTACTTGTCAGAGAAGGAATTTAGCTTGGTTCAGCATGATTTGGCAAATTTTTCTTGGACTCCACTTATCATTTCATTATTTCCCATAAACAAAAGAAAACTTTGTTTAATTGTTTGTTTCAGTATATTTCCAGCAATTCAAGTTATGCTGTTTTCTCTGCCTGTATTTCTCAAACTACTTTTCTTCTTTTTTAAAAACAGGTACTGCAATCGCTTGTCACCAGTCTTCCATTCCCCAGGTGCTGTGGGAAAAGATGGCTCTGGGACTGCTTTAGCCCACATACTCTCAGTTGGTTTCTGTCAGGTCTGGCTGATTGGAAAATAACCAACTTGCTGAATTAGTCGATTTTGTTATTTCTGTTATTTAGCCTTGGACATTAATATTTAGGCAACTGATCATAGTTAATTCTTTTTGCTGAGGAGTGAGGGGTAAAATACATTAATCGTTTAGGTTTTTTCTGTGTCACCTCTTACTAGCTTTTCATTCCTGTCAAAAGGTAAATCACTTTTTGGCCATTGTGTTGCTCTAACTTATATAAGTGCTTTCTTGTTACCCTCTCTTTCCTAATTATATTAACCTTTTTTTGCCTTGTCCTTTCTAACTTTATTCTTATAGGCTCCTTTTATGCTTTTATTCTTGTCCTTTGTTTGCTGTAGCATATGGTCATATTGGAGGGTAATGAGCCACTTACTGAGATTTAAACAAGTTGCTGCCTGTAAGCTGGGGCACAGAAACTGATGGTGTGCCTGCTGTGGCTCTGCAGCTTTCTTTCCAGGGTCTTCTTCTACCTGCTCATGCATTTATAGATGTTTCCTTGTTATCTTGTATTCCCCATGTACCATTTGTTACAGTTACTTTTGGACTCCTATCACTGAGCTGCCTACCTCCTAGTTGAAAGCCTTAGTTATGCAGTCGAGCTCTCTCTTCCCACTTTTCTCCCTAGGCCCTACTGGCACTCAGCATTTCTTGAAAACTCACCTGAGCCCTCCTGGTGACTCTCCCTTCCCAGCCACACATTAATTTCCAGTGTGCCAGAGCCAGTGCCTTTGCCTGGAAGAGCTGGACCCTGCCAGAAGCCCCTGACCCCTCCACTGTCACTCCCACCACTGTACAAAGTCTGTTTGACTTGCTTATGGTCCTACCTGGCAGAAACATTAACACACATGAAAAGGAGCAGTGGAAGGTCCTTGAGAGGGCCAAGTGAGTCACAGCAACCTTACCACACTATCTTGGATATCGGATTTTTGTGGGCAGGACACCTCCTGGGGTATCAGTCTCTTCCTCCCCTTTCTATAGAAAAGAATTGCCATCCATAAATACATTTTGTTACCTCTTGGGTGAGATGGTTTTGGCTTGGGTTGGAATTATCTGTAGTTTAAGGCTTTGTAGATTCTGGTTATTTGATTTGAGACAGTTAATATTCCAAGTGAATATTTCAAGAAGTTGATACATTCTTTATTCAGAGCACTTTATATGTCTAGCACCAATTGAATTTGGTTTCATCTGGGATCATTCAGCACTTCTGCAAATTAGACCACAAAATGTCAATTCAGATACCCAGAAACTAGGAGCATGAAATTTGTGGCCACCTGCAAGAAGTGTGGTTTAACTGACTTATCCAACTTCATACAAGAACTATGTGTCAATGGAGGGATTGAATCCTTTCCTAAGGCAGAGCTCAGCTGTTTTAACCAAGAGCTCATCCTTTTTCACATGATCCTGTACTGTCATTTACTGCACATCTTCTGTTTGCTGAAACAAATGTAGAAAAACTCCTGTAGACAGCGGCCTCCTCCACTATGTAGTCCTGACACAGCTCCAGAGCAGCTCCATCCTGAAAAATAAATGTGGCTGTGATCCCATGGAAAGAAAAGTATGCAATTATCTACTTTGTATATGCATATGCAAAGGAGAGGAAGGAGAAAATAACACTTCTCATTATGTAGTATTGATTTTGCAACCTAGTCCTCATTTAAAGCAGATTTTATATGTGCAATTATCTAGCTTTTAAAAAAGCAAACAGTAAAAAAAATCAACCCCCCTTCCATCACGCAGCAATATATTGTACATGTCGTTAGGGCTGAAGCCTTTAGCAGTACTGCAGAGCTCCCTGCCACTCTGAGCTAACAGGGAAATTGGTAAGAGTGGTGGGTTGCCATTCGTGCATGGACAGGAGGAATATTAGACAAATTTACTTTGTTGGGTGAGTCACGGTATTTGCTGACAGAAGAGGACTGGTGGTGAGGGGTAACTGGGGGTGGGGAATCCAGAGATCTGCAGTTTTATTAGAAGGTCTGAAATACATGATTCTTCCTGTTCTCTTCTAGCACAGCCCATTCAGCTTCCTACTACCCCATCTTTCCCTGTCCTAGTCTTCTACAGGACTGTCCTTTCTCCATCCTACTTTTTCCATCCATTCTTACTTCTCTCTCTCCCCATACCCTCTTTTTTACATCCTCTCATTAGATCCTAGTCCCAGTTTAAGAGCACCTCATCACAATCTGCACCACATTTCTTCCTGCTTGTCCCTATTCTGGTCTCTTTGGCCCACACTTCACCCTGTCAGTCCCACTTTTCCTTCATTTCTCACTCTGTTTTCTTTCAATCTTTCCTCCAGGGCAAACTTGTCCACATGTCTAAGAGCCATATTCCCAACCAGACACTTCAGGAGCCCTATGTACATGCTTACAATGCTGCCATCACTGCCATCTATTATTACTATCTCCTTTCACTTTAGCTTTGCTCGCTCATTTGCTCCCTTGGGACCAGATGACTTCTGGTATTTCAATGTTCTGTCCCAGCTCCACCCATCACCTCTTTGCAGTAAGTCTGGACCACAATCACTGCCATGATGGCAGAGCCATGCGGGTGTTCCCAGGCAGGCTTCGTGCTCCCTAGTTCACCTGCTGTTACCTCAAATGTATAGTGCTCAGTCACAAACCTTACCAAGAGGGTGAGTAAATACGAGGGAGAACAGGCATGTGTCTGTGTCTGTATCCTTATCAGTATCTCTGTCTATAGTCTACAGACAAACACCAGTACAAACACACAAAAACACACTTGGCAGTGTAATTACTCTTTCCACGGGCAATTCCCATTTTCTACTAACACCTCAGGAAATCCGTCCTGATCTGAAGTTCAAGACAGCCAACAGTCCTAAAGCCTGTGATAAATCCTGATTTTAGTTTGATATTGTACAATGTATCACAGATAGAAATTAAAGCTTGTATTATGAGGAGAGAATTGGCTTTTCTGTGGTGCACAGAGTGCTTGTTTCAAAACTAGATATATTCCATCATAAGAAAGAGATCACCAAAGAATATAGAGTTTAGAGAGGCTATTAATGGTCTTTTTGAGGTTTTCAAAGTGCAGGATTTTTTATTGCATTTTCTCCCTTAATCCTGCCATGCTGGACTAGCTTCTTCGTCAGGAGTCTATGAGATACTGCATGAGAGTTTTTTAATTTCCTAAAACATTTCCAACAGCTTTTTCACAGAATAAGTTCTGTATTTACATATGCATATGGAATGCATAAGGACATATTTTTATCTTGTGCTTTATTAGAGAGAGTGCTGTTATTCATCAGTGCTCTCTGTGCTGCTCTCTGGCATAGGGATGGATGTGAATGACACTAAGATGCAGGGAGGATGGTTTGCCTTTGTAGCATGCCCAACCTCCAGCATGAAGTCATTACTTCAACCTCTCAAAAGTCAAAAGTTTACACTTGTTACTTAAAAAAAATGAAAACAATCTATATTAGGAGAGTTTATATTTCATTACTATTTAGGGCATGGCCACCATGTTTTTCAGACCTGTTTCATTTAAATATTGAATGAGAGTTTCCTATGGTCTTTGGATACTTGTAGTTAGCGCTTTGAAGAGAAAGCAAATGTGAGATTCAAGGTATCTCACAGCTGCTGGACACATGACATCAGTAGTGAGAATGTCAGAAAGTGTTATGAGCTCCCACAAAGATACAGGATGTTGCAGATGTATGCAGTGGTCAGTTCATGAGTGACTGTGCAGAGCTCTATGTAGGCATGACGCATGAGACCTGGTGCCCCTACATGCATGGCATTCAGATGCAGACAGACATAGTCACTGTATCTGTGTTGCTAATACGTGTGAGAGACCCTCAGGTGCACAGGTCTCATTCAGGGAATAGATATAGGAGCGCCTGCCTGGGAGTGTGTTTATTAGATCTCATGCACAAGTGTTTCTACAGGCATGAGCAAACCTCAGACATAAATAAAAGTGGACTCAGGCTCAGTTTTACTTTTGCAGGGTCTTGAGATGCAGCATTGAAGTATGGGTGTGGGTGGGATTCACAAAAAAGGGGGGGAGGGTTTGTTGGCCATGTGCAGATGTGTATGTGTGGGGCTTGCATGTGGAATGTAGTTAGAAGTGAGTATGAATGGTGAATATAAATGTACATGCAACTGAGAATCAAATATTGGCATTTGAAAGCGACACTAGATATTTCAGTATATAGACTTGGGGCTTTGCATAAAGTTCTGCATGTGAGAGAAAGACTTCAGGAACAGCGACTGAACGTGTTGCCTTTTTTCTGGCATTGGAGCACTTTGAGCAGGTAGAGGGTTGGTAGAGCAGCAGGGTGTAGGGGTTTCATGTTGTGGGAAGAGAGCAGCATGGTTCACGGGTGACTGTGCCACCACTGGCAGGGTGTACTGGGTGGAGGGTGGGAACAGCTGTCCAATCATGTGCGCACGGGAGGGATACCTAGGCGTTCTTGCCTCCATTGGGGCCCATCATTTACAAACTATCTGGATTTCCTCTGGAACTGACTGGGTACCTGTTCAGAACAAGGAAGCAGCTCAGGCCAGACAACACAGTATTAAAAAAATAAGCAAGCAAAGTAACCCAGGGAGGGCTTGTATGTGGTAAGCACCAACAGGCAGTAAATTGTACCTGTCAGCTGTCTGGCAATTACAGCCTAAGCACTCAGGGGGGGTGGGAGTTTGGGAATATGTGTAAACACTTATGCATAAGCAATTCATCCTGAACAGCTGATAACTGGTAGTGGTACACAAAACAGCTCCTAGCACCCACATAGGCTTTGTTGTGCCTGTAGGGCACAATACCTGTGGAGAGCTACCGAGAACTCATATCCACATAAGATGGGGGAGGCCCACAGCACTACCAGTGCTGGCTGCATCACTAGTCGTGATGGAAAGCACTGGGAAGTTTTCAGTTAGCAATACCTGCACCTGGGATTCGTTTCACTCACTATGGTATCCCCCTATACAAGCAGAGCAAAAGCAAAGCGGTCTGTTAGTGTGGAAGGGCATGGCTGGGTTTCCCAGGTGAGATGCTGAGGCCTCTCTTGTTGGGGTGGCGCTGGTATTTCATAGATATTTCATTAAGGTTTTTTAATCTTGAGATTTGCCATCTTCCATTAGCCATGGCATTGCTGGCCCTGCTCTCTTATCCTTTGCCTCCCTCTTTTCTGAGAGCAGACAGGGCCAAGCAATGTGGGCTTCAAAACCTTGGGCAGAAATTCAGAGTGAGCTTCCTCTCCTTAAAGCCAGCCTGTGCGTTGGGTGCCCTGGGGAACCCCTGAAGGGACACGTCTCTGCTTTGGAGGAAAGAAATACTGTCGAAACAAGCCTGATGTACCACCAGGCTTTCCAAATGCACCTCTTTGGTAGATTCATGTGGTTGTAGGCTTCTGGCACAGCCATGGCTGGACGCCAGTGTCAGATGTGCTGCTCACAGAGAGCATCTGTGTTGCCGACCTTGATGGCTGCACGTGAGTACAATGCCAAGGGTGCGCACTGAGCACTGCCAGCTGGGAAATGCTTGCCCAGAAGCTCCCTCGCCGGGAGCACCTGGACATCAACGCCAGCCATCTCCCAGCCATGCAGCTTTACTCGACCCTGCCACCCTTCAGTTCCCTACACCCAGCTCGCCGCGGGTGGGCCACATACACCTGCACTTCCCTCTGCGCGCAACAACCTCTGAGGCGCGGAAGGTTCTGGAAGCGTTGAGGGTGCCGCAGACGGGCGGCCCTCGCCCGCCGCCGCGCCCTCGCCTCGTCCTCTGGCGCAGGGGCGCTTCGGCCTCGCCGTGCCGACCGCTGCCCGTGCCGGTCCACCCAGGTGCGCGGGGANTGTGCGGCGGAGGCGGCGCTTAGCGCGGGCAGGGGGCGGCGCGGCGGAGTCTGCGCAGCTGCCGGCGCCCTTTAAGCTGCACCGCCCGACCGGCTGTCTGTGCAGCCCGGGAACCGCGCGGACAGGAGTCGCCGCCAGCACCGCCTGCCGCCGGGGACGCGCCTTTCTTCTCCAGTTCCCCCCTCTCCGGCATCGCCGCCCCCTCCTCCCCACACTCTGCCCCGCCGCATCCCCGCTCCTCCCGGTACAGTCAGCTCTAAGATGCCCCGCTATGAACTGGCTTTGATCCTGAAAGCCATGCAGAGGGTGAGTGAGGGAGGGGAGACGGGAGGGAGGGAGCCAGGTGAGACTTGACAGATCCCCCTCCCCGCCCCAGTCCCCAGCGTCCTTTCGTTGCCTCCTCTTACCCCCGCCGCATGCCGGCCTTCCCACGGCAGCCGCACGCTGCGGCCCCAGGCGCCCGGTGGGGCTGGGGGCGGCCCGGGCGGCCCCTTCCCCTGGGGTCAGTCCAACCCAGCCCTGCCCACTCTCCCCTCCGCACTCGGAAGCCGAGTTCCGCAGCGTGCTTCAGGCTCCCGCGTGTCTTTCTGTGCCCTCTCTCACCTTCCTCTTTCGTTCTTTTCCCCCTGCTCCTTTGGAGAGTTTGCTTAATTGCTCCCCTAGAGCCGCAGTCCCCTTCTCTTCCCCCCTCCCGTTTCGCCCCCAGGTAAGCAGATCCCACTCTTAGTGAAATGGATGCATTTCTCTCTCCTCCCACCCTCCCCCGCCGCCCGCCTTTTGCCTGGTACAAGTGAACTTAGCCCTTTTCTTGCCCCTGTTTATTGATGTCAGCACGTCCCCCTCTTCCTCTGCAGCACCAACGCTTTCCATTGCCGTGTGCTTCATCCTTCCTCCCCCCGGACACCTGCGATGGCTTGCTTCGCAGGGTACTTTGCTAGGTTGCAGCAGCCCCGCGCTAGGTCCCCTCGCCTTTGGGAGGCCTTGTGTTGAGCCTTGGTCTGGGAAAGCAAGGGCTCGCTCCTCTGGCATCTCATGGGGTGCCAGTTACCTGCCTGTCCAGCCCCCCTCTGTACCAATCTGAAGAATTCTCTTTTTTCCTGCCGTTGCTAACACCAGTTGAGCTCTGCTGATACAACTCACCGTATCGCTCATGGGAAGGGTTGGTGGCCGTTGCTGCTCTTTTTGGTGGCATGATGATAAGCCGTGGTGTGAGAGAGTGAGGTTATAAGATGCTCTTTCTATTTTACAAGAGCTGAATCAGTGTGTGGGGGTGTGTGTACTTATGCATAAAAATAATAATAAAATAGAAAGCTCTCTGTGTAGAGGGGAACCTTTATTTGGAAAATAATAGTTGATACTGGCCCTTCTCTAGTACCTTCTATAGCCTTTGTTTATCTGCTACTTTCCAGCTTAATATGCAGTGCTGGTATTGGAATGTAGCAGCACTTCTGCTGGGCTGTAACCCTGCTGATCCAACTGAAAGTGAACGTGCTTGCTCTCGCATTTAACCTTCATTTAATTGTATGTGTATATTTGTCATAGAATATCAGGAAGCTAAATAGCATTTCTGTTTTTCTTCTGTAGTTACGGGAGCACGTCTTCACATATTACATGTGCTACATATACTAGTACATTTCCATTCATTTTACATGTACCATCCACATGTCAGGGTTGGCTTTTTTTTTTTTTTTTTAACTTGGCTTAACTGCAGAAGCTGTAGTAGAGTTCTCAGGTGAGTCATCTAGTGGAGAAATACAGCAACAGGGGAAAAATCTGGTGACATTGCTGCACCACCTCATGGAGCAGCATTTGTTCTGACAAAATGTGCTGCTTTTGGACTTGGATTGTCAACATGTGGGGTTTTTTTTAATTTTTTTTTTTTTTTTTCTCTCCGCACACCTCCCTATCAATGTATGAGCCTTAGGTAAGGTGATGAGATGCTTTTTGTATATGTGCTGTATAATGTGGGAGATGCATTATGCCATGCAGATGCCATAAATGCAGAGCAGGACAGAAAGCGTAACAAATCTGACTTAATACTGAGACATGAATAAACTGACTACTCTGAATGGATGCTGTGAAGTGCTGTGTGTTAGAAAGGATCTTTGGTTCCTAGGATCTGAGCACAGACACACAGGGATAAGCTTTTAGCTATAAGATGCTTCTAATGAGCATCAATACACTCTAGATTTAACATCTGCAATCTTTTCCTCTTTGAAGTTTGACTCGAGTCTATTCTTTCCTGATGCATCTTACGGTGTTTTTTAGCTCTGTGGTTACGTTAAAATGCTTAAGTTTTGGTTCAGATGTACTGCTGTTTTTAACCTACCCTTGTTGTAACTCTTAGAGGGTCTATCTTTAGATGCTGTTTTTTTGTTGCTGTTGACAGTACACCAGATCTAGGTGCTTTTTGTGTTCCAGTATCTTGCTACTGCTGCCTTTGTGTAATGAGAACACTTGAAAAAAATATCCGTAGTTGTTATATGCTACGTGGTGCTGCTGAATGCTGCACAAGGATTGCTCTGATGATCCCCATAGCAGTGCATAATATCAACTGTAATGATAAGTTAGTCAGAATATGGATACCTGAATATGGGGCTAATGAAACAGTCTGAAATTACAGACCGACTACATAATTCCTTCCTGTAGAAGTTGGAGAGATCATATACAGTCCTGAATAAATTACATTGCTTCTTAACACTAGTGCTTCCTGTTGAAGTTGCCCTGGGCAGGTATTCACTGTCCTGGCACGTCAGTCCCTCTGTGTGGCTGCATGCTTCAATGCTTATTGTAGTGTGAGGCCTGAACCAGTGCTGACTCTTCTTTTGTCTGTAGCATCCTTCCTCATCTCTGATANAAGAGAGAGAGAGCCCCTGCTGCCTGTTTTTTTTGTGCCTTAGGGCTGTTAACTCCCGTGAGCTCCCTGCCAGTTTGAGTGCAAAACCCTTCTCAGAGCTACAGTCTAGTAGACTTTCACAGCTCTCTTCAGGGACAGGTTTCATGATCCTGTGGGGTTTCCCCCGCCCACAATTATTTTTAATAGCTACCTTGGCATTTTCGTAGATCTAGACAGAATAAATCCATCAAACAGTTTTATTGCTTTCAACTCTGTTGCTCCCTAGTACTGTGTTCAAGTCCAGGCTCCCTCCTTGTTCTTTTCTTGCATGTGGCTTCTATTGTGAACCATGGAGTCTGTGGTGCAGGTGGTCTTCTCCCTGCCTCGCTAGCCTCGATGTGGCTAGAGGGTGAGCATGACCCCCTCAGTCCTGCCTGATACTCCCACATCCCCTTGCTTCTTGCCAGACTTTCTCGGAGACTCTTCAGCTTTCTTTTTCTGTCTTAAAAATGTAACACCCAGGAGCTTTGCATGAGAGGACAAGGGATGGGGGGGGAACTTTTACTTTCAAACTTTGTCAGCAGTTGTCTGCATGTACTTTTCTCAAAAGATCGTGACTTTATTCTGAAGTCAAAGCTGAGCAGCTAGTCTCTGTCCTGTTTTGTAGGTAGTGTATGATCAGGTAGCTGACTTGCACTAGAAATACTGTATTTGTAAATTGCCTCTGAGCAGAGTTCATGATCAGCAGAAACCCCAGTCAGTGACTGTTGGAAAAACAATAATAAACTCTAAAAGCACTCACAAAATTTAAAACCTGCTTCTATGGTATCACTGCTGCAATGGGGGACTTGGACTGTATTACTCTGTGTATGAGGAGATGCTTTTGCAAAAGAAAGGTGTGAGGCCAGTGAAGTGACTGGAACTTAGGGTGGAAGTAATGAATTTTGTCCACGTGTGTGGCTTTCCACACTCCAACATGCAAATAATAGCACAATGAGCCTGGAGAGTTTGATGGCAAGACTTGCTACCAGTAGCATACAGATGTATGTAAACATGTTTACTACACTCAAGAGCCCAAGTCACAGACTACAGTTGTGATGAAGGCAGAGGTGTAAAATAAAGACACAGCTGTTCATGCTCTAACCTTTCCTATTCATAGCAAAAGATTAATTTCTAATTATTTCTAAATTTTTCCCAGGAGAGTCATCTTCGGCTTTTCAATGGGGTGGGATTACGGCAGCACAGGACCTTCAGCAGGAAAGGGTAGTGACCTGCTAGTGAATTAGCAGGAGGACTCTTCAGAGTTTCCTCTTCCTACCTTTCTCATCCTGGTGAAACCCCCTTGAGAACTTGTGGGGGGGAGAGGGAAGGAAGAGCTGGAAATGGCTTCCTATTGCTCTGATGCTGTTTTGCAGACTGACCACAGGGCGGCAATGCGAGACACCCAAGGAAAATTGGCAGCCTGGGCAACTTAGAACAGACAGAGAAGGTGGCGGTGTTCCCAAGCTGTTCTCGCTGCGGCTCGACTCTTGCGAGCTGGGACATCCGTCTTCAACCAAACAACTTTGTGACTGGAACTGAAGTGAACGGACAGTTTGAAAATACTTTTTATTCATGTATTTCACTAAAACTGAGGAAGCATATCAATGTTTTATTAGCAGCATGCTTCTCTCCCCCACCTCACCTGTAACAAAGGACAAATGCATAGTATGTGGCATAGTCAAAGACTTAATTACCTTGTTTCAGCAAATACCTGGGCTAGGGAACCCATCCATCCACCTCTGTAATACTGCATTGAATCTGGGCTCTCAGTTTGACTGGTGTGTTCATATAACATAACTTCTCTTCAGCATCTTGTTTGTTGCTTTTGCAGTGGGTTGCCATGTTTCAGAAAGTCCCTACCTGCTGTGGAGATCGTTAGCTATTTTAAGAAAGCCAGAGTAATGGGCAGTAGTGTTGCTTGCTTGACATCTTGACTATTACACTTAATTGCTGTGTAGGTGGTGGTAGCAATTGGGTTTTTGATATCTTAGTTGCTAGGAAGAAGCAGGGGGAGAATGAAGAGGGCAGTAAGCAGGCAGATACTGGTTTTATTTTCTTACCTTTCTGGTGAATCTACCTGTTTTTATGGTTGAATTGTACATCTTCCCTGCCCCTCTACCCTGCTTAGCAGGTTAAAATAACACAGAAGTTTTCCTCTATTTCCTTTGACTTTTTTTAGTAGGCTGAAACAGGCTTTTCTTCACAATATTATGCCTAGCAGGGAAGGACCCTTGTGTCAGGGGTGGTGCTGGAAAGAAGACCGAAGAGTTGGAACTAAAAGGCAAGACTGAAAAACTAAAAAATGTAGTGTTGACTCTCCTACAGGAGTCAGCTACTTTATCTGCCATAAGCATTTCTATAAGAATAACTGGATTTTGAAGTGTGTGATACAAACAGCATTTGAGAATGATAGCCTTTTGGCTGACATTTGCCACTTTTCAATCTGAAGATTTGAGAGTGGTTCTCTTCTTTCTGCCCAGTGTGGGATATGTGCCTGGTTTGAGTATGGGGGGAGGTAGAAGATTAATCTGTTCTGCAAAATAGTTTAAGCCTTTTTATAGCAGATAATTGTTAGCTAGGTAATTTTGGCAAAGTTATCCAAAGTGATTACTGAGTTGACGTCAAGAATAAGGGACTCAAAAGCCTCTTGGTTTATACAGGCTTCTGCAGTGTATTGAGTAATGTGCTTAAGTGAGTGTATGCAATGGGATGCCCTGGTTAACACTGTCACTCTTGTTCCCTAAGTTGTAGAGCTACAAGCCTGAGCGCTGAGGCAGGACTGTAGGCAGGTCCTTGTGTCCATGCTGGGATTGGCAAACTTCACTGGGATTTGGCTAGCCCCTCTTCTGAGGGCATTCTCCAAGCTTAACTTTTAAGATTTGACTTCTCCTCTTTGATAGGCTGTCTATCCCTCCTCATTTGTTCACTCTGTGTATGTATGCATGTGGACGTGTGATGTATATGCATAGGGAAATGCTTGTAAACTGCAGCAGGAGAGCAGATTGTCTATTCTTTAACTTTTGAAAAAGAAGGCAGGACAACCTGTTGTGGTAAGATGGCATTATTGCTCTCCATTGTTTAAAAATCCCCTCAAAAGTTACTGACGTTTAAGATGTCCATTATATCACTTAGAATAAGCTGTTAAATCAAGTGTGAATGTATGTATTTGTTTTCTTCTAGTACATCATACATGCCATATTTTGTAATGATGGAAGTTCTTGCTTTCTTCACATATTCTTTCAGGAGCTGATTTCTCCAATTCTCTTGTTCTGGAACCATAATGCTGACAATTTCCACCCCAAAATTACTTTGGTGGTGGTTGATTATTGATCAAGTAACTTCTCTTGCTTTTTGTCAGATTCCAGCCAGAGCAGGCTGCTAATTCTTTGAACCACATCTACCCAGACCTACTCTGCTGCAAGTCTGTGCTGATGTAAGAGTTGCTCATGTGGAAGCAGCTGCTTGATAGAGCTGCATATACCAGCCTCTGTGCTGCTTATCCAAGGGCAACAGGAACCACTGGGCACCAGTTGCCTTCAAAACTGCCTGTCCAGTGGACCAGCAGGAATATCTCTGGTGTGCATTCTCTAGAAGAGCTGATTAGAAGGTGAAAGACTGGGTGTGTGAATGTGTGGAATAAAAGGGAGGACAGATAGACAAAATATAACTAGTTATGTAGAAGTGGAACAGGAGAGATGAGAAGTAAAAATAGGGAAAGTAAGGCAGGATCTGTGGGAGCACTAGTGCAAATATTGATGCTAGAAATGCAATACTAAAGAAAATGCATTGCCCTTGGTGAGAGGAGTGGAGGGAAAGAAGCAGATAGTGAAAAGGAAGGGTTACAAATCCTAGGGATATGGCAGTGAAGAACTATGTAGGAACTATTGTTCTGCTATTTCTCACATCTTTTTTTTAATGCTTGTTTGTCCACTTGCAAGCCAGTTCTTGTGCTTCAGCTATGTAAATATCTAAGGAATAATAAAAACAAAGGTACATGCAGGGTATAGATACAGGAGGGGAATGTGTTAAGTGGAGTTGATGTGTTAGAAACTACTAGAAAAATAAATCAAAGTTTGGTAGCTTTTAATATAGGTAATTAGAAAGCTTGATATAGGATAGCACTTTTTTTTTGTTTTTTTATAACCAAGATAACTTTATTTAAGTTTTGTTCTGGTGTCTTAATCTCCAGGAAGGATCAGAACTCTTGCAAGAGTACCCAGAAGATTAGGAAGCTTGGACGGCCACATACTTAAATTCTAGGATTATGTATGCCCCTGTAGCTTGTCTTGCCTTTCAATAAAACTTGTGATGCTTTATGTTCTTGGAAAGATTGTGGGCAGCCATAGAAGTGATGGGAACTTGGGGAAGTCCTAAGTAAACTTAATGAGTCTAGCTTTTTTTTTTTTTTTTTTTATTCTCCGTGGAAATTCTAGGGAGAATTTCTTTGTAGTATTTTGTCCAGTTATATGTTGACTAACACTTACTCCTTGCTCATTCTCCAAATAACCTCAGAAGTCTGTACTCTCGCAGCCAAAATCCTCTTCAAATGGGGTGAACCAGTGCATCTTTCTCAGCTAGGAGTACACCAGTTGTATCAGTTACTACTGGATGGTGGTAACTAACAACTTGATCACATCTTTGTCCCTTGCAGCTAAAGAAAATGGTCATCTTCAGGAGTGGTAGAGATTTCACAACACTTCCTGATGGTGTGTTTTTAATAGGGTGATAATGTCAGTCCTCTATGTCAAGAAGACTTGATTTTGTGGTCTCAAGTCCTCTACAGAAATCAAATACTTGCATATTTATGCTTGTTTTACCCATTCTCTTGCTGTTGCTCATACTACATCAAACTAATCTAGGTTAATAGTACTTGCCATTGGCAGTGAAAATGTTTATGCATCTGAACTTTAGGTTGCCACAAGATGGAATTTGAGTCTTTGGACTCAGTGTCCCTCGGCAGTTTCCAACTTAGTATGTCAGCTGACATCTTGACACACTTACCTGGCAGGAAAAATGCTGCCTGATGCTGTGTGATGCCAGAATCTTCTGGTTTTTGCCATCTCCTGGAGGAGACACCCCCTCCCACATCTATTTAAATGTCTTGCTTTCCCTGTTTGCCCTGTTGTGCTCTTTACTTAGTTACTCTTGACCACATAACCTTCTTGGTACTATCTTTCCTCTTCTGCTTCCAGTTCCTGTGTAAAAGGAAGAATGTCACCTGTCTGCAGTTGCAAAGAAAAACATGGTTCCCTTGCTGAGGGATGGAGTTGCTTATAATGACTACTCGTCTCTGAGCCTCTGGTAGTCATCTTCTTGAGTTATGGCAGAGACATGAGTGATTTCTGCTTATTTGCCAGGAGGAGTGGCCCAGTTCCTCAGCAGTGCTGATCAGCTGCTGCGCTTTCTGCTCTTTTCAGAGAACCCAGATAACATCTGTTACCCATGTAAACATAAGCCAATTCTTCAAGCTGACAAAGGGAAAAGGAAGTACTTGCATGTTTTCTTTAAACTAATAGTCAGTTTAACTTAAAACTTAAGCTGATGAACTAATCTTTCTTAAGACCTGAGCAAGATGACTATAGTATGTCTAAGTAGGCATGGAGTAGGTAGTCTCTTTATGCTATGTCTATGTTAACAAATAAAGCAGAAATTTCTCTCACCTTTCCACTGTCCACAACTTATGCCTTCCCCTCCCTTCCCACTGTCCACAACTTATGCCCTCCCCTCCCTTCCCCTTTAGATGTTTGGAATTTTTGGAAGAATAGTGGAAGCAAATAAATCCACTAATCCTGACAGAGTACTGGGGACTGGTTCATGGGTAAAGAAACCATCCAAATGTGAATGCCACAGGCAGTGGCATGAAGTGGCTTGCTGAGGCACTGCTGGTGATGTGGGCTTCAGAAAATAAACCATCATGCTTTGCAATTCAGCAGTACTCTAGCTTCTATTGTGTTTATGGAGTACTAAATGAGAATGACTGCAGTAAAACTGCATTCTCTTTCTTCTGCCCTTTTTTTTTTTTTTTAACACCCCTTGCTTAATTTGTGATTTGGGAGACCTAAATAGGTGTATACACTTGGGATGGGGGGGCAAAAATGGTTAAAAACAAAACCAAGTTGATCTACTGCTCTAATGCTATCAGTCATGGTTCCCTTCGGCTTCAGTTGGCCTTACAGTATTCCAGTTACTGCTTCTGTACTAGCCCACGGTAGTGTTATATTTCTGACTGGCAGGTGGAGGATAGTTCTGTTTCGTCTGCTGAACTGCATGCTGTGAGGTTACTTATTTCTCATGTCTCCTTCAGCAGTCCCTTAGAAAAGAATCGAGAAGAATGTATTGTGAAGCAAGCCTCTTTCTGATGCTGCAGTAAAATGAAGACCAGAACTGGAGCAATTCCTGAAACCCCAGATAAAAAAAGGTGCATTATGTGTTCATAACAACTCCTTTGAGTGACAGACTTGAACCTTGCACCTCAAATTGGACTGTTACAGTAGTGATGATTTATAGTTGCCTCTGCAGCATCTGTGTTCTCCAAGGCCAGCAGAAGTGTTGATGCAGTACCACTTCGGGGCAGCAGAGCACATGTGGCAAACAGGTTAGTCAGGTTGCTGCTGTTTCAGGTAACTTGTAAATGTGGTACTCTCTTCTATTCAAGCCTCTTGAGTGGCTGGGAATGCCATTCCAGACCTTAACTCAAGTTATTTATTAGATGCTACAGGTCAACTTCTGCCTCCGAGCTTTCCTGCTTCCTACGACATAACCTGTTTGTCTCAGGTGGGATTCCTGCTGGCTCCTCTGCCACAACTCCTGGTTTGCAAGGAAAAGTCCTGAAACTGCAGTCCTGGATGTTTTGGGCTCTGTTGAGCAGCTGGCAAGGATAGCTTCTACTTTCTCAAGGGCATGTACTACGTAAGGATAAGTTGATATGTGTCACTTATTCCATAAAGAACATTTGTGCTCCTTTTTTTTTTTTTTTTTTTTTTTTTTGTATTCTAGAGTGCTGCAATAAATGGAATGAAGCTTTTTCCTCTTGTTTTTTTCTGAGAGATAGGCTACCTCAGACAACCTTGTGTTTACTGTGGAGCAGTGGACAGGTAGGAACTCCTTGTGTGTCCATAGCAGGTAGCCTGCAGTGTGAGCAGGCCAGACAACACACTCAAGGGGTTGAACGTTATACAGGCCTGCTCAAGGCATGAGACTTTTATTCTCTGTTTTTCCTTTTCTTTCTGGGAAAGAGATTGGTGATACTTACCATGTAGGTGTCGAGCCTGGAAATATGGGTACATTTCTTCCATGCACGTGAGTTGTTCGGTAGGTAAAATGCTACTGGTATGAATTAACATGCCCCTGCTTGAAGAAGGTGGAGAAGAAAATCATTGTTTCTAAGAAAACTGCAGAACTACTTTGAAGTCTGTGAACAAAGCGAAGTATGTACTTAATTTGCTAACAAATGATAGTAGTGGACACTGCTGTGATTTAACCCTTAAAGCTTTGGCCAGTGGGACTGACTCTTTTAACTGCAAGAGAAAAGGAAAGTCAACTGAGTGACTTCCCATCTGCTGAGAAGAGAAATGAACTGAGCAGAAAGCAAATAGTTGCTTTAGGGCTGGAGCAGTTTGATTCTGGCATGTTTAAAGACCCATCTTATTAGAAAAGCATTGTGGAGAAAGTTTTCCTTTAAAACAATCATACAAATTTCTCCTAAAAATCCCACCCTAAATCTGCTTCATATTATCTAATATCTCTTCAGGGAATTGCTTGAGACTTTTTTTTTTTTTTTAAAGGACAGGCTGCCTGTTGGAGAGACATATGCATTGTTTCACCCAAGCTGTAGCCCTCTATCTCCAGACAAGAGGGAACCACATTGTTTTGTGTCTTTGATATGATCCAGCCAGAAAACAGCCTTGGGGGGGAGGGGGGGGGAATTGCAATCCTTGGCAGCAGTGCTGTCTTTCTGTCTTTTTTCTGTCACTGTCACAATGTATGCTGTTCTAATAACTTGAGATTAAACTCACATGGGGCGTCTCAAAAGTCCTTCCTAAGACTTGAGGTCATAACTTGCTGAAAGTTCAGAGGGATGAGTCTCATTTTTGTAATGAAAAAAGTTCCAGGGTTATTTTAGAATTAGGTCTAATAAGAAACTGGTACAAGAAGCTACTTTAGTACAGTAATTTAGTAAGTGCAGCAAATTTGTAGCGGCTGCTGAAAAATTTCCACCTTCCTGCTTAAGCAAGCTGAACCCTGCGAAATTCAGATGTTGATTGCAAAGGTTCAGACCTTTGTAGACTGATAATTTCAGATGCATGGTCTGGCTGTATCTCTGGTGGAAATTGCTCAAGAAACTTCACATATTGCTCCTTTTGGTTAGAATGAGCCCATTGTAGTATGGCAAGTATCCTAATTGAGCGATATTACAATTTATTCAGGGGCAGCTGAACACTTTTCAGAGGGACTGGACATGCTTGTTAATAGTCTTGCTATGAGCTGGATACCTCTTGTATCAAATAGATGTAGCTTTAACAAATTTTTATGATTTATGCATATTACTATATAGTATAGTTTTCCAAAGTCATTAATTAACCTATAGGGAAGATGGTGGAAAGTGAGCTAAGGTTCAAGTCTAATATTGTTGAGCAGGAGAAGAGGGAAAATAACTAGGTTTTACTATTTCTTTAGCTTGCCCATTATTCTGATTTTCTGTATAGTAGTTTTTCTTCTTTCCACTGTGTCTGAGTAAAATCTCTTCTTCCTCTTTCCTTAAAATATTTATAGTTTTGGTGTAAACATTATAATACAGTTGCATTTGAAAATTTAGCTGAACATGGTAAAAGATGCAACACTATTAAAATGTTACTCAGAACTGCTTAAAACTAAGAATAGTATGTTGTACTTGTATCTGATGGCATCATGATCTGAAGCATTTATAATTTTGTGTTGGATTAAACTAATAGACCATTTAACTACTGCTTTTGCGGGTGGGGATAAATGTGAATTCTTCTATGGAAGAATTTAAAATACATCTGTGGTTTGAGGCTTATGAGCATGATAAATTTAGCACACTACTGTAATCAGTCCATTTTGTGCCATGTCTCCATAGTCTTTCATTATTGGCTATAACTCCAACAGAGTGAATATCATGGGGGGGAGGGTGGCGGTGGGAAACCCTCATTTTCTTTTTTGATTCTGAACAAGTCTTCAAAAACAGCTAGCTTGTACAAATAACATGATTGTGAATTTCTCCTTAAGGCTGAAGTTGTGGTTTACTGTAAGCTATTTTTACAATAATCTGTCTTAATGAGAAGTGCACAATTCTTACATCAGCACCATTGCTACCTTCACTAATGCACGAAGTAAGGCAGGGTGGGGGGTAGTGTGTGCATTTTCAACTTTGTAGTTTTTATTATGGTCTATCTGAGAATTTATGAAGTTTTTCTTTACTCTTTAAGCAAAACAAGCTACAGGAATACTAAACAGGAAACCACCCAAATGCAAGAATGTTTCTCTGTGTGTTTGTATTAATCATAGATGAATTAGTAGGGAAATGTGAACTTTGACATAGTGACAAAACACTTCTGCAAGTGCATTAGAAAGGGGGATACCTGAAGCTGATGCTAGTAAGACCTCAGAAAAGATTCGGTGATTTTTATTTTTTATTTTTTTTTGTGTATGTGTGTGTGTACCTACATTACCTTTGCCGATGGGTGGGAAAGAGGAATGGAATCAGACTCCGTTCCTCATTTTTCTGTAATAATCTTGAATACTAAAGATTTGTGTTTTGATCTTTAGGCTAAACTGGTTCTTTGCTTTGGTCTTCTCTTCCCTTTCTGTGCCCTTTTGGTGTAGTAAGTAGAAGAATCTTGTGTCCAGCACACTCTGAATATGTTAAAAGGTTTTGGATGGTTATAGGTAAATAATACCTCCCAAGGCATAAACAGGAGATAGGAGCATCCTGTCTCTGTCCAGAGGTAGGAGCTAGTGTGCAGCACCTCAGTGCCCCTTCCTTTCCTACCTATCTGGTTGTCTGCCAGCAAGTCTCTTTATTGTCCCTTTCCCTTCACTTTGAGTGCTTCAGTCCTTCTTGCCTAAATGAGTGCCCGTTTTCTGACATGCTTTGATAGAATTGGGTGTGATTGGGGGTTCAGGAATAGAGCAACAGGATATGCTTTTCTTGCTTGCAAATGGACGGTGCTGGGAACAGCACTTCCTGGCATCTTAGCAGCTCTGAGTGCTACCAGAATCCATCCAGTTCTCCCTCCTGTGCCTAGGGTGCTCCCAAAAACTCCTGAAACCATGTGGATGTGGGTATTGAAAGGCACATGGCAGGCAGAAATAATCTGAAGCCAGATATCAGGCATAGTTTTGCTTTTGTCACTTGCTTGAACAGGGGCTTCTTTGATTAGACTACATGGGATATATATATGAGTTTTCAAGAGTAAAATGTAACCATGTGATCATCTGTACCCCAGACAGGTGCAAACTTATCTAAAACCTGTGGAATAACCTTGATTCTCCATCTGATCTTAAACGTATGTTGTTTTTTGACAGCATCGTGACTTTACTTTGATTTTTAGCTCTAGAAGCCAGCTGGTGTCTCAAGTGCATCCATGTGATGCCAGGATCTATCAAGATCTGTGGGGTGCAGAGCCAGAGCAGTACAGGATGTGACTAATCAGGTTAATGCTCCTCAGTGGTTGTTTTTTGTTCTGTTCAGTTTTGGTTTTCCCTAAGATTACTTGAAAGAGGAAGGCCTGTTTAGTGGCTTGAGAAGTAGACTTGTGAGACTCTGAAGAGAAATAAATTTCTGTTCCTTGCCTTGTTCTGGGGAATGTGGGTCATTTAATACTCAAAAATTGTTGCGTCTCTTAAGGTGCTTGTATGTATTAAAGTTGACTCGTAAAAGGCATTGCTACTTGGTTCTACAAACATTTTATGATATGTATTATGGATTGCATAAATACAGCAGGAAATATAATGGGGAAAAACAATCTGTGGTATTCAGTCATTGTTTTACTAGACTTCAAGTTTTTTCTCATTACTTCGTGAAATTCCTCTCTAATTCAATCTTTGTCTTTTGTCTTTGCTGCCTTGCAGGGTTGGTACAGTAGGCCTCACTAAACTTAGCTGCAACTAAGAATTTCTCCTACATCAACTGAGTTAAGGCTGATGCTCTTGTGGAATGTGGATTAAAAGTGCGTGCTAAGTTCCAAATTTCCATTTGAGAAGCGGAGAAAGTATATGTACCACAACCACCAGCATCAGGACAGCAAACCAAGGGACAAAGAATTTGATCCACAGTGTTGATATATGTTAACTGGTTCACGTGTTGCTTAAAAGACATTTGCTGGGGGGCGAGAAGTGGACGTCAGCTGTGCGAAGTCATTTTGTTTACAAAAATGAGGGCTTCTTTGGAAACGGCAGACATTGCCATTGTGGCGCTGTACTTCGTACTTGTAATGTGCATAGGTTTTTTTGCCATGTGGAAATACAATCGGAGCACCGTAAGTGGCTACTTTTTGGCGGGGCGTTCTATGACCTGGGTAGCTATTGGTGCATCTTTATTTGTGAGCAATATTGGAAGTGAACATTTCATTGGGCTCGCAGGATCTGGAGCAGCGAGTGGATTTGCAGTAGGTGCGTGGGAATTCAACGCCTTAATGCTTTTGCAGCTTTTAGGATGGGTCTTCGTCCCAGTCTACATCCGGTCAGGAGTATACACCATGCCTGAATACTTGTCCAAGCGTTTTGGAGGGCATAGAATTCAAATATATTTTGCAGCTTTGTCTCTAATTCTTTATATCTTCACCAAACTCTCAGTTGACTTGTATTCAGGGGCACTTTTTATTCAAGAATCACTAGGCTGGAACCTCTATTTGTCAGTTATCCTCCTCATTGGAATGACTGCACTGTTGACTGTGACTGGAGGTCTTGTGGCCGTCATCTACACAGACACCCTTCAAGCACTGCTTATGATTATTGGTGCCCTCACACTTATGATCATAAGTATTACGGAGGTTGGTGGGTTTGAAGAAGTTAAAAGAAGGTACATGTTAGCGTCACCAAATATTACGTCCATCTTGTTAACCTACAACATTTCCAATACCAATTCCTGCAATGTCAACCCAAAGCCTGATGCTCTTAAAATGTTGCGTGAGCCAACAGATGAAGATATTCCCTGGCCTGGATTTCTGTTGGGACAGACCCCAGCTTCTGTCTGGTACTGGTGTGCTGATCAAGTTATAGTTCAGAGAGTTCTAGCTGCAAAAAACATTGCTCATGCCAAAGGATCCACTCTGATGGCAGGCTTCTTAAAGCTGCTGCCCATGTTTATCATAGTTGTCCCGGGGATGATTTCACGAATACTGTTTGCAGATGACATTGCCTGCATTAATCCAGAGCACTGTTTTCAAGTCTGCGGGAGCAGAGCGGGATGCTCTAACATTGCCTACCCACGTTTGGTGATGAAACTCGTGCCGGTTGGTCTGCGAGGCCTGATGATGGCTGTGATGATCGCTGCACTGATGAGTGACTTGGACTCGATATTCAACAGTGCCAGCACCATATTCACGCTTGATGTCTACAAACTCATTCGGAAGAGCGCAACGTCTAGAGAACTGATGATTGTAGGAAGAGTCTTTGTTGCATTCATGGTAGTTATAAGCATTGCCTGGGTCCCGATAATTGTAGAAATGCAAGGTGGCCAAATGTACCTTTATATTCAAGAGGTAGCGGACTACTTGACCCCACCCGTGGCTGCTCTGTTTCTTATGGGTATCTTTTGGAAGCGTTGCAATGAGCAGGGGGCTTTCTATGGTGGAATGGCTGGGTTTGTTCTTGGAGCGATACGGTTGATACTGGCATTTATCTATCGTGCTCCGGAGTGTAACCAGCCGGATACTAGGCCAAGCTTTATCAAAAACATCCATTACATGTATGTTGCGACAGCTCTATTCTGGATCACTGGGATTGTGACCTTTGTAGTAAGCCTTCTCACGCCTCCGCCTACGAAGGAGCAGGTTCGGACGACCACTTTCTGGGCTGTGAAAAACAGGAACGTAAAAGAGAATGCTGCAACTGGGGAGCTGTACAAAGTGCAGGAAAAGAGCATCCTCAAGTGCAATGAAAACACTAACCATATCATTCCAAACGGCAAATCGGAAGAAAATATTAAAAATCTTAAGCCAGAGGATATCAATCTTCTGGTTACTTGCAGAGATGACAGCAACCCGGTGATTTCTGTGAGTCACTCTGAAGTTGAGACACCAGTTGATTGTTATTCGAACGGACAAGCAGCTTTGATGGGGGAGAAAAAGCATGAGGAAGAGACTGATGATAGAGAGAGACATTTGAAATTCATAGATTGGTTCTGTGGCTTTAAAAGTAAAAACATGAACAAAAGAGCTGTTAGGGAGGTTGAGGAAGAAACTGTTTGTTTACAAATGCTGGAAGAGACTCCAAAAGTTAAATTATTACTAAATACTGGACTGGTCTGTGTCTGTTCACTTGGAATATTCATGTTTGTCTATTTCTCTTTGTGAGTGAATAGTGAACTTTTAAGGGTATGGCTAAACATACAGAAGTTGATACAGGTCTCTGGAGATTTTGTTTTGTATGGGTTTTTTTTTTTTTTCCTTTTCAAATAATCTAACTACAACCCAGGCATCATTTACGCTATAATTGTAAGACCAACTCAACTTTAGCCTGTTTGGAGACCATTTGAGACACACTGTCCTATCTCAGCTGAAGGCTGAACATGTCATGTGGTGTCTTTCTCTTTTCTTCCCTTTTGTCTTTTTTTCTTTCTCCTATTTGCAGTGCTAACCTTTTGTTTTTCCGTGTATATAAATATACCAAAGGTAGGCAGGCAGCTGTGTTTTGATGTCAGGAAGTTAGAAAGCTCGGTTAGCACTAAGGTGAAGATAACATTTACTGATGTGTAAATCTAAATGATTAAAGCTGTGTCAAAAGTTTTTTAAATGTAGGGCTGTAATGCACATGGCCATATAGGCATTCTTTGAAACTTAGCTGTATCACCATGGCCAGCTTAGCACTTCTAGATTTTGCAGGTTTGTTTTTCAATTTCTCCTTTGTCTTATGGCAACACAGAAAGATACTTTGTCTCATCTTGTAGCACTTAAAACAGGATAGCTGTCTTTTTTTTTTGTTTTTTTTTTCTCTGCAAGAAAACTACTTGTCTTTTGATTTTGTCCACTGTAAATTCCATTACTGAAAACTTGCTATACTTAAAAAAAGAAGAAAAAAACCCTGAAACAAACCAACAAAAAACCCAGGAGATGACAAACTGGCAATGGAGGATGGGGCGGGGGGAGAAAAAAAAAAAACCCAAACACTCTATTTGGGTAGCCTCTTCAGTCTCTAAACCTTTAGGACATAATTAGGATTAGCCTCTTTTATAGAGAAAAGTCTATATGTAGGTTCTACTACATGGGGAAGAAGAGAAGTTTGAGACTACTTTACATGTCTTCATGCTTTGGTAAGCACACTGAAAAATAGCTTCTTTCCTCTTCTGTGTGCATCTAGAACAACGCTCTGCAGCCCTACCATTGCTGCATAGGGGAGAAAAACAAGTGGGAAGAGAAGAGGCAGTGGGGGAGAAAGAGCTGGAATTCATCATTATTTTTCAGGGTCATTTTGCCTTATGTCTTCTCCCACTTCCCCTTCCACCCTATCAAACCTTCTTTTTTTTAAGGAATGGCTCCTGAGGGATTCTGTGTCAGGAGATAAGGAGTGTGTGCAGTTGTAATCTGTGTCGGCAATTGAGGTCTTACGGTTCTTCAAAAAAGGAGTGAAACTTTTCCCAGGTGATCACAGATGATCAGTAAGTCTTGAGATGTTGCAGGTTTTTTTCTCCCAAAGGATGGATGCCTGAGGCAGGGATGAGTGGTTTCCAGGTGTGGAGTACATGTGTGTGCAGCAGGTCAGGGGAACTCAGCAGCCTGAAAGGTTGCAGAGCTTGTTCCATTTCCCCGTTGGTAAAGCAGGAGAATGTGTTTCCATTCCGGGTGCTCTTGCCCTTACACTAAACCAAGTCACAGCCTGTTTTTGGGTGCAGAGCCCAGCCAGCAGTGTGTGGCTGCACTCATATTAAACTCCCTTACCTTCCAAGATAGAGTGGTCATATCACAGGCTTCCTATGAAAATAATTCCTATGATTGTCTGTTTCTGAGTTCTCCTCAGGATTTGTTGGGAGAGCACAAACTAGCTTGGCCAAAAACAGGATGAGGGACCATGCTGTCAGTTCAACAGCACCAATTCAAGGGTCCAGCAATGTTTCCTTGGTATGTAAACAAGAACCATTCCCTATGGATGAAATAGCTCTGTAGAGATGAGATTTGGGTTAATCTTGCCTTTGACTGCTGGGTAAAGTTTGCTTTGCACTACAGCAGTACCATAAGTTGCAGGCTGTCCAAATAGGTTTTAGTAGTATGATGTAGAATATGTATTTTCAGATAAGACTATTAAGACCTATTTTTTGTGGGTTTTTTATTTTGGTGGTGTTTTCACATCACTTGAATCCCATTCATTCCAAGACTTTAAACAGAGGCCAAAATGCCCCATCTTTCTCCACTTTTAGTTGTTGCTGCTGGAAAGTAAACTACTCTTAACTGGAAATAGAGTAATAAGTGTAGGAGTGGTGTTGCAATATGTATAGAAGAGGGGAGTTACCACACCTGAGTCTCGATGTTAATACCAGTGTGACAAAACACATCTTACGGTTTGTGTGTCTGGCTTTGTTTGGAAAAGCATTTAAAATTTTTCTGAATAATAAAATCATAGTATGTGAAGTATGTTAATGGCATCTCAACTTACTTCATTAGTAGGCTGAGTTGGGAAGGATAGTGCTATAGGAGAGATGTAGAACATAGTTAATTGTTTCTATGCAGGATAAAGTAATCTAGGGCAAAATTTGATCTTAGTGGGATGAAAAATAGCAACTCGTGGAGGGTAAAGGGAAGTTTCAGTCCAACAATATCTTGAAAAGGCTGGGATCTGGCTAATATGACTAATTTGACACAGGGAAAGAGACCCCCATATTCCAGGCTCTGTCCCTTGGTAACTTGGCATGTCTTTATCAGTGGCTGGTACTTGGGTTTTCCAGACCAGTCCTCTTTGCTCTTAATATTGAGTACATTGCCACCTAACCTGTGCAGCCAGGTTAGCTCAGGGACCCTTTTGCTTGGCTACCAATGCTTCATCTGTGTTTGCTTTTTTCTGGGGTGCCTTATGTGGTTACGAGGCTGAAGGGCATGGCTTTTATTGTCACCTGAAGAGTGGTTTGCTTATAGTGGCTTTTTTCAGCTTGTTTTTCCTCCTCTCTTCCCTCAGCCAAGTCATTTTCTGTTTAAAGAGTTAGTAAAGAGGATGCCTGTGTCCTGTCTGGTATAACTACAGTCAGGTCCATGGTGAAATTATCCTTTGACTGTAGTAGGGAGTCAATCCTTCACAAACATACGATGCAGCCTTTGACTGTTGAATCTGAGATGCTCCATCTCTCAGTTAATGTGTTCTCACTTTTGCTAAACTAACAAGTTGCTGCATTGATCACAGTGGTAATTGGCAGTCAGTCAGGATCTTAATAAAGTAATACTCTGTATCCTCCCTCATCTTTAGACCTGTTATTCTGAAGAAGCTTTTAAGCAAATTATTTCTCCAGTGCTTTTTCTCTTCAGTCATTTAAAAATGTGTTCCTATGCTACTCTCTGCCTAATGCCAGCCTCTTTGGTCATATTCTGTTTTCAAGTCTTAGAGGTCACAGAACTTGCTAATGTTCTTTGTTGCATGTAACCACCTAATAAAACACCTTTATTTAAAAAAAAAAAATAAATCACAAAGCTACAATCAAACTGTGTATTGGTGAGCAAACAGCTGGCCTTGTGTTATGGACCTTAGTATAAGAAGTTGCTTGATATTTTTTTTTATAGCGTAAACATGCCTTTGCTAATCTTCTGATCATGATCTACATGGAAGAGGCGTTAACCCAGGTTAATACGCTTTTGTTTAAACACCAACTTTTCAGTCCAATAAAACTATGTGTCTCCCATAATGGACAGTCAATTACATAAATTTTAATGCTTGGCCCCCTCCTCCATGGTGGGACTGGCTAGTCATACAGCAGTGTATCCAGGACACGTGCTTCTGTCTTGCAGATTGGTTTATTTATTGCCTTGAGCTTAGAATGACAGTCTTGGAAAAACTTATTTTGGAATGACACCTTTTTTTATTGCTTCCCTTAACTTATTTTTCTGTTAAGATATTTGAATTTTCTTCCAGAAATTTTTTAGAAGCCTTTTATTTAAAAAATGGAGAAAAAAAAGAGAGGCTTCTTGAGAACTTAATAGTACATTCTGGGAGACTGTTATTATTTAATTTTTCTTTTTTTTTTTAACATGACTGATTTGATGCTATTCTCTGCCAAAGTTTAGGATTTTTGTTGTTGTTATTTTTATATTTTTTTTCCTGTTAGCTTTTACTAGTATGTGAAAGGAAACAGTGAGCGATTGTAAGAAATTAAAATGGCCTTCAGTATACTGCTTGTGTATTTTATACTTCTCCATTTCTGTGTTCCCCTTTCCACCCTGATCCCAGAAGGGCCAGCATGAGACTTCTGATGCAAGTCATGAGAGTACTGTAACTGAGTAGTGAAAAGGATTTCCCACAAGGTTGCAGTGAAGCGGGCAGAGCAATCGAAGGATCTCTGTGTGAACACTTAAAGCAGAAGATGCTTATGACTTTAAAAAGTACAGCTTTATTTTTTTTATATATATATTTTTTTAAATCCTAAGATGAAGGAGGTGTTGGGAGATTCTCCCTTTCAGAGAACAGGATACATGGAAGAAGTTGGAGTTGCTAAGCTCTACCTTTCTTGAGGAAATCTTTGGATTTAGCATGTACAGCGAAGCAAAAATACTCATTGGTTAATTTGGTATTCTGTATGTTCTGTGCCCTTAAATGTAATTGTTTTGAAAATAAAACTGACCTTGTTATGTGATGTTAAAAAGCAGACTTGTGTGCAATGTTTTAAATTTTTTTTTTAAGAAAATGTTTGTATATAATTAAATGGTTTAATGTGCTTTAATTGGCCTAAAGTAAAGAGTAGTCCTAGAATGTAAACATATATTATTAGGATTTCTGATTTCACTGTGAGATCTCTGAATTCTCTTGTTTTGCAAAGTGGTTTGTTTTGTTTACAAAACACTTTCTCTTATTTCTTTTATGGTGTTGGTTTAAAGGCATTTGCTTCACTTCTAATATTGAATTCATGGTGTAGTGACATCTGGTAACACTTAGCATTATCAGTTTCACTGTGTAAAGTCGGACACTTTGAGCAAAAATGGTAATGATATGACAATTCTCTGTGTCTATGAATACACGTTTTTAAATGAGGTGGTTATAAAAATAGTTGCTGTGCAAAATGTTAGTAGTCTTCTTCAAGAAGAAAGCAAATTTTCTAATATCACTAGAGCAGTCTCTTCATTCATCTTATTTTTAAAGCACAGTGTCAAAGTGATGCTGCTTTACCTTGTATCTCTGATAAAACGTTTTTTTAGGTATCTGTGAAGTATTTTCGGGTTTTGTTGCTGTTGTATTTTTCTGCAGATTTTATATAAAATACCAGTTAATGAACTGCCTTTTTTTAACTATTCAACTAAAATACATTTCAGACCAAAACCAAATGATATCATATAGCATTTGAAACCTGCCTTTTTCCTTGTCCCTTTTTTCTTTTTCTTTTCTTTTCTTTTCTTTTTTTTTTAAATAAGCCAAATGGGCATGTAGATAAGATTGCTATAATGGATCCAGGTCTCTTTTGGTAAAGTGTTATTTAAAGGTCTGTTAAGATCTTATAAGACAATATACTGAAAAAAAAAATATTGTAGTAGGAATATAGATTTAGAAGTGTTAATGAGATTAATACAGCTTAACTATATTGTAAGTTGCTACTGTCCTTAATGACAAGCTTTTTGTCATAGAAACAATGTATGATAAATGAATTTTGGTCTAGTGTATAGAATTATCATATTGCTATAAATCTTTGAAGTAAATCTGATGCAAAATTTTCATAGTTAGCATTGCTGGCCCTGTGTATACTGTTCTTTGTATACTGTATGCATATTATTTTGCCTACTGCATTAGTCTTCAAACTAAAACTCTTATTAGAGAGTATTTGGATACTTCAGACTGTGTTTCTTGCAGTTTACATTCCTTTACCATGGCATTTTGTCCTGTCTAAAAGTATTGTATGGAAATGTTTAAAACTTCTGTACAAAGTTTCAATAAAAATAGAGGAAAAAACACCAACAACATAATAGATATTTGTGAAGCTGTTTTGGAGAGCCTGTCACTACTTGTCGTATGTAGTAAGCCTTGCCTCCCTAAATATAAAAATATTTCCCATTTTCCCCCTGTTATTAAAAGGCAGACCTCTTGAAGCAGGGTGTGGGCATTTTGGATAGAGAAGTAAAAAAAAACCAACCAACCTAACCACAAAACAAACCTTTTTTTTTTTTTTTTTTTAACTGCAAGAGGAACTTAAGCATCCAAAATATGGGTGCAGAGTTTGGCTGCAAAAACTTAAGGCCAGCTCCTGTTGTGGGGAGGTGGGGCTGGGGGAAACTGGACTGTTATCTCTATGACCTGAAGCTCAGGGTGCTGGCAGGACAAGACAAGTCACCTGAAGCTCCCTGCAGAGCAGCAGCTTGTACACGAAATATGGGTGAACCCTCATCTAGCCCTCTTGGATGTTCCTTTTTAAAAAAAAAATAAATTCTTTAAATGCTCTGTTGAGTGGTTGCTTAACCATTTTCTGAGTGAGACATGCACCTTCTTACTTGATTCTGGGGTGTCCCTAAATACCTTACTTAGTTCTGGAGTGTACCTTAAATCCAGGCCCCAGCCTGGTTGCCTCTGTGTCTGTCTTTGTTCTGACTGTGATTTAGAAACCAGTCCTGATGCCCAAGTCCTTCAAGGAGCTGATGCCAGCAGTCACACTCTGAGAACAATGTGTGTGATGTGGTCTCCATTGTAGGAAGCAGTTACAGTTTGTGGTAGTCAGTGCTTAGATAGTTGCCTTTGAAAAATTATTTGAAAAAGATCAAAACATCAACATAGTTCCATAAGCAGCGACCAAACATGAGTCGTTCACTTCCTTGTGCCCCTTGTCCCTGTCCCCAGTAAGGATGTATTTGAACTAATGGCTATGGAAGGCATGGTGTGAATCATGACTTCTTCACTGTTCACTGATGATGGTTCAGTGGGGAGGGGAGAGGCCTGGTGTTTAATCACATGTGGACTGGGGATTAAGATGTTCTTTTAGAGATGGGATGTTGCTGATAACAGAGAGAAGGCTGCTAAACCCAGATTTTCAGCTCCAGGGGAAATGCTGTGTTCATCAAAATCATTCTTGGTATTCTCTTCTTTTGCTGTTGTATTAGAAAAGTGGAAGCTTTGCTGTTGTTTGTTGATGGAGTGGATAAAAAACATTTTTTGAGGGAAAGCTTTGGATATGGGGTGAAAAGAAGAGTTTCTTGCCTGCAGGCTTGGTTTGGATTTGTGATTTCCAGGAGGGAGTGGGACTCCTGTGTTTTTGTGAGTTAGCTGTTAATTAATTGGTTATCTAATTAGTTCATTAGGTGATTATTTGGTGAACAGCTTTCCATTTCATTGATTTTAAGAGAGGTTCAAGAAGCCTCTTCATCACCAGCTGATTCAATTTGTATTAGTTGGCAAAGTCTCTTGTCAATCAGCAATTTACTGATGTTCAAGAATTTAATGTTTCTTTGAGTGTGGAGTCCTGGGCCAGGCAAGTTGTGGGTGGGTTCAATAAATGCTGCAGCAGCAATTATTTTGAGGGTTCACTGGAACAACCCAAGGAGATGGTGGAAATGAGTACTTTGCCTGCTGGCTCTGAAGTGAATTCTCCCTCCTTGGATGTGACTGTCCCAGTTTGCCCTGTGCATGTTCTCGCGCCAGGAAAGTGAACAAGCCAGGAGGTTTCAGCTCCACACTTTCTTCCTGCCTGTCTAGCAAGCATGTTTAATTGAGTTGTACTTAGTGATTTGCTCTATTTGATGGGTTTTTTTGGGGTGTTCATAGCATGATAGGAATAAGGTGACAATTTGACTTCAAGGTCATGATGTTTATAACCCTTTCATTTGTCAGCTGCTATTTTTAATACTTATTTGAACCATGAAACTAGTTTTGTAAGTTAACTTTGAGCATCCCAGTATATGTGCTGTAGTGTACAGGAGAATTTGAGCAAGAAATTACCAAGGTTCACTTTCACTTTTGCACATCAGTTGGTGGAAACAGTGCGACTTCCACCTTAAACACTATTCTGGTTCAGAGCCAAAGATCATTAGCTTTCTACAAAAGCATGAGGATTTAAAAATTGTGGCTATGGCCCTCACATGCTCTTTAGAAGGTTTTCTACTAACCCCCTTGAGCTTTTTCTTACTCCAGACTCTTCTTTGTTCTGTGGCAGTAAGGATGTGCATGATGGATGTAACAGCTACCTGTTAGGAACCAGATCTCTAGTCATTAAAAGATTGCTGTCACAGAATGGATCTCTTCAGTGGCTTAAACTAGTCTGGATGGTGCTAGTGGTACACCCTAGGTCTAGAGTGTTGGGGACTTCGTTAGAGTATATCCTGATGCCTGACTGCTACAGTGGATGGTTTGGACAGTTGCAGGTATTTCTCCCAATGTTTGACTATTGGTGGCACTCCAAGGCTGGAAGCCTCCAGCCCAGAGAATGTATAAAATTAACTGGGTTTGGCCTTCTGAGCTGTGACTCAACCAAGCCAGTGTTTGTCTTCTGGAAGCTGTGAAGTGCCCGTTTCCTTTGCCGCTGCGCAGATTTCCCCCAGTTATAGACACTGATTTGAAAAATCCTGAACATGCCCAGAGCAATTACACTTGGAAGAACTGTGGCTTCAGAGCTGCCTGCATGTGTATCATGTCAGACAGCAAGCAGTTCCCTGCGGGAAAAGTAACAGGCTCAGTATCACATGGTAGGGAAATGGCTTGGGTTGTGAGCTCTGGTCATCTTGGGTACCGTTTGCAACACGCCGAAGCCCTTCACGTTTTGGTAGTACCACTGACTTTGTCCCTGAAGCATCCAGGGAAGCAAATGGTGACAGCAGAAGCGTGACAGTGATTTGATTCGCGTCCTTTCCCTAGCTTGCAGAGAAGGTAGTGAGTGGACTGCCAGACAACTGAAGGAGCAATCAGCTCAGCGTTCAGGAAGCCTTTTCCTTTTGAATGCTTGGGGCAAGGGGATGATGGGCGTCAGACTTTGGAAATAGCAGCCATCACTTTTGAACTCTTTCTGTCACTGTCTATAAGTCTTCCAAGCTGCTGTTAAATGTGTAGGTGAGTAGAGAAGCTTGAAGCAATTTGATGAGAGAAAATACTAGGGGAGCCATACGTGTAGTGTATGGAGATGGAAACAAGGCTGAGTTAGAGGGGAGACATCAAAAGAAACAGCTGATTTGCAAGTAGAGATCTTACCCAGAATTAAAATTCTTACTTCAAATTAGTCTTGTCTTGAGAAATTTGATAATCTGGGTGACATTCTTGAGAGGCTTCCAAACTTAAGTTCCAACTTAATTCTGCTGCTGGACTAGTATACATTAGTTTTTATCCACAGCCTGTTTTTACAGGAATTATGGCATATTAAACATCTTACTAGGTAACATTGCACCACAGGACGTCTTATCCTGGGGAGGCATAACCAGCTTGCTGAAGAAAGCAGTAAACTGTAAACCAGCTGTAATCTTGGAAGATGGAGAGGAAGAAAGAGCAAAACTTCTGTTCTCTGCGCTGGTTAAAAACCTGAATGCATCTGAAAATACTGTCATGCACAAGATTTCTTTTTAAAACTTGTCTAAGGATGACTTGACACAGGTTTTGATTAGAGTAGGCTGTGCTTAGCCTTTTGCTTATCTTAGGGTCTTCTGAAGGTGGATCCTGTGAGATCGGGCAATTGCAGTCCCAAAACTTGAGAAATCAAAGGGAAAGTTTGAAAAGTCAGAAAAAGTTCCAGGGTATCTTAAAACTGACAGCTCATTGCTTTGGGGAGAGGAACTGACTGAGCTGAGTTGGCAAACTGCAACCATGCATCTTCTTGAGATGTGCTTAACCAAGAGGTTTTTACCCATGAGAAGTGAGAAGGTGGTGAAAGAAGCATTGGCTCCTTGACTGTGGTTCTAGCTTCTGTATCTCAAGGTTGGAGAAATCTTCTTTTCATGTTCTGCTTTTTCTGCTCCTACTGTTACCATTTTTGTTCTCTTCATTGGAATGTCTTCCGTTTTTTGTCTTAAACACAACAAGAGTGGAAACAACAGGATTTATACGTGAGTGTGTGCCTGTATGTTTGCATGCAGTTCAAAGGCCAGGGAGAAAAGATATTTGAAAATAACTCCCTCCATGTCTGTTTTTATTTTTTTCTTCCCCACTTTTAATTGAACTTAATGAATATGTAAAGCAAACTTGTTGAAATGTATTCACATCTAAAAGTCATGAGATGAACAAAACTTACTTGTAGCTCTGGTAAGCTTGGTCTAAACAAGCTTCTGATAAGTGGACTTTTGCTGACCAGGAGTGTTACATTGAAGCCCATATTATAATTGATTGTGGTTGGGAAGAAGAGGATAGGTTTCTAAATGGAGTTTTAAGAAAGGTGTTTAGTTGATTCTTAAATTGTGGCCAACTATTACATTAACTGTTTCTAGTAGTAAACCCTTGAAATGGCCCTAAATTATGGAGGATTTTGTTGCTGTTTACTTCAGGCTTACAAGACACCTTCTAGAGTTCTTTCTAGAAAGTATCAGGAGTATCAACTATACAAAGTTAATTAGATTCAGCTAAGTTCAGTGTGTTAGCTGTGATGTGGTATTATAGTATATTTGTCTTGCTTGCTTTTCAGTTCAGCTTCTCTAATAATTTCCTTTGATCTTAAATGTTGAGTTAAAAAAAACCCCAATGTACATTGTGGCATTTAGATTCTTTGAAGAAGAAAGATGGATTTCAGAACAGAGAAGATACTACCATCACTTTGACTTTAAAAGTTACTGTTTTGCTTGCATCCAAGTCCCTGGGCTCCATATTTGCCTCAGGTGAAGTTGCCAGTTCCTTGGCTTATACCCTGTTAAAACGCTAAGGTGTTACATTTAATTCAGACTGAGCCAATTTTGATCATTCTCCCAAACTTTCATTTGCTGATTTGGTTACTGTACCTTTCTCATTATTTGCCAAATCCGTTTCTAGTTTAGTATCACACTTTTTTGTTCAACCAATGCTTGATGGAAATACGAAATGGTTATCACAGTTGCGAGCACCTGGGATTCTCCCATTCGTTCCTTATTCTATACTGGCAAAATTGTACTGTCATAGTTACAGAAACCTCTGTCCATACCTACTGTCCAGCTTTCCCTAGACTGATCCCTCCACACCTCTGACCAGGTCTGAACTTCCAGGCAGGTGTCCAGAGTCCCCACATTTTTGTTGCCCAGTTTCTGTACATCCTGATAGCAGGTCACATGCAGGGCGTTTTTAGCAGGGGTGCAGCATGGCTCCCACGTCTTTTGTTTGCTTGATCAACCGCTTTTATCTTTATGTTGATCTTTTCTGAATAGCATGTATCCTTCAGTGCTTGTACCCTACTTAGGGCTGCTGTTCTGTGTTGTTTATGCTTTTATAGTAATTGCAGCTTTGCATCTTGTGCCAGGAGTTCAAGTTTGTTCCCTAGGCAGATAATGAACAACCCTGCTGCTAAGTGTGTTGTGTGCCTGGCCATGGTTTTTACTAATATTAACACTAATTTTTTCTTGTGCATTCACAATCTGCTGATTGTTTCTTTCATTTGTTTGTTGTGTCTTCTCATTTACTAAAACAGTGTATGACAATTAAATGACTTTTTCTAGCTTCCCCTTGTTTCTCACTGCAAAACTCTTCTTTCTTATGCCACTGTTGATCTTGGCTAGGCCTCAAATGTATGTGTGGTTTTTTTATCATTTTCATTGATAAGTTTCTGGTATTTTATTAGGCAGTAAATGACAGTAAGGAGTTGGTTTTTCCTCCTAGTTTTGCTGCTTTTGATTTGCAGATTTCTTCTAAATATAGATTTTGCATTCTTTGATTTCCACCTCAGTAAATAATCTCAGAACATCCTTTTGCAACTCTTTAACAACCAAAAAAAGACATGATTTTATCCTACTATTACTACATTGAAGGGATAATCAAACTAAATTATGATGGACTTCTTTCTTTTTATAATTTCTTTCTGTTTATAATTTAAGGAGATGTGCCTACTGACTTTAAGTGCTTCCTGTTGAACTGAGTAAGTGGTCGGGAGAAGTTGAGTACAGTCCTAGCCCTAAAACTAAGTATTTGGTGTCTGCTTCCCTTTTTCTCTCCAAAGACTCTTTTTGGAAGAGCTTTGGTGGCTTGAGAAGGCTTCTTTTTTAGCCAGTTCCATTTTTTTTCTATGCCCTGGACTTTTGATCTTTTCTTGAGCTCCCCCTGGCCAGCTAACGAAGTGGAAAATTGAGCAGTGGTGCAGAGTCCTTTCACATGGCTCTGGTTACAGCCACAGTGTTGTCCTTCCCTGAAGGATTGGGCATATGACTCCTTGTTTTTTAGAAGACAGCAGCATTATAAAAGCTTTATTTCAAGGACATGCCATGTTTCTGGTCTGTCTTCAAGCTGTTCTTTGTAGCTTCGTGGACGATGAGCTCATGTCTGTTTGGCCTCTGGTAGAATAGAAGATACTTTGCCTTTTTTTTTCCGTTCGCCTCTTTTTAATATACTCGCAGGTCACCATGCAAGTTCTGTATGACTGATTAAAAATGTGCTGCAGTTTTCACGCTGTATGGTGGTACATAACTTCTCAAAAAGAGGTCATTGACATTGTGTTGCAGTACTTGCTGGTTATTACTATGCATTTCTGGCTTTGATCCTGGGTGGTAACTGATGATGCACCCCAATCCCCTTCCATTTGCACAGCCTGGTGAGGAGCTGAAGACCACCGTGTATTAAACAGCTTTCTGCTCACTTGGGTGATGATTATGTTAAGCTGAAAGACTGGTGAGGAGAAAGGGAGAAGCTAGAGTTATGGAGGAAATGCTCAGGGCATGGCATTCAGTTCTGGTTCACGTGACACCTGGGACTGCATATAACTTCATGGAAATAGTAGAGTTTTAAATAAACGGGGCTGGACTCTGTGGAAAGGTGCCTGGTGATCTTGAGGCACGTAGTTCCTATGGCACCAGCAGCAACTGTGCGGGGCCTTCCTGGCGGTGCAGCTACCTGGTAAATGTGGGTGCAGTGATCCTTCACCTATGGAGAAAGCCAAAGGTACACAGAAAGAATGTTTTGTAATCTACCTCTGTTGTTTTGGCCAGCAGATAGTGGAGTTGACATGCTAGTTAACATGTTTCTTCTGGGCAGCTCTACATTTAAAAAACGTTGGGGTAGAGGGGTGAGAAATTTTGATCTGTAGACAACAGTCCTTCAGTTACTTCTTCCAGGGGCAATTTTCTACAGAAGAGCCCTTCGACAGTCTGCAGTGACCTCCCTCCTCTTCCTTCCCTGGCTTGGTTGGGTCTGTAGGACTGTACCTTTCTGAGAACAAGATAACTACTTGTGGCCAAATGATAGTGAACCAAGTTCACTAACAAAGTTCACCAAGTTCACTAAGGGTGAAGCCAGTTGAAAGGGAGCTGGCTTGACTGTGCACACAGGGGGGTGAACCAGAGCTAGAATTACATACCAGGGCTTATGCGCTCTTGGTAGAGCTTCCTGCTCTCTGGGATGGATATCCTAGCACCAGCTTCCATTTTCTCCTTTTTTTCTCCCCAGTCTTTGCTTCCCCACATCTGTGGTACTGGAATTGGTGTTGGCTGTTCAGGAAAAAATGTTGTGGCTCCTGGGTTGGGAGCCAAGCAATACCATTTCCTATGTCCTCAACTGGTCTGGCTCTGAGGCAAACCAAGGAACCTGTGTCTGTGGATATTATGGTTAGCAAAGGCTAGCCTATATATAGTTTGGTTGATGGCTTTAGGCAAGCTATGATAAACCATGATCTTTTTTGGAGAGGAAGAATGAGAGGGATTACAGTGACAAGCCTTCAAAACCAACAGTTAGTTTATGTTTTCAAAGTTCGTCCACAAGTGGGAAGGTTGCAAAAACGCGTAACATTTTACAATCCTTAATGTAGAAATCTGTGGATTTCTTTTCTTGTTCTTTTTGTTTTGTTTTGTTTTTAAATACATGGGACTTGATCTTAGGCTTCATCGTGTTTAGAAACTGCACATCACATTGGACATGCAGCCACTTGGGGAATGTGCTGATCTGTTGGCATGTATAAAGGAGACAAAAAGCTTATGTGTCATTTGAGGGTATGAGAGATGTAGAGGAGTAAGCTTACCCAATAACATTTAACTTAAACCCCCATGGTTGTTAAGAAGGGTATGTCAGACAATTCCACCTCTGGACATACAGCTATTTGTCTAAAGGTCTCAGTCAATCAAGGTCTCTTTTGAACAGAGCTCTGTTTATGGATCAGCATTTTTCCATGCAAATAGGAGACAAGCAGCAACAGTAAACTTAACAGTATTTTTATTCATTGACCTGACAGATTTTTCCTGCAATAGTTGTCTGAGCATCGTGGAGGCTTCTGCAACCTAACCACACACAGCAGGCACAGTGGGAAAAGACTTGAATGGCAAATCCTATTGCTTCTCAAGAGTGTATATTCGAGCGTAGGATTGGAAGCAGTACAGGTGCACTGCAGTGCACAAAATATTAAAGCTGTTAGGTTAGCTGCCCTTTCTCTCCTAAAACTGCTCATTTCCCTTATGAATATGGGTAAGTAAAATCCCAATGGCCAGTGTCAGATTCTTGTTTAAAAGGCAAAACTTTCTGAATAGTAATGTGTACCTTGGTGCCTGTTTTGCAAACTCAGTTGTTCTTGTTTTTCTCTTCTTCCTTGAAGACAGATTTCTGGTTATGGTTTTTTATAGCATTAAACTATGGATATCACTAGCAGCTCTGTTACCCTAGTGTTTGGCATGTCTATATGAAGCTGTTGCTTCACAGCAAATGAGGATGTCTCACTAGTAGCTCCTGATGTAGATGGTTTTGAATGATGAGATCCTGCATTGATGGAAGCAACATAAAACCTACCCAGAGTTTGGCCCAGCTTCTCTTGACTTTGTGCCATGTAAGTTGAGCTAAAACAGCCATAAGGAGCTTGGGTAGAAATTCTTCATGGGGAAAGTTTTAAGGAAAGATCCTCAGCTTCCTTCTCTCCCCTTGTACTTTGGCATTTGTGGAGTGTGGAGGACAGGTTCAAGTAAATTTGAGCTGCTACCTTTCTCTGGCTGTTACTGATGTTTCTCCAATAGCAGAAATGCGAAAGAATGCTTTCCACTATGGCAAAACAATGTGTGGGTGTAATGCACAATGAGATTTTGTTCTATGCTCTCTCCCAGTTGCTGCCATTATTGTAAAGACACTACCCGATCTTCTTACTTGGCTTTCCTTGATTCTGTTCTTCACCTTCAGTCCTGCCAGCTCAACCAACAGATTTCACAGTCACCTTTCCCACTCCTTGAGTACTGCTCATAGTACTCATGCCATAGCTGCCACTTCCCAATTCTTCTCTGACAGTATTTGTCTTTCTCCTTGGCTTTGTGGAGAGAGAGGGAGAGAGGACTGCATGTGACTGCTTGGTGGCAGTTGTCAGACATATTAGAAGACGAAAAGTAATGCACAATATGAGCATACAGAGAAGACTAAGAATCCAGTCTTGGAAGAAAATCCTTGTATTGATGGGACACTCTAGTATTTGAATCCAGTATGTAGAAGAGATGAGAGAGAGATTGAAAGGGGGGAATGAAAGTATTGACATAGTCAGCAGCAACAGCTGGTCAGCATCATCAGCAATAACATCAACATGCAAGTGCCTACATGATTTTACAGAATTGGTTTTTTCTAGCAAAGGTCTGCCTGTCCTTCTGTCAGTCTCTCCTTTGTAAGTTTTGAATGCACTGGTATTGTTCCAGGTAAGCTCCAATGAGTTTGGGAAATCTCAGAAATTCAGACTCCTGTAACATTTGTGGGAATGGCTTGTTTTGTGGCAACAGGCCAAAAAGAGTTGTAAGGAGACCCATATACTTCAGCATATATTTTGGGGAAGGAGGTCCTAAGCATAACAGGTGCTTACCTGAAAGTCTTAATGAGTCATAATGAAGGCAGCCATCCAAAGTCAACTGAAAAATAGTGTTATTCCCAATTTTGAGCTAACATATGATTTAAATTAATATCCTATAATTCATAAGATCTCTTAATCCCTTCATCCTAATTTTTCACACTATGACAAGAGATACCTTTAGTGTTTGTCTGTTGTGAAAAACAATAGTTTAGTGCATTGAAGAATTTTGGCAAGGTAGCAACGTTTCTTCATGTGTGAACATACTTGTCTGGTCCCAGTACTTGCTTTACAACACAATATAAACATATGTTGAAAAAAAAAGTCCAGGCATTTTTGTTGTACTTATAACTGTTTAGGCTCTTTGTGTTGAAAATACATTTCCCAAATAGTTTCTGCAGCAGAAGAGAGGGGGATAAAATTTCTAATTTCTAATTGATAGAGCAGTAGATGTGATCCTGTGATTGACTCTTGATTGCCACTGGGCAGTTAGCCGATGGACACAAGAAAACATTTCAGGCCATCTGTACTGCAAGACTTTCAAAGAGCAATCAGTCAGTGTTGCAAAATGTCCTATGTTGAACATCTCTGCTCTGCATTTGGAGACTCCTTATATCACCTGTTATCCTCAGGAAAATGAAAGAAATTTCACATGCCAGAATGTGGGCTGCCCCACATGTTATGAGATTCTGCTGTCACCTTTTTCCACTGATTTTCATTAAGGGATCTGGACATTAAACTACCTTTTTTCTTAGTCCAGGTTTACTTCACTACCTTAGACAAGTTTTCTTCTGGCTGAGAAGGGATAGTGAAACTATTGTGGTGGTCTGATTTAACAAAGTAAAATCTGAATGAAGCTGAAAATTGGCTCTTTCATTACTTTTCTATTTACAGCTGTTGCCATCTCACTGGACAGTGAGATTTGGGAATGTACTTTGATGTGAAATGTTGCAAGGGATGCAGAAGAAAGCTGTACAGTTTGGTTTGTGTTCAGTTGGACATCCATTTAGTTTTCCTTTCTCTGTAGAACATCTCTCTGTAGAGATCTTTTTCATAAAATCTTGTTGTTGAGAGTCTAAGTTTGCAGTTGTTTTCAAAACATTCTAATTTGTACTTTTATTATTTTCATAGATATTATTGAGTGCCGTTACTGAAATGACTTGGTGTTCTAAGAAGCCCTGATAAGCAGTGAGCAAGAAAACTCTGTATCTGTTTTACCTACTGTTTCTTGGCTGCCTGTCCCTCAAACTTGTTTTTCTAAGGATTGAAATCTGTGTATGTTAGACTAATTACTGCACGTCAGTTCCTTAACTCTTAAAAAAGCTTGGATGGCGGTTAGGCAAAAGTAATGAGATGTGCAGTAAACCAGACAAGGATCCAAGTATCTGTTATGCATGTGCAGTTGAAATGACAATACAAAATGGATATGGTGCTAATTGTTGCCTCTGTAGCAAGCCACAGATCATAGAACGGTTTGGATTGGAAGGAATCTTAAAGATCATCTAGTTTCAACCCCTCTGCCATGGGCAGGGTCACCTCTCACTAGACCAGGTTGAGTGTTCCCCTTACACTCTTCACCTTAAGTGTTGTGGTGAACAGTATTAATAAGCATCGATGGTCTGGGGACCTTAAAACTGTTGTCAATTCATAATTGCACTTTGCCACATATATTTACTTATACCTGTCCAAGGGTCAGCTAAAGTGATACCAGGTGAGTTAAATCCATTAACTATTCCCTTTTTCCTGTTGTTATTGAGGCCTGACTGTGAAATTGGTGGGAACTTTGCTGTTGCCATAATTCACAGAGGAACTGTCTGTTCTTAAAAATTTTCTTCCTTAGAAGAATGTCTGCTTCTGTTTGCACATTGCTCTCTCAGGTTGCAGAATGATCTCTTCCAGCGCTGAGTTGTACAAGTACAGTTGTCCCTTCTAATCACATGATAAGAATAACCAGATTTGTCTACATTTCCTGCTATCTCCTTTTCTTTTTTTTTCTTTTAAAGCCTGAGACTGCAGCTGTGCTGAAGCGCACTGTTGAGGCTCTTTTGGAGAGAGGAGCCATCGTGAGGAACCTGGAAAACCTGGGAGAAAGATCTCTACCTTACAAAATCTCCAAGCACAAGGAGCGCCACAGAAGAGGAGGGTATGCATGATACTTTTTTCCTTAAAATCCTTTAAGTGGTCCTTTAAAATGGACATAGGCAGCTCTAATAGTTTAGTCTTCCTTGTGCATTACACCTGTAATGCCTATGATCTCAGGAATCATAGAATCATAGAATGTATTGGGTTGGAAGCGACCTCCAAAGGTCATCTAGTCCAACCCCCCTACAATAAGCGGGGTCATCTCTAATTAGATCAGGTTGCTCAGAGCTCCGTCGAGCCCGACCTTGAATGTCTCCAGGGATGGGGCCTCCACCACCTCTGTGGGCAACCTGTTCCAGTGATCCACCACCTTCATGTTTTTGATTGTGTGGCTGTTTGTGTGTGCGTGTGTTCTGTTTCAAGTGTTTTGTGTCTTTTAATCTGTGTGGTGTTGGCTTTTTGTCAGTGTTTAGTCCTCGTGTTACAAGCAGCCTGAGTCCAGGCTTGCAGAACTACTTTCTCCAACATACACAATGTTATTTTGTTATGTCATTTCTATGTAACTATTTTCCAAGCCAGTCAGGCTGTTTACTGGTAGAAGTCGTACTTAATCTGCTATTTGCTCATTGGCAGGGTTGGTTCTTTTTCTCTAATGTATTTGAATTAAATGTTAATTACTATGCGCACCCTCGAAGACCCGCTTGTGTTTCTGATAGTTTCTGTTGAGGACGTTGAAGATGACCATGTGGCTTACAGGATGTATGATAAATGTAAATGAAGCTGTGAATTGGCATCTCGGATGTCAATCTTCCCTGTAATGTAAGAGGAAGGTGCTGTGGATCGCACCCCTACTCGCATTCGCCAGTGTGTTGTTGCTCCTTAAGGCTACCTCTGAAATGGATGCTGGCTTTCACAAGGACTGAGAAATGTTGCTAGGCAACCCGCACTGCGCTGGGGCTGCCTCTGGTAATCAAAACAACAATTAGCTTAGCGACACACTCCTAATCCAACGGTTGGCTGACCTGCCTACCTACCTTCTTCCTTGTGGGGTGTTGGATACTAGGAAAGGTGAGGTTTCTACAGAGGTATACCTTTTATGAAGCTTTCCTTGGATCATCTCCCCAGGGGTGACTCACAGTTGCACTCCCTCTTTTGAGGACCTCTTCATTCTCCTGTGAAGTGGGAGTGGTGACAGCTGCCAGTTAAAGCAGACTGACAGAAAGGGTAGGGGAGGAAATCACCACGTGCGAAAGCAATGGCGTTGTGGCCATGACTGTCTTGTACTCGTGCTCTGTGGTTTCCTTCAAAACATGGCTTGATTCTGCCAGTTTTGCATTTTAAGATGAAGTCTTGTTGCCTACACACAGGAGCTAATCAAAACCTTATCTCAAACAGATTCCTAATTACCTCATCCTTCTGTTGGAGTAGAAGCATTTTATATAAACATTCAAGTCTTTTCTGATGGCTTCAGCAGAGCAAGAAGCTGGTGTTTCTCTCCTTGTACAGGTAGGGAGCTAGGGCAGAGGGACTAAGTTTCGCCAATTTTGAATCCTGACGTTGAGACTTTTAGTTCTAGATTTTTTTTTTTTCTAGAGTACTTAGTACTCTCTAACACTTCGCCACTTTGGATGACAGTTTCTGCTTGACTTGGGTGGCAGTACTTCTGCAGGTTGGGTCTTGGGTTTTTCAACACGGAAACGAGGACAGGAGAGGACAGTAACCAGCATCACAAGAACTATGTAGCAGAGATGAGTAGAAGCCTTTTCTCCAGGGGATCTTTCAAACATGTAAACTAGCTTAACTCATTTACTGTAGCAGATTACCTACATAATAAGCAGGATGAGGGGATCTGGAGACTATAACCCTCTTTTTTTGCAGAGTCCTCAAGGAGAGATATTTTGTGTTCTGAATGAGGGAAGGGTTTAGTAGCAAGTAATTGCCATCATGTCTTGAAACACAGGCAGGAAACCATCAGATTAATGTCACCATCACTGTTCCTCCTCCACCTCCCAATTCAAGTGTCTCTAAAAATTTAGCAGTCATTCTGCTTGCCCTGGAGTTGAATCCTCTGCAGTTGAATATGATAGTTTCCTTCCCTAAATTGCTCGGCTTCTTGAAAGGAAGTAGTGATTGAGAGAAGGTACTACAGGAAATAGTTGTTTTCAGTTCCCCAATTAAAGCACACAAAAGAGATATTACAGAGGGAAGCAACAGGCAGTTTCAGTACCTAGTAATGAGGGAGAGTTGTATTTCTGTAGATCTTGCTGGTGAGAGTACAGTGTATGGATATGGGGGATTCCCGGTCTACATCCAATACCTTACATGGTTTTGAGAATAAGTTACTCAGGATATTAAATATAATCTAGGAATAGGTAGAGAAAAGTCAGTTTTTGATCCATCTTATCAGTCAGTTCTGCTCTACAGCATCAGTAAAAAAAGGAGTCTTTTTTTTTAACAGGACAAAGTTGAAAAAAAAATGTTTTCCAGGTACTTCACTAAGCTGAATATACACCTGTACTTACTAAGAGGTCATAAGTTATTTTCTCCTTCATAGCCGTTCCAATTCTCCTTTCTTTTTCTTAGCAAGTTGGTGTAGAGTGGTGTATTAAGTATTACAGAGTGTGTCACCTTTTCCTTTGTTCTTTTTCCGAAGTAACTGAAAGGGCTTCTCTGAGAGTGCAAATGGTGTTGTGTGTATGCGTGGGGAGGAGTGTTGAATCTTTCAAAGCTTGGAATTTTGTTGGGGTTTTGGGTTTTTTTGGTTTACTGTTGAGTTTTTTGTGGGTTTTTTTTTTTTTTAGTTTTGTGATTCTTGTCAGAGATTCAGGTAGTTTGTTTTCCAATAGTATGTAGATTGTTGGAGACTTAGGATGTATGCTGAGTTCATTACTTCCTTGGACCTCCTGGCTGGTGAATTTTATGAAAATTAATGGAATATAATATTTGTAGCAACAAATTGTATGAAAACTAGTGCAATACAGCAGTTGTAGCATGGGTCACAGCTTAATAACGTGTCTCTTGGAGACAGCTCTTGTCCTAGTGACTGCTGCACGAACTGTCTTCCTGTCACTCAGAATGGCAGGGAATCCCACGACCTGTGTGGGGTGCTTGCCTGAAAAACAAAATAAAACAAAGCAACCTTCCTCACCAGCGTAGAGAGCTGAGCTTGTCTCCCCTATAAAACTCCTGGTCTCTGAACCTCAAATCAAGGACCATCAGTAGGGCAGCGCCATCTATTCACAGGTCAACTGAGGTGTGCTCTGTGGCATGCCTGGTAGTCATCCTTCTCTCAGACTTCTGCTGTACATTTTCTTTATTTAGTTCATTCCATTTTTAACTGCAATTCAAGTCTCTTATATGGAGCATACCATAAAACTGAGCGATTGACAGCAAAAGGACACAAGTATGATGTGCATGGCAAAGCTGCTGCTGTACTTCACCAAGTTTTGGTAGTGTCTTTAGTGAACAGTAAAGAATTAAACTGGAAAATACATAATCATAAGTCAATAGGGAGGAAAGTTGTCAATAAAGTGCTTTTTCTTTCCCCTCTGAGTTCTGTAGTGCTTCGGCGTCATCTGTCTTGGATATACTGCATTACAAGCACATGACAAATTTAAGAATATCCAGGAGATTTTACAGAGAATGAGAGTTTTGCTGCCAGTTGATCTGTAAAGCTGAGATTTTTCAAAGCCTGCCGTAGGGGATTGTGGCCCACAGCTGTCGCTGGAATGAGCAGTTTTCCTCTCCCAGGCAGCTTTGAAGACCTCAGATCACACATATAATTGACTTGTTTCTTCTCAGGAAATGATATTCACTGAGCAGGTGGCGCATGTGCATGGATAGTATATTAAAACAAATGTAGGTCTTTCTCTTAAATGCATCTTTTTTGGCAGAAATCACTCTTTTTTTTAGAGACCTAATAATGACAGCTTTTGCATTTAAATAATTATGAAAATAGTATTTCAGGAATTGTGTGGATATGTCTAAAGAATCAAACTTTTAAATCACTAATTTACTGATATTTTAAACTGAAGTTGAATTAGCTACTAATTCACATTTATAGTAGTAATTGCCATAGTAGAACATTACTATTTTGTTTTTAAAGTATTTAAGAGCATGATTCAAGTAACTTCTCACAAAATTGTAAGAAATACTATTCACCTTATAGATTAATAGAATGTGACAAGGACACATAGTTTCCCTCATGGGTTACATATGTAAGTTTAGTTGAGGCCTTGAGCAAGAGCGACTTAGAATCATAGAATGGTTTGGGTTGGAAGGGACCTCAAAAGGTCATCTAGTCCACCCTCCCTACAATAAGCAGGGATGTCTCTAACTAGGTCAGGTTGCTCAGAGCCCCATCAAGCCTGACATTGAATGTCTTCAGTGATGGGGCCTCCACCACCTCTCTGGGCAACCTGTTCCAGTGATCTATCACTCTCATATTAAAGAACTTTTTTCTAATATCCGAACTAAATCTACCCTTTTCTAGCTTAAAACCATTACCCCTCGTCCTGTCACTACAAACTCTCATGAATAGTGCTCTCCTTGCTGCCTTATAGGCCCCTTTCAGGTGTTGGAAGGTCACAATAAGGTCCCTCCAGAGCCTTTTCTTCTGCAGGCTGAACAGGCCAATTCTCTCAGCCTGTCTTCATAGGAGGACTTGCTGATGGCCATCGTATCCCTGAAAAAACAGTAGAAGAATGTAAATATGGATTGCCAACTTTATCTTCTAATGGGTAATAATTTGTGCCAAGTATTTGTTTTACTAGCTACTACTTGTTTATGATTTTTAATAAGTTGTATTTAAATTGCTTTTAACACGATGCTTTTTTTAAATACTGTATTACATGTATCAGGAGGTGCTTATTTCTGGAACAAACAAAAGTGAACTGATTTAAATAAGGTGTGTACTAGTATTTGAATTCAAGGAATGTTAAACTCTGGATTCGTTGGCTTTTTAAGATGATACAGAAGCACTGAATCCCTCAAAGCAGCTTTCAAATAAAGGGTCCAGACTGGGGCTGGATGATGACATTGCAGAGCCATTGCGCATATTTGGTCAGTGCTAAACTGGAGCATATTGCAGCTGCTTGGGAAATGATAGATCTCAGTAGCATGGTCTGTGGGTTTGCACTTTGTGGCATACCTGTTTTCTTTGGCCTTGCAGGGCTATGCCTTAATCATATGCTTGTGACACTTCATGCTTCAGGGCATCAGATAAAGGAGGTGGTTTGGGGACGTGGTTGGTATGAAGGATATTTTTACTTTAGGGGAGATGGTACAAGGGCTACTGCAAAACAGATCTTTTGAAAAATAAGGTTCAGACACTCCTTTGGGGAGGTAATGGCTCAGAACTTTTTGCAGCCCAGGAATCTATTAAACTGGAAGGAGGTATGACAGGGGCTTTGGGGAGAAGAGAGTGGCCAGGTGTAACTGGGTTTTGAACTCTGCTATCCCCTAGAGATTGTCAGTGATTTTATCCCCCACCCCCCCATTTTTATTATTTCATTTACTTTGTTTATGAGTTCCCCTGCTAAATTGTGCATAATTCTGATTATTCATAATTTTCATGTTCTATTTGCCAGTTTTTCACTGCATTGTTTTTTTTTTTCCCCTTTCAAATTTGATTTTGAAAAGATGGCAATTTTCTTTTGTTATTTGCTTGCATGTCTCTTAATCTTTTTGTTTTGCTGTTCACTCACAGATCCCTCATCAGCCCACTTGTTCTCTGAAATAGCAAACTCAGGTCTTACTTTTGTTCTTGCTGAACTGTATTTTGGGAACTTGTCTTAACACATGTATGGGAAATTTTCTGTAGGAGATGTGATTACCAGGGTCTACTGAGTAGCACTGGATGTATGTACTGGTAGGATCTAATGGGATCAGGAGTCAGAAAATCCAGGTTGCAGTTTTAGTTGCGCTGTGGACTTGTTTGTGTAATGAGGGGAAATGGCAAGGCGAGGAGGTTCTTTCCCAAGGGCACAGCATGATGAACTCAGCTTGGCTTCCAGGCCCTGCAGCGCTGTGATTACTCCCCAGGAGCTGGGAGCATCAAGCTTCAGTACCAGCTTCCCCTCTGTGACAGTGGGGAAGGCTTGAAGGCTGTCCTGGCCTTCCAGCAAATCACTCCCATCTCCTCTGGGTGGTTGAGGGTCAGAAGTGGTTGGCTGTCCTGCGACACCTTGTGCTTTGCCTTCATTAGGTTGTGTGTGACCTAACGTTGCTTTGCCAAAAACGTGTGCTCAGGAAAGGGGGCATGACTCTCCCACATTTCTTGGTGCCTTAGGGGCCTAAGACACAAGGGATAGGTAGTTATTAAGAGGAGTATTTCAACAATTGAGCATTATGTTGTTTAAGGCATTTAAGTATTTTTGAAACATATCTATGTAAATTATGTTACACGTTCAAACTTTTCCTCTTTTTGTAAAGTATCTGAGCTTAGAAAGTGTACTTCCACAACTTATTTTTAAACTAGCAGTGAGTGGCAGAATAGGAGTCCATGTAGACAAGAGATGCTGAAGTGTCTTCCAATAACCGACGCTGTCTGGATACAATTTTTACTTTATTTGTAAGTGTAAAATAATAGTTACCTATCAGGATTGTTCTCTAGAGTGTTTACAAGTTTTAATAACCTATCTCTTCTTCCCACCCCCTAGTAAAATACAAAGTATTGCACACTTAAAGGACTTCATCCTGCATATAAATGTATTGGCATGTTTAGCTTCACTCAGGTAGACTCTCTTGAAGTTTTTTATGGCTGTTGAAGACTAAAGAGGAGGAAAGAAAAACAGATGAAAGAGATTGCAAGCTTTCCTTTCTTAATACCACCAAACTAAATTCATAGCTAACACACAACCTGTGGTGTTAGTTTCTCTTCAGAGATCTTGATCTGTTTCAGCAAAAAGGAGTTCTGGGTCTCTAATGCACTCGGATGAGTACAAAGCCAGTTTGAATATTTGGGTGTTATGCACATTTGTAGTATTTTCTGCTAAATTGGTTGTCTTCTTCCACTAGATGGGGCTTTCTTCATTGATGAGTTGAACTACTACTTTGCCTTCAAATGCTTTTGTCCACATGCACATACATGTAAGTGTGGATGTGTCTCAAGTATTAGAGTCCTGAAATGTCTTTTTTTCCCTCCACTTTACCTAGGGGAGTGCAATTTTCAGTTTTGGTGCTTTTCAGAAGAAAATGGTGCTGTGCAATAGTTCGTGATGTTAAGGCACCAGTATCATTTTTTGATGCACTAAATTCTGTAGCATCCTTGTGCAAGCACATTGATTAAATATGATGGGCTGCTCTCAGATAGTGGGCTTGGTGGGATGCAAATCAGTTACCATTTGGGGCTTTTTTAAAGCTGTAAAATTGCACAGAAGGCAGAGAAGTGACAAGCAGAATTAATACTCACATATGTAACTTCAGCCGTGCTCATAATCATTTTGCAAACTTCAAATGCTGCCCAGTGAGCATGACTTTTCAAATATTCCAAAGAGGTCAGGCTGGCTTCTCTTTTGCAGTGTGACGGTATTTTTTTTATTTTTCCACAACACTGCAAAGTTTCTTTCCATTATTTAATAAGCTTAATAAGAGGCATCTATGTATAGAATTTGGCAAATGAAATTTTTGAAGACTGTGGATAGTAAAACGTATTTTTCCCCAAAGTATTTGCGTATTATGTATTTCTTGTGTAATTGCCATGGCATGGTCTAGTACTAAGGTACCAGCTTCTGGTTTTGATCTGGTTCTTCCCCATTGCTGTCCTTGTGATTTTCAAGGGACTTCATTCTGTATGTGGTTTTTTTAAAAGCTAAAAGTAACACAGGTACTAGTCCTTCCAGCTACATAATGACAATTATTCTGAGCATGAACTCATCTGCCTGCCCTGCTGAGGCAGGGTAGCTACCGCAAGAGTTGAGACAAAAAGCAAGCTACCTCTCCTCAGAGCAATGCAGTGGTCTCAAAGATTAGATGATCATTCAGGTACCAAAAAAATTCTGTTGATATAGGATTACCTTAATGAGAATGAATGTCCAGCTGCTTTCACATGAGTGCCACAGCTTGCTTTCCTCCAGGTAGTTTCCTGTTTCCCTGTTCGATGCTTCACCTCCACCTGATTGTCAGAACATTTTCTTTCCTTTGTATCTTCCACCTCCCAGCTGGGGAAGTTTACATGCACTTACTGCCACTATGTAAAGGAGAAATTTAAGCATACAAACATTTTTCAGGCACAACCATGGAACCACACGGCCTCTTCCAAGTCCACCATTCTTGTACTTTTTCCTCAGCTCCCCATGCTGACAGAGTTGTATTCTAGGAGGATTAAAAAGTAGCTTTTGATACAGGTGCTTTTTAGGGTTCTTTGAAGTCCTTAACTGTCCATTTGAAAGCAAAATATTTGAGTATCCATAGGGCTCAAGATTCAAACAATTTCTGGTTTGAATATATTAAAAAGGATAGATGAAACGTGGCTTTTTTTCTGGTATTTTACTCTCATGCAAAGCCATGTCCTCCTTTATTTGAGATCATACAATATTTTTTTTTTTTTTTCAGTTAATGCATTGGTTTAATACGTATCAGTCTGCTCTCCTGTATTTAAATCATCCTTCTATTTACAGTCAAGCAGGATGACAAAAATAACTGTGGTCTCATAGTGAATCAGTGGAATTTTCCTGCATTTCTCCCCTGATGACTCGGCTGACTCCTAGAGAGCCTGAATGCTTTTTTGCATTTTTTGCTTGCAAGAATGAGGTGGTTTCCCTCCTGCATTCCTGTAATTTTCCCTGTCTTTAAGCCTCGCTGGGATTTGGTTTTGTTTACTACACAAACAGTAGCTACAACATTGCGTATCGGGTCATAGATCACTGCCTGAAATTAAGGTTGCCATGTGCCTTATTGAGGGTGGATTAAAAAACCCCCATGGCCTTGTGACAGTTAATTTAAATGTGTGTATTTGGGGGGAAGGGGTTCCAGATCTCCTCGGGGATTGCATTGTCAGTTGTGCTTGGTTATTGCTTTTGCAGCTGTTAGTTTCTTCTTTCTTTAATGAAGAAATAATTTTTTTTTTATGCTGGTCCTCTTTTCCTTCTCTCTTTTTTGGCACAGGAAGGCAATCGTTGCTTGTTAATGTTGAAGAGTGGTGGTTGTTTTTAAAAACTCACATTGTCCCCAATTACTGCAGTTTTGTATCGTCAGATAAAATACCTATTCTGTGAGGAGTCATAAAGATACGCTGGAACAGCTCATTCTCCCATCCCCCCTTCTCCTTCAGTTATCAACAGTGCGTCAGTGGAAATTTCCACCCTTTGCTAATGTGAGAGAAAGCACAAAGTTGCAAAGCAGCCTTAGGAGGAAAAAAAAACCCAACCCTATTGCCATTTTAGGAACACAATGAAAAGCAGCATACGACTTGCAAGAAGAAATGAAATTAAATTGTTGAGAAATGGTGGAACTAAAATGGTGCAGCAAAGAGCATGGATTGCAGTACAAGTGAATGCCCTTTTAAGGGAAGGGGGCATGACAGTGGTGGTGGATCACCAGCTGGAATTCCTGTCCCCATCCTCCTTTCTGTTAGTTGCAGCTGTGAGAGGATCTGGAAGGCTTCTTCCCAAGGAGAAGAGTTAAGTGTCATCTGTCAAATTTACCAGTGGATTTTAATGACTTTAACAGAAAATATGTCTTTCCCTGTTTAAGGGGTGTGCATCCTTCAGATGTTGCTGTGCCGTATTTCTAACAAATTGTCGAAGCTTAAAAATTGTTTCTCTTCCTAAACTTTTAACCAGGTGGCATGTCTTAGTTTTGGAGAACAGAAAACAGTAGACAGTTCTGTTTTCCAAATATATTAAGCCCAATCCTGTTTCCCATTGAAGCCTGTGAGGATTTTTGAGGAGAACTGAGCCCACCAGTGTTCCTTCAAATCCTTCTTGAGGCAAGTTATTCCTGTAGCTCTTAGGAGTGCTGCTGCAGTCAGGAGTGCAGCACCTTCGCTGACGTGACCTGGCACTTGTCCCTTGGCTTCAGTGATGCTCGGCCTCAGCTCACACCAGCTGGGCATCTATTCTGGAAGACTCGTTGCTTCAGTATGGGCTGCAGGGAGACTTTTTGCAATCAGACCCCTCACATACAAGAATTCAGCGCTTCGATGTGGTCTTTCTGAAAAAGACTTCAGAGATGAATTGTGGCTATTAACGCAGAGGCCTGCATAAGAGCTTCAGGATTAGGATGTCTGGCTAAGGAGAAGCATCTTTGCCATGTTTTCCATGGGTGGGTTCCACCCCGATGCAGTAATACAGTACATGCTGCTTGAGTCATTTCTGGCCCAACGGGTCTCTTCTGTGTGTAATATTTTTGATGCAGCACATTTAGTTGGATGAAAGTGAACTCCATGCAGTGTAAAGAACACAAGTGTCTGTCGTTCATGACCCCCATCTCCTGTATATCCTGTTAAGATTCCCAGTTCAGCTTCTGGTCTTGGGAACTTAGCCTCCAAGATTACCTTTATGAAGATGGACTGTGATTCTCATGCTGTAACTGACAGTAAGAATCCATACCTCTTGCAGAACAAAGTCCTCTCTGTTATGTACAATTTGTAAATCAAACTGGGATGCTTGATCCTGCTTGGGTAATATGACCTTAAGAAACATCACTTCCAGGTTGTACTGATGGGTGACTCGGAGGAAAGGGGAGCTTTAACGAAAGGATGTGTAAAGATTAACATGAAATAGCTAGGTGGGGAGTGCTGTACACTTAGGCTTTAAATTATTGATAGTCTTGGAAACCAGGAGAGTGGTTAATTCTCTTCAGTAGGATTTCTGAGACAGTGGCAGTGTCTTTACTGTACTATAGTTAGTGTCATACCAAAGGTAGACAAAATGATCAAAAAGTGTTCTGGTTACAGCTCTGTTGACAGTACTGGAGCATTTGTAGTGTTTCAAGGGAGGGTGGATGGCCAGTGACATGTCTCACTCGTATTTTTGCAATGGTATGATGGCTGGCACTAGTTCGCTCATAACTTGCAGGAAAAGCAAATGTGATGTTGATGAATTGAAGGTACATCTAGTGTTAAGAGATGGGATCTGAATTTGCATGTCTGAGATTAAGTTAATGCACAGTGTGTAGTTGTCCCTTGTCCAAAACAGGGCTTATGGAGTGTGGTAGACCTCTCTGCTTGTTCAGGTGTACTGCAGCTTCAAAAGCCTCTTGCAAAATTAGTTGAGCTCATGAAGAAGGTGCAGTTCTTCAGTGAAGGAGTTTACTGTGGAAGTAACCTTGGTGACCTAAGATATTGGGGAGCAATGTTCTCCTTCCCATAGGTATGCAGTCAGCTTTTTATAGATGTCAGAGATAGCTCTGTGGTGGACACGAAGTGCTTACCTGGAGCAGTGTTTCATGTGTGCTGTGCACCTGTGGAAGTAAGACCTTTTCAATCCTACTGAGGTCAGCACGACAGTGTGCTCATCAAGTGCCAACTGTGCAAGTGGACATTGCCTGTATGCAGCCTCAGCTTCTGCCCTCAGATTGAAAACTTAAGCCATGTTCACTCAGAGGTGTGCCTGATTTGGGATATGTCCTTCTGCTGGGGTTTCTTTTGTTGTTTTTTTTGTAATTTTTAATTTGCATTCAGCTCCAAAGCGGAACTTTAAAGGAAGAAGGATGTCTGTATGTGTATGAGTTTGAGATGTTTCACACTGGCATCAGTTCCCCAAAGAAACAATGCCATGAAGTCGAAGGATGCATGTTGTAACTGAAATGAATGTGCCATCCAACCTTTTTTTTTAAGACTATTCAAATCAAGATGTGGAAACACATGGAATAGGTACAAGAAGGGCAAACTCTTTAATCTCTTTGGGTAAGCAGTGCTGTACAACAAAGAGAAGTTCAGGCTGAGCCTGCTTCAACTGAACTTCTCTTATTTGAAATCAAGATAATACTGATCTTCTATTTCAAAACATTCTGGTACCAAAATGTAAAAAAAAATTAGAAAGTTTCATTTAAGAAATCAAACAGAAGAGTAACTTGAATTCAAGTTGTTGCAGTACAGGTATTTTAAAAATAATTATTATTGTGTGTATGTTTCTCATTGCAGGTATTTTTTGATAGACTTAGAGGGCCCACCTTCAATTGTATCGACCATGATGGATCATTTAGGACGTGATATTGATGTAATTAGACGTGGTTTTATAAAGCATCCTGTATCAAAGACAGAAGAATGCAGTGGCATAATCCCAGTCAACTATGAAGATAAACTAATTGCCAAGAAGTGAATATTCCAGATAGTGTGTTTGAAGCTTTTTTAAAAATTATTTTTATTCCTGCTTTGGAAAACAATTGTGATAACTAATGTCCATCAAAAATAATCAGTTTTGGCCATGTTGTGGTATAGTACACACTCTTAAGTTATTGTAACATTTTAAGTTTCTTTTTGTTTGGAATAATTTGAATAGACTTAATCTGTATGCTTATCTTGATATCTGACAACTCTGAAAACTGATTTCCTTTTCTCCTAGAGCATTACATTGATAATGAAGATTTATCCATCATCAGAGTGCTAAAAATAGCATTCTTCTCCAAAGACAGATTACTTCAGAATATATATATTTACATAAGAGATTAAGAAGTCTACGGTGTAAATATAGCAATATAAGATGTGATTTGTTGGAGGTGTGTTTTTTTTCTTGTTTTGGGGAAAAAAAGTAATAAAAGCATGAATAAAAATAAAACTTGACTCATATTTTAAAAGAAAAAAAACCAACTTACGCTGCCAAAAGACACATCGTACTTCATTCTTTGAGGTAATAACTCTGTTCAAACCACAGGTAGAAAATTATTCTCTATACAAAAGGCCAGAAACTTACAGATGGCAGGTTAGAGAATAACCGTGCTTATATATTAATAGAAGAATAAAAGATGCTTTTTTTTAACCATAAGCTAGAACCAGGTGAATGTTTCAAGCTGAAGAACATCTGGACAAAGGTCTTAGTGTATATTTTGTCATTTTTTTGCTTTTGTGAAAACTGGAGAAAAAGCAACGCACGTGAAAAATGACATTAATGTTGTATGACCTTCTGCAGGTCGGACATGAATTCATCAGTTTCCAGAGGATCTCCATATTTCCTCCATGCTACTTAAGAAACACACTGGCTATTTCTCCTTCCAAAGGAGTGTGTGTGTATTATTATTTCTGTAGAAGATAGTAAGCTCACACTGATGTGTTGTTATGCAGAGGATATTTTTACCTGAATGGGCTTCATCCAGAAGCTGCCTCCGCTGGCACTCCAGCATTGTGCATTACCAAAGGGAAGGGCCAGTCCTGAGACTGAGGTCAGATTCCCAGAGACCTATGACAGGTCTTGGTGGTGTGACTACTCTCCAGTGTGCTATTTCATCATGAGTTTGTCTCTTTTTTTTTTTTTTTTTTTTTGTGGAGGTAACTGGATCATTTTTGAGGGAGGAGGGATGGTGCTTTTTTTCTTGGATGCAGAACTTCAAGGAGGAAAGAAACCAGTGTTTCTTTTGAGTATCTTCTTTCTAAAAGGAAAAAGTGAATTAGAAAAATGAAAGAGGAAATTTTCTTTCTGTGCACCTTTATTTAGGACACATGAATACATGTGCCTTTGTGAGTTTTAATTTGTTGGGATTTTTTGTTTGTTTGCTTGTTTCTTTTTTCTGTTTTAAAATCTGCTTTTCTTTTAAGAGCAGACTGTCACATTTTGTCTCTTTCCTGGAGAAAATGTTGTGAGAGTAGAGAGAACGCACTCCATGCATACAGAAGCTGGGTCTATATTAGGTGTGCTTTTCTTTTTTTTGTAGTTACTGCCAGTTTTGATCCTGTGGTTGCTGTGTGCACCAGTGCCTGCTCCAGGCAGAGATCTTACTTATCAGTGACTTTTGCTTGTAGGACAGACCTTCCTTCTGTACCGGTGTGAGCTTAGGCAGGAGGAGCTTAGTCTATGCCACAGGTTTGGCTCCCTGAGCTGCCCTGTCTGATGGGCTGCTGAAAATTCAGATTCGCAGCATAGAAAGCACAAACTATGAGTAGGGAAATACAGAATGCTTTAAAGAATGTGTTTTACTCAAAAGTTTTTTAGAAGCTTTTCTTAACTGGAAAGTGAACAGAAAGCCTATAGTTTAAAGTTACTTTGCTTCTGGCTAGGACTTTTGGCCCTAGATTTCATATGGGTAGGAAGGAGGGTGAGTTTTTAACTTCACAAAACCAAGAAGATTGTCAGCATAGGTTGTACAGATATAAATATGGTATGCTTTTCTTTATTCCTTTTCCTTTAGCATAGTATTAAATTTTGCATTTAATTTGTTCCAATTTCTAGGTTGATGCTTGCATTCAGTAGGAAAATCCTAGACGCTCATTAGAGATGAGCCTGTCAGCTTAAATATGAGATATTTGTGTGAATTAGGACTTTTGGTCAGTAGACGTTCATGCTCCTCTTTTCTGTGGGGCCCATTTCTGATCTTAACAAAAGATTGATGGCTGTCAAGAGCAGAAGGCTTGGGCTCCCGAGTCCCGCACATGCCAAGAGTGGATCATCAGCAGGGCACTTCAGAGCTGCAGGTGATCCCATTTTCTGAAGTACTGAGGGTGCAGAGAGGAGTGACTTAAAGTCGACTTTGCCTTTGGGATAGAAACACAGACCACTAAAACCAGTGGCCAGAAGTAGAGCCATGCTTGCTGGACTGGTGCGTGGTTACATAAGCACTGGTGCTTTCTCAGCAGCAGGATTTATTTATAAAAGATCTGCTGAATACTGGCTCTCAACTGGATGTACTATTTTCTTCATAATTGATAGTTTCTAATACAAACTTAAAAAAAATTTTTTGTTGTTGTTTTAATAGGGGGAAGGGGGGGAGACTAAGGGAGGAGACTTGGGTTGCAATTTGTTTAGCCCAGTCAGCCACCCAGACTGGTAGTTAGTTATTTTGGGAAGCTAATGCATAACAGTCTGCGCCTTCTCTCTCAATAGCTGTAAACTCAGGAGTGGACACTGGAGTATATCAGATTTGAGCACTTCTGGGTTTGGGCAAACAGCCTGAGTTGTGCCATGGAAGAAAACGAGTAACTGTACCCTGAACAATCGTAAATTCTCCCTGCAGAGGAAGGGAAACCTTAGCATGTCTTTCAGATGTGTTTGCCTTTTTGATCATTGATAGCTTGTTTGTCCCACTGGGTTTTGAGTGACTCTTGATCTCCAAGAATAAAATTTCAGGACACTGTGGTGTAGCTGGAGAGCCAGAAGAGTCTGTGTAGCCAAACCATGGCCAAATACCTAAAACGTCAAACTCCCCTGACATTCCCAAAGGCCTGAACAGCTTGAATACTAGTACTTTAAATTTTTGTTTACCGAAGAATCCGATAGTGAAGCTCTTCCACTCTTCCTTAGATGATGTTCCTGAGTGTATAAAATAAGTAGTTGTATGCTCCTAGATACTCTGTTTTTTTTGTTTGTGGATTGTGGAGCTACACAGAATTGGGTAAGTATTAAAATAACAACTGGCAGTTCTCCTGACTCAGGAATGTTTTCTCCATCTTAGCCTTCAGGAAACAAATGAGCACAAGTGGTTTTATTTTGGAGATCTTAGATATGTCCTCAATTGCTCCTTTTTCCTGATCTTGTCTCTCTTTCTCTTGCTCTGTTTCGCTTGTTACATGGGAGAAGAAACTGACCCTCACCTCACTCCATACTCCTTTCAGGTAGTTGTAGAGAGTGATAAGGTCTCCCATAAGACTCCTTTTCTCCAGGCTAAACAACTCCAGTTCCCTCAGCTGCTCCTGATAAGAATTGTGGTCTAGACTCTTCACCAGCTTTGTTGCCCTTCTTTGAACACAGCCCATGACTTCAATGTCCCTCTTGTGGTGAGGGGCCCAAAACTGAGTGCAGTATTCGAGGTGTGGCCTCACCAGCGCCAAGTACAGGGGTATGATCACTTCCCTGGTCCTGCTGGCCACACTATTGCTGATACAAGCCAGGATGCCGTTGGCCTTGGCCACCTGGGCACACTACTGGCTCATGTTCAGCTGGTTGTCAACCAATACCCTCAGGTCCTTTTCCACTGTGCACAGCTTTCCAGCCACTCTTCCCCAAGCCCGTAGAATTGCATGGGGTTGTTGTGACCCAAGTGCAGGACCTGGTACTTGGCCTTGTTGAACCGCATCCCACTGGCTTTGGCCTATTGATCCAGCCTGTCCAGATCCCTCTGTAGACCCTCCCTACCCTCAAGCAGGTCAACACTCCCACCTGACTTGGTATCATCTGCAAATTTACTGAGGGGGCCATTGATCCCTTTGTCCAGATCATTGATAAAGAGGTTAAAGACACCAAGCCTGGTTGTCCTGTTTGTGCTGTGTGATGGCACTCAAATTGATCCATAACCTTCCCCAGCATCAAGGTCAGACTGACAGGCCTCTAGAAGTTATGAAGAAAGACTTTGAAATTTAAAGCAGTCCCATTGAAGGTCATAGAAATTTCTCCTCAGACATGACCAGCCTGCCACACATTGTTTCTGCCCAGGGAGGCTCCTAGGATCTGTCCAGCACTGCCAGTGTCCACGGGATAAAAGTTCAAGAATCGTAAGGCAAAACCCCCAGATATTTTGAACTTGTGGCATGTAATCCTGGGCTTAAAAATCATGAGTATTGTTTGAAATGTGAGGTTCTTTTTATTGCCCTTTTAGATTTTATGATTCACTTTTTTCAAACTTTGTTGCTGGCATGATTTTCATGTAGTGTCTGACTGAAGAGCTCTCAGAAAAACACAGCTAATAGCAAACAAGATGCTTGATAAATTATTTGGGACTGGTGCTATGTCCCTCCACCCACTGAAACAGAACAAGAGAATTTTAAAAGAGAATCATCATTGTGTCCTTTCCTAGAATTCTGAGGTTCAGATAGGATAAAAATGAGAATTGACGTGGAGCCAAAACCTGCGTTTTCCAAACTGCTGCACGAAGGGAAGATTAAAAATGTGTTACTCTCTATGACCTATGTAATGTGTTGCTTTCTTAGAGCTGCTTCAACAGACCTTTAAAAACATGCAAGCTGCAGCTGGTGGACTACCCTAGGCTAATGCTGCTCCTCTTTGCACAGCTATTTGTGCAATGCTGCGGAGGAGTGGGAGAGTCACTGCTTATTGAGTGCTGGTTAGGAGGGGGAGTGATGCATTGACAGATTCCAGTTCTACAGTAGTCGAGGTTGCCTTCTAAAAGCATTTTTAATGGGAGGTAGTGATCACTGTAAACTTGGGAGAGTTTTCGGCCCTGTTATTTTTGCTTTGTGCTTAGGCTGCCAAGTCAACCTTGTTTGGAGAATGTGAACTGGCACATAGAAAATCTGACTTACTAAAACCTTCAGCAAGTTTATGTTGAGGTAGATTTGAGGGATGGTGCGGCTCCACTGAATCTGTGAGAGGCCTCTGGCTGAGTTCTGTAGGAGCAGATTTTTCCTGACAGTGCAATGCACTTTCTCCCAAAGGGAATCCTTTAGACACCTCATCAGGGTTTGCAGACTTCTGAACTGTTGCTGATGATGACCCAGGTAATGCTTCTGCACAGGGTCTGATTGGTGCACCTTGGAGAATGCCCAACATAAGTGGGGCTCTCACAGAGCTTCTGACTGTGGTAGTGAGGTAAGTTCAGCTCAGTTTTCTGCTGAGGGCTAACGCACAAGTTACATGCAGGGAGAAAAAGGCTTTAACTTTCAGTTTCCTTTCACAGTTCACCTTGGAAGCAGCAGTGGAGTGAGGCAAGGTGGAGAAACTTGTTGCATAGTCAATGTTCTTGCAGGCTGTCTGCTCCACCATTCTTTGCATGTTACCAGCAGAATGAAAATGTCATGTATCTATTCCTTCTGTATGCATTGGTACCTGGGAGATATATAACTGAGGAAAATGTAAAGAGCAGGATGTTTATTATCTTATTAATGCACAGGCATCATTCCCATTCTCTTACTCAGTGAGTGGGAATGTCATGAAAGAAATACACTCACTCCTTAAATGTCAAGGAGGTAGGCACCTTAGAAGTGCTGGGATCCATAGCACTGGGTAGAGGGGTGAATGAGGCTGAGCATCCTGTTCAATAGCAAGTGGCTGCAGTCATAACAGACTACACTGGGTGAAAAGTGGGGTGGAGAAAGGGTGTCAGAGGATTAAAGGGTCTGCATGGAGAAGCTGAAGGGACCCACACTAAGTAAAGGCCACAGAGGCATGTAGGAACGTTGGGGAGGGGAAACCAAAGTGCATCCCTTCCTCCTGTCCTGAAGCAGTCTGTATGTTTGCACAGAGGAGTACTGGAAGCAACTGATGGGTATGGGTCTGTGCCCAGTGTGCTCAAAGTGTAGACAAGACTTTTGCTGCGTCAGCATGCTGGAGGAGAATCAAACCAAAATTGTTTGATCCTCCAACTTGCTAACTATGAGGCAGGGTTAGATATTGCAAGTTGTACCAGCCACTGGAAAGTGCAAATGGTTTGCTTTAGTAATCCCTGTAATCCCCTATAAATAATGCTCTCCCCTATATTGATGAAAAAAAATTACATAACAGCTACACCCAGCCAAAAGGGAAAAAAATAAATGAAACGAAAAATGAACTAGTGCATTCACAATGCTAGTCAGATTCATCTGAGCCGCATTAGGAGAGCTTAGGATTGATTCCTGCCAGAGAAAGGGGGACTATCATCAGGAAGGAAAATCTGCATAATCTTGGGCTGGAAAAGTAGTTTTCAAGAAACTCCAGATCCTGAGGCTTTGCTTGTTATGCAGGACGCAGGCTGAGCTGGAAGGAAGGTGGAGGACTGGTATATTGGGTGACTCTCAGCTACTTGTTAATGAGGACTTTCACCCTGGCATTCCTACACTGGGTTCCAGGTCAGTAGCAGCCACCCCTGCTTTGATGTGGTGGCTCTTCCGTGTTGCACATGTGCAGAAAAATTGCTACTGACTTGCTCTGGCACCCTTGTTAAGCTTTGCTGAAAAGTGATTTAGTGAATCAGAAGATAGAGCTGCAAAGAATTTCTCTCCCCAGGCTGCATATACTGGCAGAACTGCTGGGAGATAGGTGGACTGTGGCTGAAGGAAACTTTATTCTATGGTTAGAGAATTGCAAAAGAACCATCAACTGCTGATTGATGGGCCCAAGATGTGGCTTTAAAAGATGTGTGCCTATTTGTTCAATGTACACTTAGGTGCTTGGAGTTGTCCTGAGATCTTACTATGTCTCATGCTATGCTTTGGGCTGCAGTCCACAGGAGTGACCTGTGATTGACAGCTGACAGCAATGCCCATTTGATCATCCTTGAATATGCCATAGGGATTATGGAGTGCACAGAGAGATCTGGCTGGTGAGTGCTGGTGCAGCACCTGCCTTTCTCCTTGCCCCTTCCTCCTCTCCTGCCTTAGCAATCTCCCAAGAAGCACTCCCCCACCATCCTCTGCTACCCCTTCCCAGAGACTGCCAGTTTGGCTGCCTGAGCTTCTCATGAGACCTGGGCTTACATGTTGGTGGCGAGCACCCTGGTTTCAGCTGCAATAGAGTTAATGTTCTTAGCAGTTAGCATAGTGCTGTGTTTTGGATCTAGGATGAGAATAACGTTGATAATACACTGATGTTTTAATTGTTGCTGAGCAGGGCTTACACTAAGTCAAGGATGGTGGCCCACCCTTTGGCATCGGTCAGTGGGTTGCGAGCAATTGTATTATGCATCACTTGGTTTGTATATTCTTTCATTATTATTACTATTTTCCCATTCCTTTTTCTGTCCTATTAATCTGTCTGTACCTCAATCCATCAGTTTTACCTTTCCACTGATTCTCTCCCCTATCCTACCTGGGGAGGAGTGTGAGCGAATAGCTGTGTGGTGTTTAGCTGCCTTGCTGGGTTAAACCACAACACAAGCCAGAATGAGATGTGGGCAGGTGACCCATGTCAAAGATCAAGAGTCTCATAGCTGCTGGTAAATGTGTAGGCCAGAGCTGGAGTCACTTCATGGATACTCATATGTGCCTCCTTCTCCATCCTCAAGGGGCAAATGCATCACCTTGGTCTTTTCCAGCATAAATAATTCTATGATTTTATGATCCTATGACCTTGGGCCTCTGTGTGCCAGGAGGTGCATTCCCACACCGGGCAGCTGTCCCTCTGCAGCACTTTGGCTTTGCAGCTTAGGTTCCCAGGTGGGAGGGGAGAGCTTCGCTGGGACAGGGATGGTGGGGATGAATAGCCTTGAATGTGACAAAATGGTGCCAGGCCCATGCATGCAGTGCTGTGCCCAGAGAGGCTCGCTACACCAGCTGGCACTGCCCAGGCTCTGTGTGGGTGGAGGAAGTCCATGGGCCTGGTGGCAGGATGAGTAGCAAGTGGGACTTGTCTCTGGTTCTGGAGCTTGCTGCAGCAACCCCTCACTGGTGCACCAGATGATGTGTGACCTCAGAGGAGACACACTGTTTATGGGAGAGCAGTTTGGATATGCAATGGTTTGGCTGGCACTGTGTTATCCTGTGGGTGTGTGAGGGGCTTAGGCAGCTCTGGAAGAGCTGCTGCTGAGGTTCTCAGCCCATTGTACCAACCAAGAGACTCTCATGGCATCCCTGCAGACAGTCTGAGGACATGGCAGGATGGAAGGTCAGGGAAGGGGTGTTGGGAAGCATGTTGACAAGGTGGCATAGATGCACCCCATCTTTCCAGTTGAAGGGGGCTGCAGCAAGTTTCTCTGAAGACTTTCTGTGCTTGGTGGGTGAATCACTACCAAGAAATGTGGCACTTCTTGTGTAGGTCTGTGCTGCCAGCTTCTCCACAGCCTCCGCTGACACTGAGTAATCACTTGGAGACTAGTGGGGCCAATGCCTGTGAAGAGGATTGTAAATCACAGCATTATAATCACTCCTGCACGTGACATTCCTCCTGACCTCTGGGAACTCTAAAAACAGCTGTGGTCTAAAACCCTCAGTTAATTGCACTGTGAAGAGCAAGAGCCCCCTCTGAGTATTATTACGATTTGAATTACATGGTCCTTAAATGCTGGCATTCAGAAAATACAATAGTGGTCTTCCTCATGTGAGAATCCACAGAAACGTTATGGGTGCTTTTAACGGTAAATGTGGCTAACCCACTGAAGCCAGTTGGAGTCCATGGTAGATGGTTTTACCGAAAGTATTTGCTAAGGTATTTGTATATTATATATATATATATTTGTGAAGATGAAAATTAAGGAAGTCCGGATGGTCATCAAGGTATCTCATTCTTGCAAACACATTCACATGCTTTGCTTTATTCCTATGTCAATGATTTATCTGGGGGAGAATGTGTTTACTTGGTTTGCCCTGTTGATTCCAATCTGACTGCCTTCTTGAACAAAGCTAAGTGCATACCTGAAAATTTGCAGGATCAACAATTCTCTTGGTGTCATCCAGGTCCAAAAATCAGAGCTTTCTGCAGAGATCTCCTAAAAGAGTTCTAACAAGCATTCCTTGAAAAACAATAGGTTGGGGTTTTTTAAAATCCTGAAAATTAAGTCTAGTGGGTTACCCACTTACCAATTATTTTCTCATTCAGATGTCAGTTTTTCCTCAGACCTGAGTGAGTAAAAATTTTGGAAGATTTTACTGAGAGTTCTACTGTTTTGACTTTGATCAGTGCTAGCAACAGAGTGATTTAAAAAAAAAAAAAAAAAGAAAAAGCAACACTTGGCAGAGAGAAGACTCTCTAGGTGGGCCAATTAACTTTAATGAGTTTTCTCCTCTTTTCTATGTGTGTTCGTTATTTGAAAATACCTTGTAGTGTTTGCTTGAGAGCCTTCTGGAGTTTACGGAAAGCCTGCTGGCTTCTGTAGGCTGGTGTGTTGTAGGCATGCTTAGGCAAAGATAAAGACTTTTTCCGACTTCAGATGAACAGATGTCATTTGTTTCTGACATCTTCCAAATTTCTGTTCCTTTCTTGGAGGTCGGACAGAATTTCTGTGAAAATGCCTGATTCCTCTTTTTTGCCTTGTCCAGTTTTTGGTAGGTTTTCTACAGTACTTTTTACCATAAACAAGTTCAATTTTATTTTTCAATCTGAGCCTCATTGTCAGAAAACATGTCATTTCGGACAGGACATGTCAAACCTCTTTCTATTGTAGGAAACTCTGCAGTTTGGAGACACTTGCACTTACTTGACTTTCAGGCTGTTTCAGGTGTCCTTCTATAATTAGATTAATTTTCACATATTCTTCCACACTTCTCTTGTCTCTTCTTCAATGCATTCCTGAATCAATTTATTCTCTTTTGAGTCCTTCTAATTGAGTGATTCTATAATTTTCCATGGCCAGTGAGCGGTTTGAGAAACTTCCTAACATGTCCTCTGCAGAGATTATGGAGGAGATCAGGAAAGTCTTGAAGCATTTCTTTAGAACTGCGCTCTCCTGGCTTCATAGAGTCATACACACCTTAAGGGCTTGAATGTGCCTTAGATCATTTCGTTTGATCTACTGGCTATCACAGACAACTTATTGCCATACTCCAACCTGTTTTGAGTTGGTCCAACAAGTTTGGTTTGGCACAGATTTTCTCTCTGAAAGGTAGCCAAACTTCACGGAATCACGGAATGTTAAGGATTGGAAGGGAAGTCAAAAGATCATCTAGTCCAATACCCCCGCCGGAGCAGGATCACGTAGACAACGTTGCACAGGAATGCATCCAG
>VYZX01014329.1:0-17771 GCA_013401335.1 Brachypteracias leptosomus | reverse complement strand
GGTGCTCCAGCCTCTGATCATCCTCGTGGCCCTTCTCTGGACAAGTTCCAGATCTTTCTTGTCCTGGGGGCTCCAGAACTGGACACAGAGCTGCAGGTGGGGTCTCAAGAGGGTGGAGCAGAGGGGGAGAATCCCCTCCCTCGCCCTGCTGGCCACGCTGCTCTTGATGCAGCCCAGGATCCCATTGGCTTTCTGGGCTGCAAGGGTCCTCTGACGAATCCTGAGGCCCAGGTTCTTCAGCACAAACAGATCTTCCAAAGAGACACCGAGTGCTTCAGAAAAACATGTCTAAACCTCTAGACAATTCTGATCTCTCTTTCTTCCTTGAGGTCTTCTTCATTTAGGCTTCTGGAGGCCACTTTGCTACAGCAGACAGAAGGAACCCTCAGCTTGGGGTGTTTTCTCAGCTCAGCTGCTCTTCAACCCAGCAATTTTGCAGCTCTTACAGCACGACAGAGAAGAGCACGTGGAGTAGGAGGGATCTTCTGGCTGATTAAGTCATGCAGTGCCCAGACCATCCATGGCTGGCAGCTCTGGATCTCAAATGCCCTGAACATTCTTTCTCTTCTTCCTCTTCCTTCACAAAATGTCTGTCAGGGATGTCTGTAGGTCTTCTAGTCCACTGCTCTGCCCAGCCAGTCCCCGGGAGCTTCTCATCAGCTCCCATCAGCAGTTGCAGAGAGGAGGGATGAGGAGGAGGGATTCGTATCTCAGACCTTAGATGTGAGCAAAGCAGATGTTAAATCCAACAGTGTGGGTTGACTTCACATCTGTGAGGAAAATGGGCACCTCCAGTGAGGTTCATCTGGACTATCTCATGGTTCCCAGCACCAGATGCCTGATGTTCATGGGTACCTCCAGTGAGGTTCATCTGGACTATCTCATGGTTCCCAGCACCAGATGCCTGATGTTCATGGGCACCAGGGCTAGAAACCTTCAACGTCTGCTATTAGCAGTCCTCAATCAACTCGTTCTGCTTTTCTTCTGGTCCTAGATGGTAAGAGTCCTTAACACAGCCTAGACCATAAGGCAACCTGCTGCTCCTTGGACCAGTGCTAGTCCACAGGTCCCTGTCCCTTCCCAGCCCAGCACTTCTCCCCCTAGCTTGCTCCACCACAAGAACAGGTTGTAGGCAGAACTGTCCTCTTCTGATGAGATAAAGGTTCAAATAGAGACGGTTGGGCTAGTCAACAAGAGTGGACCACTGGGGACCACCACTCTAAGGGACTGAGGTTGGTGAAAGGTTCTGCTGAGCTGGTGTGGGCAACGTTTGTCTATGAAAGACAAGACACAACCCAGGAGTGAGCAGCACAGGGCTCCACCTCGTCAGCACGGACCCAAACGCAGCAGGAACCGAGGCCTTCACCATTTCTTGATGGCCTTTGAGGTCTTTGCCAAGCTTCCAGATGCCTCGCTTTAACCTCGAAGATGCTGAAGGGAGTGGAACATCTCCCTGGTGAGGAAAGGCTGAGGGAGCTGGGGCTCTTTAGCTTGGAGAAGAGGAGATGAGGGGTGACCTCATTAATGTTTATAAATACATGAAGGGAGAGTGGCAGGAGGATGGAGCCAGGATCTTCTCAGTGGTATCTAATGATAGGACAAGGGGCAACGGGTGCAAGCTGGAGCAGAGGAGGTTCCACATCAACAGGAGAAGAAAATACTTCATGGTGAGGGTGACAGAGCCTGGCCCAGGCTGCCCAGGGAGGTTGTGGAGTCTCCTTCTCTGGAGACATTCAAAGCCCTCCTTGGACACGTTCCTGTGTGACCTGCTCTAGGTGACCCTTCCCCGTGGGGGGGTTGGACTAGATGATCTTTGGAGGTCCCTTCCAACCCCTGACACTCTGTGAGTCTGTGATTTTAAGGGTTCTGTGCTTCTCTTCTGAACACAGGGTTTGCTGAGCTGCTCCCAGTCCGGCTGGTGAACGGGTTGAGCGGCTGCTCTGGGAGGGTCGAGATCTTCCACCACCAGCAGTGGGGGACAATCTGTGATGACAGCTGGGATCTGAAGGACGCTGAGGTGGTGTGCAGGCAGCTGGGCTGTGGGATGGCGACCTCAGCCCCGGGTTCTGCTCACTTTGGGCGAGGAACCGGCCAAATTTGGCTCGACGACGTGAATTGTGGGGGGTCTGAAGCCGTCCTGGGCGAGTGCCGGGCCAAGCCTTGGGGAGACCACAACTGTAACCACGGAGAGGACGCTGGGGTGGAGTGCTCAGGTACCACTCTGCACCTCATCAAATGTGGGCTTGTAGTTGTAGGAAGGGTACTGGTGGTCCCGGACCTCTCATGGGGACCAGGATGCTGCTGAGTTTGTGGCCAATCCTAGTGGCCAAGCTCACGAGGGGACACCCAGCACTCTCAAACGCACTTTTTCCACCAGTGCTCTGTTCCCTCCTCCCCATTTTGATGCTTTCCCATTCTGGAAGTAACCTGGGTGCTCACCTATGATCCGTCTGCAGGCGACTCATTTAATGGCCAAAGCTTCAGTGGGGTTCAGCCGTGAGGCTGCAGACAACTAGTCCCACTCCGCACACCATGGACCCAAGCCCTGTTGGCTTCCAGACCCCTCCAAGAAGGAGTTGTTGCCCTCTCCACAGAGCTCTGAGGTAGGCAGAGCTCCTCCAACGCTTTGCCCTCATGTTTTTGGCCCAGGTGTTGTGGAAGCAGCTCCCGTCCGCCTCGTCAACGGCCCAACCCGTTGTGCTGGGAGGGTGGAGGTGTTCCACCAGCAGCAGTGGGGAACCGTGTGTGATGACAGCTGGGACATGGCTGCAGCCACCATTGTGTGCAGGCAGCTGGGCTGTGGGGCAGCCACCTCAGCCCCCGGCTCAGCCCCGTTTGGGGAAGGTTCTGATCCCATCTGGCTGGACGACGTGACGTGCTCAGGGAGTGAATCTGCTCTGTCGGAGTGCAAGGCAAAGCCTTGGGGGACCCATAACTGCAAGCACGGAGAAGATGCTGGGGTGGAGTGCTCAGGTAAGCCCTGGCTGTGCCCATCTGCATGATGGGGAAGGTTTTTCTCTTACCATGTAGCACCCCAGCAGCAGGATCTGTCTTGACGTGTCCCGAATCTGGGTTGTGAGCTTCTCCTTCATCATAGAGAGCTGTTAAAAATTCATTTTTTAATGATTTCTCCTTTGGCACGTGTTGAGTGACATCACACAACACATGGAGGACAATCAGGCAACCAGGCCCAGTCAGCCCATGGGTTTATGAAAGGCAGGTCCTGCTTGACTAACCTGATCTCCTTCTAGGACAAGGTGACCCACGTAGTGGATGAGGAAGAGTCTACCTAGACTTCAGTGAAGCCTCTCACACTTTGCCACAACATCATCCTGGAGAAACTGGTGGCTCATGGGTGTATCTCTGCTGGGCCAGACACTGGCTGGATGGCCAGGAACAGAGAGTGGTGGGCATGGAGTTGAATCCGGTTGGTGGCCAGTCACAAGTGGTGTCCCCCCCACAGAGATTGGTGCTGGGGCCACTTCTCTTTAATCTTTTTATCAATAACCTGGATGAGAAGATAGAGTCCACCCTCAGCATGCTTGCAGATGACACCAAATGAGCTGGGAGTGCTGATCTGCCTGAGGGTCTACAGAGGGATCTGGACAGGCTGGAGAGATGGGCTGAAGTTCAACAAGGCCAAGGGCTGGGTCCTGCACTTGGTTCTCAACAACCCCCAGCAATGCTCCAGGTTTGGGGGAGAGTGGGTGGAAACTGCCCAGCAGAAAGGGACCTGGGGGTGCTGGTCAACAGCCAGATGAACATGAGACAGAGTGTGCCCAGGTTGCCAAGAAGCCACCAGCACCTTGGCTTGGATCAGCACTGGTGTGGCCAGCAGGACTACAGCAGGGATGGTCCCCCTGGACTCTGTACCAGGGAGGCCCAACCTCCAATCCTGGGGTCAGGTTTGGGCCCCTCCTTTCAAGAAGGACCTTGAGGGGCTGGAGAGTGGCCAGAGAAGGGCAACGAAGCTGGGGAAGGGTCTAGAGCAGGAGTGTGGTGAGGAGCAGCTGAGGGAGCTGGGGGGGTTGAGTCTGGAGCAAAGGAGGCTCAGGAGAGACCTTCTGGCTCTGCCCAACTCCCTGAGAGGAGGCTGGAGCCAGGGGGGGTTGGGCTCTTCTCCCAAAGAACAAGCTATAGGACAAGAGGCCACAAGTTGAGGTTGAGGTTGGAGATGAGGAGAAAGGTCTCCCTGGCAAGGGTTGGCCCAGGCTGGGCAGGACAGTGGTGGAGTCCCCATCCCTGGAGGGGTCTCCAAGCCCTGGAGATGTGGTGCTGAGGGCCAGGGGTCAGTGGTGCCCTGGCAGAGATGGGTTCATGGTTGGTCTTGATGATCTTCAAGGTCTCTTCCAACCAAAACGATTCCATGATCCTGGAAACAGAAGCTGCGTGTTTGGTTGGATTTCTTACTTGTGTAGAAAATGGTCCATGGCCCATTGTCCACTGAGCCCTGAACGTGAGACCTGGAGAAGACATCCCAACATGAGGCAACCGCATCAATTTCTCCTGGATTCCTCTTGGCTCACGTACGTTTTATCTCCTTTTCCACCAGGCAAATGGCAACTGAACCTCTGCCCTTCCTTATTCCTCCAGATATTCCAAGAGAAGCTCCCCTGAGGTTGATGAACGGCCCGAATCGTTGCAGTGGGAGGGTTGAAGTTTTTTATGGCCAGCAGTGGGGGACGGTTTGTGACGACGGCTGGGACAGGAGCGATGCTGAAGTTGTCTGCAGGCAGCTGGGCTGTGGGAGAGCCCTGGCTGCTCTGTCCTCTGCTCATTTTGGAGAAGGATCTGGGCCCATCTGGCTGGACGATGTGAACTGCTCAGAGACCGAAACCGCCCTCTCCAAATGTAAAACCAGCCCATGGGGAGGCCACAACTGTGGGCATAAAGAAGATGCTGGTGTCGTGTGCTCGGGTGAGTCTCGTCTGTGCCACCATCTGCTCAACTTTTGGGGCATCATAGAATTGTCAGGGTTGGAAGGGACCTCAGAGATCATCCAGTTCCCACTCCCCTGCCATGGGGACACCTCCCACTAGAGCAGGTTGCTCAAGCCCCATCCAAGCTGGTCTTGAACATCTCCAGGGATGGAGCAGCCACAACCCCCCTGGGCAACCTGGGCCAGGGTCTTCCCACCCTCCTGGGCAACAACTTCTTCCTAATGTCTCATCTCAATCTCCCCGCCTCTAGTTCTGACCCATTCCCCCCACTCCTACCTCCAAAGTCCCTCCCCAGCTTTCTTGTAGCCCCCTTCAGATCCTGGAAGGCCACCAGAAGGTCCCCTCGGGGCCTTCTCTTCTCCAGCCTGAACAACCCCAACATTTTTCTGGGCAGGAACAGCTCAGAGTCAGAGTTCTGCCAACCCCGTTGGGACGTCTGGGATTCCCTGGGCATCTCAGGTGGCACCAGGTTCCAATGCTCAGGAAAGCCAGTCGGGCTCTGAAGTTGATGTTTAAAGGGTCCAAGTCTAGCTGAGGTGACTCACATCCTCTTTTTCTTGCCATGGAAGACCTAGAGATGTCTTTCTTGCTCATGGCCTTTCCCTTAGTGAGGTTTCTTGACCTCGCAATCTGGGCGCAGGCACCNCCAAACTCTCCAGGATTCTGTGGCACACACACGGTTGCCAACGTGGTCACAGGAGCCTGTTTGTCACAAGAAAACTTTCCTGGTCTTCCCTTTTCTTTTCTTGGTCCAGGTGTTCCAGAACCAGCCCCCATCCGACTAGTGAATGGTTCCAATTTCTGCTCTGGGAGGGTCGAGATCTTCCACAACCAGCAGTGGGGGACGGTCTGTGATGACAGCTGGGATCTGAAGGACGCTGAGGTGGTGTGCAGGCAGCTGGGCTGTGGGAGGGCGACCTCAGCCCTGGACTCTGCTCACTTTGGGCGAGGAACTGGCCAAATTTGGCTCGACGACGTGAATTGTGCGGGGTCTGAAGCTGCTCTCTCCTATTGCCCGGCGCGGTCTTTGGGAGACCACAACTGTAACCACGGAGAAGATGCTGGGGTGGTCTGCTCAGGTAGTGACATGTGGTGCAATGTTGGGGTGTAATGGGGGCTGTGCCTCAGGAAGAGGAGTTTGTGGCCCTGGGGGACGTGATTTTGCTTTTAGATGAGATACAGGAGTGAATCCAGTGCTATTTAGAATCAGAGAATGTTCTAGGCTGGAAGGGACCTCTAGAGGTCATCTGGTCCAACCTCCCTACACAAGTAAGGACATAGAATCATAGAATGTTTTAGGCTGGAAGGGACCTCCAGAAGTCACCTTGTCCAACCTCCCTACACCAGCAGGGACATCTCTACCTAGGGCAGGTTGCTCAGAGCCCCATCAAGCCTGACCTTGAAGGACTCCAGGGATGGGGCCTCCACCCCCTCTCTGGGCAGCCCCTTCCACTGTTCTATCACCCTCAGATTAAACAACTTTTAGATTCTTTTGGGGGTTCCAACACATCTGAACGGTGCTGGGGGACAGGAGGGAGGACCCAGTGCTCCTCTGGAAGCTGGGTGGAAGAAATCGTCTCCCAAAAGGGGCATGAGCATTTAGGGAGCTAAAATCTCATCTGCAGTATGGACCAAGCAAGGAGGACACAGGACCAGGCCCTGTGGGGTGTCACCAGAGGGTGATGTGTGGGAGGGTTGTGTGGAGTGAGGAGGTAAAGGACACTCTCCAAGTCAAATCCCAGCAGCATCATGACAGAGAGACCTGCACCACAGTGGCTGGAGAATATTCCTGGGAAGTTAATTTGGGAAGGGAAAACAAGTGGGACAGGCTGCCCTGGCCATCCTCGACCTCTGCGGACAATGGGAGTGCTCTGTAGCCATTGATGGTGCTGGTGGCATCTCCAGCTTGCCCTGGGGCCGTGAGCCAAGAGTCCATCCAGCTCCTCGAAGCTCCCTCCAGCAGTAACCACCCACAGGTTCAAATGGGCTTTGAGCACCACCTCATCCAGGTAGCAAAGCTCACTGGTGACCAACACCCACGTCCACGACTGGTTTGGGCAGAAGACCCTTGCGAGGAGGTTTTTCCCTCCCTGAAGACTTTGCCCTCGTGTTTTTCCAGGTATTGTGGAAGCAGCTCCCGTCCGCCTCGTCAACGGCCCAACCCGTTGTGCTGGGAGGGTGGAGGTGTTCCACCAGCAGCAGTGGGGAACCGTGTGTGATGACAGCTGGGACATGGCTGCAGCCACCGTTGTGTGCAGGCAGCTGGGCTGTGGGGCAGCCACCTCAGCCCCCGGCTCAGCCCCGTTTGGGGAAGGTTCTGATCCCATCTGGCTGGACGACGTGACGTGCTCAGGGAGTGAAGTTGCCCTGTCGGAGTGCAAGGCAAAGCCTTGGGGGACCCATAACTGCCAGCACAGAGAAGATGCTGGGGTGGAGTGCTCAGGTAAGCCCTGGCTGTGCCTCAGGCTTGGGAAAGGTTTTCACCATCAATGGAAGGTCTGTGCTATTGATTACACGGTGTAGAAACCCATCAAGAGTAGCGTGGCCAGCAGGGCGAGGGAGGGGATTCTCCCCCTCTGCTCCACCCTCTTGAGACCCCACCTGCAGCTCTGCGTCCAGTTCTGGAGCCCCCAGGACAAGAAAGATCTGGAAGGTGTCCAGAGAAGGGCCACGAGGATGATCAGAGGCTGGAGCACCAAGGAGAGACTGAGAGAGTTGGGGTTGTCCAGTCTGGAGAAGAGAAGGCTACGAGGGCACCTTCTGGTGGCCTTCCAGGATCTGAAGGGGGCTACAAGAAAGCTGGGGAGGGACTTTTTAGGTAGGAGTGGGGGGAATGGGTCAAAACTAGAGATGGGGAGATTGAGATGAGACGTTAGGAAGAAGTTGTTGCCCAGGAGGGTGGGGAGACACTGGCCCAGGTTGCCCAGAGAGGTGCTGGAAGCCCCATCCCTGGACATTTGGAAGGCCAGGCTGGCTGGGGCTGTGAGCAACTGATGTAGTAGGAGGTGTCCCTGCCCACGGGAGGTGGTGGAGTCATCATCCCTGGAGGGGTTCAACAAATGAGTAGACATGGAACTTGGGGACAGGTTCATGGTCAGGGAGATGTTGGACAAAGGTTGGGCTTGATGATCCTAGAGGTCCTTTCCAACCTCAATGATTCTGTGATTCTATGCCTGGGGCATAGGATCGTCCCCTACCCTTTGCCAGGAGGGTTCAGGTGAAGGGTATTTTTGTGTGTATTGACCTTTTTTGTGGTTGTTTTTGGTGCAGATGCTCCAGAAGTGCCTCCGATCCGCTTGGTCAATGGTCCTACTCGTTGCACGGGGAGAGTTGAGGTTCTCCACAGCCAGCAGTGGGGGACAATCTGTGATGACAGCTGGGACCTGAGCGATGCTCAGGTGGTGTGCAGGCAGCTGGGCTGTGGGACGGCCATGGCTGCCCCAGGCTCAGCTTATTTTGGGCAAGGCTTTGGCCGTATCTGGCTGGATGATGTCAAATGCTACGGTAGAGAACCCGACCTCTCCAAGTGTGGGGCGAGACCTTGGGGAGTCCATAACTGTAACCATGGAGAAGACGCCGGCATCATATGCTCAGGTAACCTTCATTCATGTCCCATCCTACTTGGCATTGGTTGATGCTGAGCTTCTTGGCTGGTTGATGAAGAGCTCAGCATGAGCCAGCAATGGATGAGAGAAGCCCGGAAAGCCCCAATCATGTTCTGGGCTGCTTCAGAAGAAGTGTGGGGAGAAGGTCGAGTGAGGTTATTCTGCTCCAGGACATGGGCCTGTTGGAGAGGGGCCAGAGGAAGGTCACAAAGATGATCTGAGGGCTGGAACATCTCTGCTGTGAGGACAGGCTGAGAGAGTTGGGGTTGGTCAGCCTGGAGAAGAGAAGGCTCCTGGGAAACCTTCTGATGGCCTTGTAGGACCTGAAGGGGGCTACAAGAAAGCTGGGGAGGGACTTTTCACAAAGACCTGGAGTGATAGGACAAGGGGTGATGGGTTGAAATGGGAAGAAAATAGATTTAGATGGGAAATTAGGAGGAAATTCTTCACTCTGAGGGTGGTGAGACCCTGGCCCAGGTTGCTCAGGGGGGTTGTGGATGCTCCATCCCTGGAGGCGTCCAAGGCCAGGTTGGATGGGGCTTGAGCAACTTGATCTAGTGGGAGGTGTCCCTGCCATGGACACTGGATGATCTTTGAGGTCCCTTCCAACCCAACCCATTCTAGGATTCTGTGATATCCTGGAGCTGGTGACTCTTTGCCCTTTCCCAGCCCAACCTTCTAGTCTTAGATAAGTACCACAGGATGACCTTGGAGGTGTGGAGCTGGAGCTTGGTGTCTTCAAGCACGATTCCCCTTCCCCCATGTTAAAATTCCTCCTGGTTGCCTTTTTTAAACATCACCAAATATTTTATGCACATTAATAACTTTGATTGACTCGTCAGGCTGAAGGAAGCTGCTCATCCGGGTCTGGTTTGCCCACGTTTCCTTCCAGGTGAGATCTGAACCTCACAGATGGTCCAGAGTGGAGAAGAGAGATGCTCTTGCCACCCAACATGAGTGTGATTATCTATTTAACCCCAAACCCAGTTATTTCTGAAGTCCAAAGACCCTGCAGTGCAGGAGCAAAGAACCTCAACTCAAGCTCTATCCCACTCAAACACAAGCACCAAGCAGATGTCCCCAAATCAAGGAGATCTTTGCCCTGAGGATCTATCCAGTTAATGAAGAGAGAGAGGACAAGAGAGTCCAGCTCCCCTCAGGTGTCTCTCCCTCCCTTGGCTGCAGAAGGACCTTTGGGTGACGTGGTGTCTGCTCTGGACACCTCTTGGGACGCCTGCACATGGTCCTACAAGAAAACCTTCTCTCAAGAGTGGAGGGGCTGTTTGGAGGACACTGGTGGGCAAGTCAACGTGAATCCTTGCAACATCTGCTGTCCACCTTCCTTCCCTGCCCAGTAGGTTGTCCCAGCTCCTCCTCTTCTGCTGGTGGTGCCTCAAATCCAGACAAGTTGTCTTGTGTTGGTGGTAAGGACACAGGATATGATCATTTGGCTCTTGCTGGATGGGCTTGGAGAGCCTTGAGTAGCCAGCACCCTCCTTCCCAGAAGGGTTTGGTGGCTGCAGTGAAGTCCTCCCAGACCTTGCCCTTTCAGGAGTCAGAGAGATGGAACCTTGAGCTCCTCTGAGATGTTCCCTCTGAGCCTCAAACCATTTCTGTGCCTCTTCTCAGCTTCTGTTTAAAAAGAAAAAATATGCAGACCTGTAGAACTTCTGTTGCTGTGAGTCTGTGAGATGCTTCATGGTCAGGTCACCACCAGCTCCACCTCCTTTCTGCCCTTCCTAGGACCACGCTGAACTTGGGCACCTCCCAAAACCACCATGACAGGAGCTTCTTTAGACTTGTTCTGGGTCTGGGGGGAGGTGGGGGAGAGAACTTGGTCATTTGTCCATCCCACAAAACTAGCTGGAGTTGGCCAAGGGACCTGGAGACACCCAAAGTCAATATTGAGCTAAAGATCTTGGTTCTACCCCTCTACACCACCCTTGTCAGACCCCACCTGGAGCTCTGTGTCCAGATCTGGAGTCCCAAGCACAAGGAGGACATGGACCAGTTGGAGAGGGGCCAGAGGAGGCCATGAACATGATCCAAGGGCTGGAACATCTCTGCTACAAGGACAGGCTGAGAGAGTTGGGGTTGTTCAGTCTGGAGAAGAGAAGGCTCTGGGGAGACCTTCTGGTGGCCTTCCAGGATCTGAAGGGGCTGCAATAAGGCTGGGGAGGAACTTTTTACAAGGGTTTGTAGTGATAGGACCAGGGGGGATGGCTTCAAACTGGGAGAGGGGAGATTGAGATTGGAAATGAGGAGGAAATTCTTCACTGTGATGGTGCTGAGCCCCTGGCCCAGGGTGCCCAGGGCGGTTGTGGCTGCTCCATCTCTGGAGGGGTCCAAGGCCAGGTTGGATGGGGATTGAGCAACCACAGCTTGGAAACCCCTCCAGGGATGGGGCTTCCATGGTGTTCAAGACCAGGTTGGATGGGACCTTGAGCAACCTGCTCTAGTGGGAGGTGTCCCTACCATGGACACTGGATGATCTTTGAGGTCCCTTCCAACCCAACCCATTCCGTGATTCCATGAGATGGGAAATTCTCCACTCCTAAAGTGCCAGCAAAGGTGAAGGTGGAAAAAGGGGTGAATTGTTCCCTCTGGGGAGCAGCTTCTCCTCTAAGGAGGGAAAGAAAAACCTTCAGAGATCGTGTTGTACAACGTCCAACACCCTTCCCAGGGCTTGTTCCTGCTCTGAATGTCAGTGGAGGCAAATGTTCCTCTGCAGACCTTCATCCTATTCACTCACCACATAAATAATTCATCATGTTGGACCAACATCTCCCTGCCAGGGAGGTCCACAAGCAACTGATGAGACGTCCAGATGCTCAGTTTTAGGGGAATTTTATTGATGCTTTGTGATGTTTGCTTGTCAGTGGGAACAACGTGTTGAGCTGGTCAGTGCAGCTCTAACCAAGTCTGTAGATCCTTCAAAGGAGGGGAGAAAATGGTTTGGCCAAACCCTGGATCATCTTATGATGCTCTGATGGTTCTTCACCATCCCTGCCCTTCACTTTCTCAGCTGGATCTTGCTGGTCCATCTTCCTGCAGCACGATGAGCTTGGGCTGGTGGGGCCAGCCTGGCCCTTAGGGTGCTTCTTCCTCATCCAGGTTCTTGTTAGCTGCGGGGAAAGGGAAGGAGGTGAAGCAAAATCTGCTCCCAGGACCTCCCTGACAGCAGAATTTCCTGCCAGAAGTGACAAGGACCCTGTTCCCAACCTATGGATTGGGTTATACCCATATTTTTGGTGGGGACCCAACCCCTGAGCTTTGGACAGGGCCCTGTGGGAGCCAGGACAGGACTGCAAGAAGGGCAGACTCTGACCCTGATGCCCAAAGCTCGGCTTGACCCAGAGGACTGCAGCACATGGTCCTGACAGCATGGCCCTGGTGACATCCAAGCCCCTCCAGACAAAGACCCCCAGGGATTCCTCCCTTCACCCTCGGAGGGCTTGGCCAAGCTTCTTGCCCAAGAAATAGGACATGAGAAGTTAGGAACTCAGCTCCTGAGAGCTTCAGAGAGTCCAACTCAGACATTGACTCAATACTGATGATGCACCAATAGAGGCATCTCGCCCCAGATGTTGTTGCCCCCATAGGTGTTCATCATTACCTCCTGCCCCAGAAACCTTCTCTCCTTCTGCCCTTTAAGAGCCTTGTCCTCTACAACCCCCCCTTGTCAGCATCTCCTCGGCAGGACCCGCCCCATAGCCAGACCGTCAGTGGCTTCTTTGCCTCTGCTCTTCCACCAGCTGGTCCCACCACATCCATCTTCACCAGACACTCTATATTCCTTTACAGCTCCTTCCTACCTCCACCAGCACCATCCGGAGCCTTCCTGACCCACCTTCCCCTTCCACCCCTCACAGCCTAGCCCGGTGGCTCTGCTGCAAGTGTCCCCACACTCCAGATGCCACCAGGACGGGTCGTTACCTGCACAAATAACATCAGCATCCTCCCCGTGGTAGCAGTTGTGTTCACCCCACGGCCTGGCCGGGCAGTCAAAGATGCTCTCTTCTGTCCCCTTGCACTCCACGTCGTCCAGCCAGATGATGTCCGACCCCCTCCCGAAGCGGGCACCTCCCAGGGCTGAGAGGGGTGACCCGCAGCCCACCTGCTTGCAGACCACCTTGGCGTCCTTCATGTCCCAGTTGTCATCACAGATGGTCCCCCAGCGGTTCTCGTGGAGCACCTCAACTCTCCCAGCACACTTGTTGGGGCCATCCACCAGCCGGACAGGGCCCTCCTCAGGGATGTCCACCACTGCACCAGTGCCCAGGAAATAAATGGTAAAGGAGGGTCCTACACATCCCACCACCCGTGGAAAGCTTGGTCTGATCAGCAGAGGTTCAGGTGTCTCTGAACCCACCAGAGATATGGCCAAGCTGGGCTGCTCTGAGGTAATAAGGACAGAAAAGCCAGAGAAAGGGGACATGGGGAAAGGGCAGGAGAAGCTTTCCTGGTCTTCATGGAGGGCTTCAGGCTCTGCTGTGTGTTTGCTTCAAGGAGGGTGAGACTTCAAGGAGTCCTTGAGACTCCCAGAGCGGTCCCAGGTAGGACAGGATTTAATGTTGTCCCTGGATCAGCTACATCCGTGTGTCCTCCATGGGTCACTGGGCAAGCACTGAAGCCAGTGGTGGGATGAGTTAGTCATAGGATCATAGAATATTGGCTGGAAGAGACCTTGAAGATCATAGAGTCCAACCATTAACCCATCCCTGCCAGGGCACCACTAACCCCTGGCCCTCAGCACCACATCTCCATGGCTTGGCAACCCCTCCAGGGCTGGGGACTCCACCTCTGCCCTAGGCCAGCCCTTCACAACCCTTCTGGGGTAGAAATTGTTCCTAATATCCGACCTAACCCTCCTTTGGTGCAACTTGAGGCCATTTCAGCTGCCTCAGCTGCATCCCTCTCCTGTTCCCACCAGGCATCCACGGAGCAGGGCTGGGGCTCAGGACCAGCCCTCACCCACGCAAAGGGGCCTGTGTGTGGTGGGATCTGCCCAGCAGAGGATGGGGGGTGAAGAAGGGGGTTACCTGAGCACTCCACGCTGGCATCTTCCACGTGGTTGCAGATGTTGTCCCCCCAGGGCTTCGCCTCACACTCGGTGATGGAACCTTCTGTCCCTGTGCAGTTGAGGTCGCTCAGCCAGATCTTGCCCTGTCCTTCCCCATATTTTGACTCCCGAGGTGCTCCCAGCGCTGTCCCACATCCCAGCTGCCTGCACACCACCTTGGCCTCCCGTAAATCCCACTGGTCATCACAGACGGTCCCCCAGACGCCCTCGTGAAGCACCTCGACTCTCCCCGAGCAGCGGTTGGGGCCGCCCACCAGGCGGACTGAGGTGGAGACGGTGATGCCCGAGTCTGCAGAGACATCCAGAGAGGGCAAGATCAGGCTGTGCCTTGACCCGTGTCCTCCCTCTTTTCCAAGTATCCCCATCCTGCCCCAGCAGCTTCTCCTCCAGAGCTTTCTCCACATGCGACCATCCGAGCAAGAAGCAGAGCAGGAGATTCAACCTCTCAAGCTGAAGATAAACGACCACGGAGCACCCTAGTGAGCAGAAAGGAGAGAACCTCCCAAACTGAAGCCAACTTCCACGGTGTGAAGACCCCAGGCCACCAGCAGGACTGTTATCATAGAATCATAGAATGTTTCAGGCTGGGAGGGACCTCCAGAGGTCATCTTCTCCAACCTCCCTACACCAGCAGGGACATCTCTACCTAGGGCAGGCTGCTCAGCGCCCCATCAAGCCTCACCTTGAACGACTCCAGGGATGCGGCCTCCACCCCCTCCCTGGGCAGCCCATTCCACTGATCTATCACCCTCTATTAGGTTAGCACCAACTCAGGAGAGTTCTCCCTTAGGAAGCACCTCCCCAAGGTTGTGTCCACGTTGGAGACCCTACCACAGGAGAGCAGGAGGGTTACCTGAGCAAATGGCGCTGGCATCTTCTCCGTGGTAGCAATTGTGGTCCCCCCATGGCCTCGCTGGACAATCCGAGAGGGCAGCTTCACTCCCGGTGCAGTTCACATCATCCAGCCAGATGGTGTCAAACCCTCGTCCAAACTTGGCCCCGATGGGGGCCAGCACCGCGTCCCCACAGCCCAGTTGCTTGCACACCACTTGGGCATCGTTCAGGTCCCAGTCGTCGTGGCACACGCTGCCCCAGAGCTCCTCGTGGAGCACCTCAACCCTCCCAGCACAACGGTTTGGACCCCCCACCAGCCGCACTGGGCCTGGCTCGGGGATTTCTGTTCCTGCCAAAAAGAAACGAGGGAGAAGTTCTGGGACACGTCTCCGTGGTCCTGAGCATCTGGAGAACGCAAAATGTCCCAAAATGCACCAAAAGTGGCTCTGTCAAAGGTTTTCTTCCTGATTTTGGGCTTGAGAAGAAAAGGTGAAAGGAAAATAGAATCATGGAATCATAGAATCATCTAGGTTGGAAAAGACCTATAGGATCACCAAGACCAACCCTCACCCCAACATCTCCCTGACCCCTGAATCGTGTCTTGAAGCACCACATCTACTCGATTTCTGAACATAGAATCACAGAATCATAGAGTCATAGAATCATAGAATCGTTATGGTTGGAAAGAGCCTCTAGGATCAAGTCCAACCTTCAACCCAACATCTCCTGACCCCCAGACCATGTCTCTAAGCCCCACACCTACTGGTTTGTTGAACCCCTCCAGGGATGGGGACTCCAGCACCTCCCTGGGCAGCCTGGGCCAGGGCCTGACCACTCTTGCAGTAAAGAACTTCTTCTAATGTCCAATCTAAACCTCCCCCGACACAACTTGAGGCCATCACCTCTTCTCCTGTCATTAGGTCCTTGGGAGAAGAGCCCAACCCCAGCCTCACCACAACCTCCTTTAGGTAGTTGTAGCAATGAGGTCTCCTCTCAGCCTCCTCTTCTCTAGACTCAACAACCCCAGTTCCCTCAGCCGCTCTTCATAATCTTCCAGACCTCTCACCAGCCTCTGAACCCACTCCAGAAAAGCATCTGAATAAACATCATCATGGAGGCCACCAAGGGAGGGACGGGACCATCTGTGTCCTCTCCCAGCTCTGCAGCTTGTTGTGATGGGTCAGAAATCCCACCCTGGCTTCCCTGAGGAGGAAGGGACAAGGTGACACGAAACACTTGGGGTTACCTGAGCACTCCACGCTGGCATCTTCCACGTGGTTGCAGATGTTGTCCCCCCAGGGCTTCGCCTTGCACTCGTGGAGGGATCCTTCTGTCCCTGTGCAGTTGAGGTCGCTCAGCCAGATCTTGTCCTTCCCCTCCCCGTATTTTGACTCCCGAGGTGCTCCCAGCGCTGTCCCACATCCCAGCTGCCTGCACACCACCTTGGCCTCCCGTAAATCCCACTGGTCATCACAGACGGTCCCCCAGATGCCTTCATGGAGCACCTCAACTCTTCCAGAGCAGTGGTTGGGGCCGCCCACCAGGCGGATCTCGAATTTGGCTGTGTCTATGTCTTCTGGAGAGAGCAGAAAGCCCAGGGTGAAGGCAGGGAAGGAGATGGAGGCTTCTTCCTCCTCAGTGAGGCCAAACCAGGAGGGAGGAAAGCCCAGGAGCTCCTAACATCCCAGATCTTGGGTGGTTTAGAGCTTTGGGAATGGCCAAAAGCCTCAGGTGATGGTGGGACCATAAGTCTACATAAGTAGACATTGAGATATCTCTTTGGGATATCTCTCATCTTTGAGATACAAGCCACAGGGTTAATTTTCCAATATAAAGGGAGAGGAGTAGCCCCCCCGAAACCTACCCCAGCACCCACGTTCTTGGGCAAGTGTCCCCATAGTTAAGACCAGTGTCTCCCAGTCAACGCTGCTACAGGGACTGGAAGCTGGGAGGAGAGACCTGAGACATTTCCACCTCCTCCCCAAGGGAAGGGTTGGGTTTGTGGTGGCTGTTGTGGACCTACAGCACTCAGGAGAGGGAAGGAGCTGCTCAATCCTGTTGTTGTTGTTGAACCCACCAGGACACACAACCCCTCTCAAAACCCAGCTCCAGTCACCAAAGCTTTGATCTCAACATTGTCACCCTCATATCAACCCCCAGATCCCTTGGATTCCATGGATCTGGGGATCTGTGGTTCTGGGATCTGGGGATCTGATTGAGACATGCCAGGGGTTGAAACCCTGAAGCACCTTCACACTGGCTCATGGAGCCAAGAGGACACCAGGCATTGCTCCACCCCATGGAGGTCATCAAGGACGTCCCGACTTCTGGTGTAACATTGCTAAAATGAGCAGCTCTTTTGTCAAGGTTTGGGGTCAGCTCCTCTCACCAAGAATTCTCCAGCAGGTACCAGCTACCCCTCATACAGCTTGGAGGAGGGAGACTCAGGTCTTCTTATAGAATCACAGAATGTTTGAGGCTGGAAGGGACCTCTAGAGCTCATCTGGTCCAACCTCCCTACACCAGCAGGGACATCTCTACCTAGGGCAGGCTGCTCAGAGCCCCAGCAAGCCTGACCTTGAATGTCTCCAGGGGTGGGGCCTCCACCACCTCCCTGGGCAGCCCATTCCACTGATCCACCACCCTCATGTTAAAGACCTTTTGTCTAATATCCAATCTAAATCTCTCCTTTCCCAGCTTAAAACCATCACTCCTGGTCCTGTCACTACAAACCCTTTTGAATGGACCTGCCCCTGCCTTCCTGTAGCCCCCTTCAGGTTCTCCATTGGCTATTCAGGAGAACATCATCCACAGATCATTGGCCACAGAAATACGGTTCAGACTGAGGTCTCTTGGCCCAGAGGAGTATATTTAAATCTCCAGGTTTCATCCAGCATCATTCTGCCTTTTGGAACAGCCCCATGTGTGGACACATCCTCCACCCCCTACTACAGATACTGACCTGCCAGCAGGACTCCAGCAAGAGAAGCTGAAAGAGAAGAGACAGGAGATGTTAGACTGAGCCTGAGGAGCTCTGCAGGGCGTGGAGGTTCAGGACAGCAGAAGACCAGGCAGGAGTCAGGACCCTGGGGGCTCTGTTGGAGCCAATCGTTGCTCTTCATCTCCCAAACCCAGCAGTCAATGGACTTTGTCTACCCTGGTGCATGTCCATGGGATTTTTTTGGTAAAGAGATCAGATAAGGAGAGGAAAATCTAAAAAAAAAATTCTACAGGACAAAAAAGCCCACAAATAAATTAAAAATTGGTTTGTGCAAATAATGTACAGACACCATAACAGAGCAGTTGGGG
>VYZX01014328.1:0-11559 GCA_013401335.1 Brachypteracias leptosomus | reverse complement strand
TAGTATCTAATTAAATTTTGCATCAGGAAGAGCATATTCAAATCACTGTGGTATTGTGAATAAGGTTTCAATAAAAAATACAGGATAAAAGAAATCTACAAAATAACCACCATTAAACTAATGACTAAAAATTCAGCAGCTATCATAAAATCCACCAGAGAACAAATAAACTGCAAACAACCATATTACCAAACAATATTNCATTATTGCAGCCAATAAGAAAACCAGTTTTTATTGCTTGCAGCCTTTGCTGCTGCCAGTGCCCCATGTCCCCCCCCTCTTGACACCACCTTTATATACTGGCTCACTTAAAAGGCACAGTGAGCAAGTGTGCCCAGCTCTGCGAAGACGTTCTGTAATCTGAACTCCAGGTGTGTTGGTAGTCTGATTTCAGCTGTGCTGCTTGCGCTTAAAACCAAGCAGGCATGAACACAGGTATTTGCAGGATCCAAATTTCTACAGATTCATAAATTAGGAGTTCAACCAGCAGAGTTCATTCCTTTGAGCTTTTGATGCAACTAAATGACATATTTCTGGAAGAGTAAACTCCTGTCCTCTATATTTCCAATTTTTGAGATGCTTTTCAGTCCACTTCCTCTAGGTCCATATTTGGGCAAAATGCAGAATACAGAAACACCTCTTCATGTATATTAGTTTGTTGCAGGTAAAGCTGTACTTTCTGAAGACTTTCACTTAAGTTGTTGTTTTTCTGAGCTTTCTTTAAATGTCTGCTACTTGACAATGTAAAGTCCCATAAAGAACTGCATATTAATCCTACAATTTAAATACACAGAACATATATTTTGTTTTGCTTATCTAACTTCTAACCTCAGATGTATACATAAAAAGTTAATTTACATGGTGGGTTTCTCAGAAAACTTTTCAAATAAAATAGTTTGGGTGAACAGTTGACCTAAAGAAGGTTATTTTCATGCCTTCTTCACACATATTTATGGTCTTTTCGGAAAGTGTATTTTAATAGCAAAATGTAGATTACTTTGATGCTAGCCATCAGCTCACCAACTCAAAAGTAGTTAAGAGGGGAATTTCTGTATATTTAAATCCCTTAGCTCTACCTACAGAACTCATAGAAACAGAGTATTGAAAACAGTCTGCTTAGCACGGACATTTATCTATGACTGAAACCTCAGTATGAGTGACATTTCTACAGCTGCAGGCACTTCATTTCCCCAAAAGTGGAAGGGTGGAGATGCTTTCAAATGATCACTAAGGAAAGAACCTTAAATTTATTTAATTTTGGACGTAGTCCTCTGCTTTTTGAGACCTTGATAGACATCTGCTGCTTTCCACTAAGGAAAGGGTGCTCCTACTTGTATTTGAAGCCTCTGTCCTCTGTGCCTGATGCTGGCCAAGTGGTCAAATTTAGTCTGGGGGGACAGAAAGTAAGAAAAGGATTACTACGGATACATGCAGATTGATTGATCTCATCCACTTGTTTGCAAAACTAAATACGTACATTAATTTGTTCAGTAACAATTCTGCTTGGTAATATAGAACAGGATTTACTGCATATAAGAGAAGGACATTCTAACTAAAAGTGTTTTCTATTGGTGATAAACTTAGTAAGAAAAAGAAAATAAACATTTGAAAATATACAAGTGCATGTCATAAAATGCATATGAATAGACAAATATACATATCCATACTCAGAGAGGACTGAAGGATGAATGTTCATCATTCCCAAATTTGCAATTCATACTGCATTTAGTTATTATGCTTGTTTTCTTTACTTGTTTTGATTCTTTCTTTGTTTTAAAAAAGAGTTATTCGACTTAAATTTAACTGAGAGTTTTCCAATTGAATTTCCTGATTTCATTTTCTTTGAAACATATTATACTAATTTGAATCACAGTTGGTTTACACTTTTGAAACAACTCCCCAGCAGTGCTAAGCAAGGGCAGAGGCAATGTTATAAACACTTGTATATTATTTTTCAGACATGTAGGTCTCATTTTTCAAGCATTCTCCTGACCTATTACCTTGCACTAAATAAGGGTGAAGAAAGAGAGGAGAGCTGGTGAACTTTGGTAGGATATATTGACAGAAAAGATGTCCCTCCTTTACTTAGTAACCTGACATTTAGGACATGCCAGGATATATAGGAGCCCTAGGTTCAACTCACTCTTCTGTCTGACAATATTCGACTATCAGTCTCCCATTGCCGCAGGGACTGGCTTGACAATATAATGGTACCAGGTTCTTAGTTTCTCTTAAGATGCTGGGGTTTTTTGTATAACTATTAAATATTAATGTGAAAAGGGGCTGGTGTCCAGATCTCTCACACTCTGGATGCATGCCCTAATCAATAGGTTACCATAAAAAAGGACAAAGACTCTTTCTCCTCAAATCTACCTTTTCATGTCCTTGTTTTTCTCTTAAGCTCCTAAAGTCAAGGTATTTTATTGTATTCAGCAAAAAATTGAGCTCTTTCACTTTTCTTTAATGAAAAACTTAAATTAAACCTCAAACTTAGCTTAATCCAAACTTTATTCCTGTTACCACAAAGAACCTCTCCTACCCTTGTACCTCAAATCAAGACCTCTACAATACAAGAGAGTAGACACAAACAGAATGGGAAATGAGGGGCAGCGGCATAAATGAAGAACTTGAATGGAACTCTTGCCCAGACTTATGTTCTCTTATGTGATATTTCCTAATCATAAAGTACAGTTTCTATCATCTATGCCACTCATAGTAAGAGAAAGGTTACACTGCCATTGATTTAATGGGAACTGACACGAGAAGAAATTGTTATCACTATCACAAGAGCAAGGCATCCTTTGATGAGCTCTACAAACAATCTCAGTTGAATATTCTTCTCAAGTAAACTCCCTTCCCAGGTGAAGCAGGCTGGAATATATCCCTCTCAACATGGCTGTTCCACTTTTGCTCTAACTTTCAAAAAACCGATTTACCCTTTAGGCCAGAATCAAGGACAAATAGCATCTGCCAAAAATCAAACTGGTGGAAAGAGTTCTGAGCCATAGTAAAAGAACTGCCAGCATGTTTTGGCCAACATTGTAATAAGTATTCTCTATGTCTACAGTAAAACACTAGGAAACAGCTATGTTTAAAAAATATTTTTATTTCCATGTGAAAACCACTTAAAAATTCAGGACTCTGAATTCTCCCCCACTTAAGAATGTTCTCTCTATTGGGCCTTATAGTATGCTAGTACAAGATGACACTCATGACTATGGCAAACATTTAGGGGCAGTTTTAAAAAATAAATAAGTAAATAACTGCCCTTAAATGTTTTTGCAGTGCATACATTTGGTTACCTTTGCCATTATTATGTTAAATTTTGTATATGCATGCACAGAACAAGAACAAAACTATTATGTTAGTAATATGTTAGGTTCATTTCTTTAATTTTCTACTCCATCCCTCTTATGTTTTATGAATTCAGCTGGAGAATTTTTTCACAAGGTGTGCCCTTGGGCATGTCAGCCATCTTCAGTGGATATTAATTTCCATAAAATTCCTCTCTCCACCTACCCAAAATAAAAAAAAATAATTAAAAATTTCAAAGACATAGTGATAAGTGCAATATTGACTCTGGATCCCTAGTCTCATATGAAATTTGAAATTGTCCAAAGCACGTGAAGGGCAACAAGAATTTCTCTAACTGAAATTGTTCTTACCATACAGCCACCATTGACGTAGATACACTGAATTGTGTCTAATTAGCTGTTTGAGATAAAAGCTGTTGTGAGAAGGTTGGCAGATATTCCAGTAGGGTTTCAAAGTTCATATTCTCTCACAAACTCACAGAGTATATATAGCTTTGTGAACTAACTGAGTGGATACATTTTGTTTAGGAGAAAAGAAGGCCCAGAAGAAGAAAATAAAGCAATGTGGAGGAAGAAGGCACTTTGATAGAGAATGTGCTGAGCCAGCAGCATTACACCTGGGATGCTGAGGGTAAGTGACCATAAACAGAAAGTGAAGGTGAAAGTAAAGGTGTTGGAGGTGTTTCTGGAGAAGAAGAAATTGGGTGGGAAGGTACAAGTGCTGGGACAGAGTTAGCAGAAACAGGTAATTTGATGAAAGCAAGGAGCAAAAGCAAGAATAAGCAAAAGAAGGGTGGAGAAGAAAATAATAATAATAAAAAAGGACAAGCAGTACAACTCGGGGATCACAAGAGGAAAAGTCCTGGGCACATAATGACAGAAGTTTTGCAGGGATAGGGAAGAGGAACTGGAATAGGTGTGAAAAGAAGAAGGTGCTTTGAGGGCACTAGTGTCTCTGCATCCCACCTGCAGAAGAGCAGGGCTCTCTGAGACCCCAGACTGAAAAGCAGTCTTGCAGCATTTTCTCTGGGACTGTATGACACAGTCACCTCCAATGTCATTCCCCTTCTTCTGGTGAGGCAGAGGTGAGAAAGCAGAATCATTAGAAGCAAGGATGCACAGAACAGAGATTGAAGTTCCCACTGGAAGTATATAACTGGATATCTGTGTCACTGACATCTGAAATGCCCATTAAATGGGTGGGAACTGGATCAACTAATTCTGTTCATTGGATGTCTTTGGGAGGAAGAGGAAATAATTTTCAGACTTTCAGATTTAAATGCACTGGTCTCAAGTGAAATCTTTCCCATATTCTGGGTAAAGCTCTGGCCAAATTCTTTCAGGACTGAGTGGCTTGTTCCTCATCCACTCTGTCCACAGTAGCCACGCAATCCAATACAGTAGTAGCAGACATCCTGCATCACTCCAACATAGAAATCAGCAAGAAAGGTGTTTGGGGGTTTTTCTGCCCTAATCCAGGTTTTGAAGGCTTAAAATGTTTTCACCCTTAACTGAAGACATTTTGGATATTGGTGGACTTTTCCAAGTTATATACAATTTAATTTAGAATAATTGTCATAATACATGAACAGGAGCCAAACTGATAAAAACAAAATAATTTTTGCTCAATTTTTTTTTTTTAGGTCACTTATATGGATGGCTTGCTAAGAAAGGGGTTTCACTGAGAGGACAGAAAATGTAATGGGTGTGTATGAGCTCTTACAGATTCTCCCTCTCCAGGAAAGAGGAAGAAACTCAGTTGTAATGTGCATGAACACAAAATGTGCTTTTCACTTTCACTTAGCAAACGTATTGTAATTTCATGAAATACTAGTGAAGACAAAAAAGAGAGTTTGCCATATCCTAGTCACACAAGAGAACTAGCACCACTTAGTAAGCAAATCTATATCAAAACCAATTGCTGGATATGTTTACCCTGCCTTTTTGAAAATGTACTGATTTCCATCTTCAATAAACCTCATTTTATGCTATATACCTGATGTATTTTTGTAGCCCAGATGATATGTACATGTGTTGTGATTTAGACCCAGCAGGGAGCTAAGCTCCATGTGGCCACTCACTCACCTACCTCCCCACCGTGGGATGGGAAGGAAAATAGAGAGAAAAAAGCAAACCACCATGGGTTGAGATAAGGATAATTTAATACAGCAATGCAAGAGAAGAAAACATCAGTAATAACAACAGCAGTTATAAAAAAAGCAGTTAAAACAACAATGGTTATAAAGGGAGTGATGTAAAACCCACTGAACCACCTAAACCTGCACTGAGGACCACACCATGCCCGAGACTGAGCCTGGCCAGGCCCAGCCCACCCCCCACCCTAATATAGAAGGTATGACATTAGTATGGTATCAAATATTCCATTGGCTAGTTGGGTTGTCTATCCTGGCTGTGGCTCCCTCCCAGCTTCTGGTGAAAATTAACCCTGTTCTAACCAACCCCAGGACAACATGCTTTGCAGTATTTAATTTAAAATATACTCCCTCTAATGGTGGGAAGAAGACCTTAATTATAGAAGGATCTCCTGCAGTGCTAGAGTTCAGGGGGTACTTCATGGTTCATTTAAAGAAAGGGTTCAACTACTGACTGCTATAGAAGGAACACCAAAATACTGAACTGCTTAAAAAAAAAATTGAACCATCTACAAAGTGGTATTTACTCATGTGAAAAAAGTTTCTGGCAATTTAAAAGAAACGTGTTTATGAGTCAGAACAAAGTTTTATTTTAAAATGGTTCTCTAAAAGATTTAACACTCTGCACCAGAATAGTTTTGCTCTAAAATTATTTCAACATGAAATCTCTCTTACACACACATGCACACATACACACAAAATCAGCCATCACTGTAAATCATTGAATTATTGCCTACTGTGGTAAAGAGCTAATACTTGTTCCTTCTCAGCCACTCCAGAGGTTAAAGATAACTTTTCCACTGTTCTTTGTAAGTGATGGAAATATTGGAAAGTTATTTTCCAATGGAGCACTTTCAAGAACTACCATCATAATTACCTGACTTTGGAACTAGCTCCACCCTTTTACATCATTTTATAACAAGATAACTTGCACAGAACCTTGTTTCCTTTTTTTTTGTACATCTACACAGAAAATAGAGGTTTGATAAGTCCATGTTATCATTGGTTTATTCAGCATTTACAGTGGCGTTATAGTGCTCTACTACCATCTTTAAGAATGATATCAGAGACCTTCATGCAGAAGGAGAAACCTGGAGTCTCAAGTGTGGTGTAACAGGTCATGCTAAGTGCAGCCAGTCCTGGCTTTTCTACTCCTGCTGTTCCTGCAGACAAGATTAAAGCTAGTATAAACAGCTACTGCTTGTTTATGTTACAATCACACCTTCATTTACTGTACAAGGAGAGACCTAATGGCTCAGGCTTGAAAAATAATTACTTTGGCAATTCACGGTAACAAAAGTGATTAGTTTGTGTGTCAAGGTGAATTATCGGCTAAGCCAAAAAAAAGAGGCAAGATCATATAATTAGTAATAATAGTATGAAATTAGGAAATAATTATGTGAAGGACATTTAAAACAAGGCTAGAACAGTCAGTAAAAATTAAACAAAATACTACCATCTGTTCTACTTCATGAGTTGGCTAGGTTGGGACTCACTGTGTCTATTACAACCTAAAACTTATAAAGTAATACTGATATTCTCTACATCAAATCAATATTTATAAAAATTGAAGAGAGCCAAAACCATTGAGGTACAAATAACAGCTTAAAAGCTGAGAATATGTTTGATTTTTCACAGAAAAGGATCCCTTCCAGAGCTTGTGAGAAACTTATAGTCAAGATTATCTATATAACACTTACAGTGTGCATATCTTGAGAAAAGAAAGAAATTTAAGGAATTTTTATGATTTCTTAGTTACTTTGTAAACACTCAAATGAAAGTACATCTAGTGAGATGTTTTGTAAGTTTTATCAATCTTTTTTGCAAATGATTAGATTTTTTAGAATAACATACATGCCTCACATATTCTCTAATTAAATGAATTCCATTGGTTAAATGAAACTTTGTACATAAATTGAATTTGAGAAATTATGAATCAATTCTATGAAACAGTTATTAATAACCACTGTATTAAGTGGTTAAAATCATCAGATTGAGGTAACTCAAGAGTAAATCTTTTGAGACATGAGTAGTAACTCAGCAAAATATTATCTTCTCTTGTAACTAACCTGAATGGAAGCATTTTGCTGGAGTGAGTCAGCAGTATGAGACAGACTCAACTTCTTTGCCCAGCAGTTTCCTTTGCCCACCTGGATCTGATCCTTAAGTGATCTACTTACAGGGCTATTGGCACATTAAAGACTCCACTGTGGGGTCTCAAGTTGTTCTTGTCCAGAAAGCAGCACAAGCTGCATTAAAGTAGAAAGAGCCAAAAGGTGTTAACATGAAAAAATTAGAGGTTTTCCAGCTTAGCCCTTTCTAACAGTACTAGTTTTACAACACTGTTTCCCAGAACAAGTAGTATAGTGAAAAAAGGGGCACAGAGGTAGTCTAACATTTGGCTGATTTGCACTGGCGCAGTGTCGCAGCTACATTTAACTGGCCAATATACTCTAGATGCTCTGTTGATGATATTTGGAGATCCAGAATTATCCTTTAAGACACTGATTGTTTCCAAGACCACTGGCTCCCAAGGTGAGGTGTGAGATGTAATTTTCTTTGTGATCACAGAGAAAAATTCAATTTCAACAGTGTCGTGCAACCAGAAACAGGAAGATGCAGCTGGATACGCATGAAGAATTGGAAGCACAAGGCAATGACTTCAGAAGCTGCTTCCTTACACTGTAGAACATGTCTTGTACTGTCAGTATTATTAGCTTACTGTGTTCCTTTCATACCCATTGAAACTATTTAACTGTATACTCATTCTCTGTATTTGGGAAAGGTACTCTTGAAGTTTTCCTCCTATATATTTTTAGCTGTCTTTCCCACAGTTCCCATAGCCTTCCATTCACTTATATAACCACAGTCCACTTCCTTGTCAAGATTAAAAATGGTCTGCAGAGGGCTATCTGGTAAAAGGTTGGCATCTTCTCCACTTTCCTACATCCCCAAATGCAGACACCAATGTAGTGAAAGAAAGGTCCTTCCCTACAGTCAAAAGCCCACACAGCCCCTCAGCAGAATCTCTGGTTCAAAAACATCAATAGGGTATTCAGATGTGAAAATAGGAACTTATTTAGCCTTCTGTTCACTAATCTTGATTGAGTCAGTATCAATCTTTTCTTGCCTCAGAAGCAAAGTGACTTTGGGGCTACCCTGAAGAGCTTTTGGTTGTTGTGGAAACTCCCAGAGCAACTTTGAACACCTTACTGTAACCCACTGACTGCAGCAGGTAGGTTTGCAAGGAAAAGAAAACTCTCTACTTGCTTATTTGTTTCAAAACTTAAAGGGGGTTTTTCTTTTACATTTTACTTCCTGAGGGAAGAGGTTCCCTGTTGTGATAATGATCTTTGCAAGCTCACAAAACTCATGCGTGCATTGAAAGCCCTTGCAGGGAAGGCAGTGGTACCTGAGCAGAGGGGACCTGCGCATCTGTCTCTCCCTCCTGTTGCTGTTGCAGTGAGTCATGCACTGATTTATTCAATTTACAGCAGACTATCAGCAGTGAACCATTGATAGGATAATTTATGTCTCCCTTCATTCACCTGATATTTGTAGCAGGAGCAAGCAATGACACAATGCAGTGAAAATGGAAAAAAAAAAAAAGAAAAGAAAAGCAGAGGAGAAGCAGGAAACCAAACAAAAAGTGAAATCATGACTGAGGAACAGACTGACGCCCCTAGTACGTGTACCAAAACTTCTGATATATTTGCTGGGCTTCTGAGAGTAACAGAATGGTATGATGTTCCTAATGCAAACATCGTTCTGAGGCTGTTCGTATTCATATTTAGTCATATCACAGCAAAGCTAAGGGAGTGTCAATCACACTTGGTACATCTGACTGGGAGAGCGCTCCCTTCACAGCTGCATGTGGCAGAATACACTCCTTATTTATTATATTTTTAGTAAGGCATGCTATCTTGCTCATGTGTGAGAAACTGTAATGCATCTTTCGCATTTAAAGTGCCCTCTGAAGCTTTCTGCCTCGCAACCTCCTGCCTACTTTCACTGTTACCACTAAATTTTTTATATTGTCTCGAGTATCTCTGAAAGAATTGCAAATTCCAGATAGAACATGATTAATTTAGCACTGTCGTCTCCTACAATATAGTGTACAGCCGTCCATCCTTTTTCAGCGCAGCTACGTCTTATCTTGGCTCTTAGTGAAAAACTAAATTAAGGCAAAGGCTGAAGTCACTCATGTGTGCTACTTTTAAAATTAATTTTTGCTGACAGCATCACAGAGTCAAAAGCATGTAGTTGCATTATGAAAGCCAGAACAGAGATTAAAATATATGTGTATTTTTCTTATTCCAGGAAAGAGAGTCTTTTGCTCCTTCTACATTAGTCATTTTCCCAAAGGACTCTACATTCTTCCTTATTTGGGGAGTAAAAGTTGAAACATCAGTCTCCTTTCCATTTGCTAAGGATTTCTACTTCTTATTGTGTTTAACTCCTCATACTTACTATCTTCTTTATAAGATGCAAGTGAAGTTTTATGGTAGGCAATTTGGCTGAGGGAGATGAAGGACAATTTGGAGACACTAACATCTTTTACAGTGTGTCTCATCTTCAACAGATGATTTAAGTTGAGAGTTTCCTTGGTTTCTAAAAGCTTAAAATGGTTCAGTTCCATGCGCTTGAAACAATTCTTCACCCTGAAGTTTACTTTTATTTTAACTTTAAAACTTGAAAAATGTTTAGAATTTTAACAATTTAATTTTTTTTAACTGAACTTTTCAACTTCCCACCCCCCCCCCCCCCCCCCAACTTTTTAACTGTCTGGGAATATAATACTTCTCTCCTACCTTGGCCTATAGCAACTTCTTCATTGCAGTCTTTGAAACTATGGCAAACCCCACATCTGTATTTCTGGTTTATTTTCTTTTTCTCTCCTTGGTATTATTGGGAGCTGCTTTTCACCTCTGTCATGCAGAGGTGAAACAGAAGGAATAATAGTGTTTTCTATGCTGAAGCTGTTTCCCCAAACCTGTATCAAGCTGGTGTGAAGTGCAGCAGAGGCAGACTCTGCCATTCCTTGTTTACTGCTCTCTGAAATGAGGTGAACTATGCTCGCTATTTTCCAGATTACCAGAGAGGTATAGTCAATGCCTCTGTATCAGATCAAAGACGAAGAGAACAGGGACAAGCTCAGCAGCAGCCTTGCTCATCCAGCATTCCCTTTTAACGTGACTAACGTTAGGCAATAGTCTGACTTTTCTCCCAGTGACCATACTTACAACAAGCCTTTGCAACAGCTCTGAAGCGTGTCTCTTCCAGGATGCTACAGCAAAAACAGGCCCTTTGAAAACATGTTTGAAAGCAGAGAGTGATGTGCCATCAAGCTGAGCTCCTCACAATACGTGTATCAAAGGGAGCAGTTAGAACAGTGAGAAGACAGTGATGTGATGACTTAACATAACTGCATGGACTCCCCGCACTGCAATTGCACTTGTCAAGGAACATTAAAAGTTGTATTCAAAGTTAGCCCAGCATGTGAAACTCTATGTGTGGCTATTGCAGAGAAGGACTTCTAGGAAAAAGCAAGGAGGCAGAATGATTTTGATGAATAGGTAACATTCTACACAAGATCTAGGAAACTAGTTATAAATTAGGATTTATAATGGATCACAAACTAAACATGACTGAAAATATCACACTTTTAGAAAGGAAAATTTCACAATGTCATCTATCAGTAGGAGCATAGCTTTCAAGACACATGAGTGTGATCTTCTGGTCTTGACAGTCTTGACAATGTCTCCACTGCATACTTTGTCCTGTTTTGGATACTGTATTTCAAGGCAGATGTGGGCTAAAGCAAAAAGTCCAGAAATTTATAAGAATGATAAGAGATTTAGAAAAATTATTTTACTTTTATAATTGGGATTGTTTATTCTAAAGAACTAAACAAGTTCAAGTGGGAATATGTTACAAATGTCCAAGCACAAAAATTTTATTCTCATAAATTTCTTTTCAAAGAGGAAGAAACCTCCACCTTTTTCGTATTCATGTGTCCAAGAAAAGAAGCAATAGACTGGAATTAGGAGAAGCAGGGTCGCTCTGGATAACAGAATGTTGTGGTTTAAGGT
>VYZX01014327.1:20167-45179 GCA_013401335.1 Brachypteracias leptosomus | reverse complement strand
CTTAGATGTCGTGCACATGGAAAGTGATGATGACGTTGATAGTACCGTAGTAATACTGTCTTGGGTGTAAGACTTCAGATTTGGCTTTAATTCTGTACATATGGAAAGCTACAACAGCAACATGGTANAGTTGATGTTAGAGACAATTATTTGTATAGCCATCTTGAGGCCCACAGCAAAACTTGCTCTTCTTGACTCCCACGCTCTGGTTTGAAGTACAGTGCTGGGCCATGAAGCCAGCATATTAGGTCCCCAGGGTCAAGTGGTTTGTACAGGGTCTTTATTTAAAGGATTGGTGATGAGAACGCACAGTGATTTGGGAGAAATTTTGATGGGTGATAGTGGCTTACTGGACACACCAGTTTGGGAGTGGTTGTCTCTCCCACAGATGTCATCTATGCAGGCACAGCAAAAAACAAGACTGACACTCTGTGGTACAAGAGTAGAACATAATTTTTAAACTTCCTGTGTTTTCTTTTGACCGCTCTGGTTGCCTAGGTAAAGTAGAACTGGTAAAGTCTGCTGGACAATTCACTTGCCCCAAGGGCCAATATTTGATTTTCATGGTTTATCTTTGGGGTGTTTTAAAGCACTTTTTTCACTTCAAAATCCAAAGTGCAGCAGTCTACAAAAATTGGTGACAAGTAGCAGATTGTCCTTTTTTTTTCTTTTTAGCAGAATCATTTTATAATTACAGCCAGTTAAAAAAAGAAATAAATCTGTAACTAGCTCCAAACTAATTCTTGGCTATAATACATCTAGAAAAGGCCTAACTAATTTTAAATTATTTAAAAAATCATCTGGGCAGACAAACTTCCCTGCCAAGTTCTAGGTGGATAAGATCCAGAGTGACTGAGACATTAAATGTGAAAATTCAGTTCTTACAGTTGAAATGCCAAGCTACAACATCAGGACCCTGATGCTATAATTTTTAAGAGAGCTAAGTGGTGTAATATTGTACATAATTATTTCACTCATGAGCAAAAAAGCCTATTACTCATAAGCAGAGCTTTAAGTAAGTTAAAAGGGCTATTTCTTCAGAAACATATGACAATCATTTGACCAAATAAGACTGTGCTTTGCAGTTCTGTGTTACCATTTTTTGAACATGCTGCCTAGTGCAAATCAATAGATTTTGAAAGTCCATTGGTTATGATCTCAAAAGATACTTCATAAACATTTAATTATTTAGGTGAAATCCATTAAGGCAACAAAACCTAAATAAAACTTATCTCATCCTATCTTTTTTTTTTTTTTCATTTACTCCTGTCTTTATCTTGGTTATACGTAGTACAGTACCTGGCAGAGTACCAAGGGCTAAAACTCAGCTTTCTCTGATGTTGGTGTACTAGCAGCTTAAGCAGCAATTTTCCTGCCAATTTAAACTTTTACTTTTTAATGAAGAATTTAAACCAGAAAAGTTAAGCATTCCTTGGGTTTGCTCTTTAGTAGGAAGTAAGTTTGAATTGGCACTGTGATTGCTAAAGCTCTTTTTTAAAATCTTATTGAACCAAAACTAGAAATTCTGTTTAAATACTTGCAGTCATCTAAGAACATAAAATACCAAAAGAGCAATAAACAAAATTGAAAAAAATCTAAACAAATATATTTTACAACTTGGATTTTGGAGAAACAAGCTCCTCTTTCATTCCTTATTTATTAATTTTAAGTAAAATCATTCAGGCCTAACTTGTAAGAGAAATTCCACCTTTGAGTGTGACCTCAAATCTCTCTTAAAAAATACAGCAACATAAAATATGTACAGAATATTTTATTCCTATACCTGCAGCATCACAGAAAGATTATTTCCAGTCTTTGAAATAACATTGCAGGCTTCTGGGGTTTTCTGTAGGTTTTATGTTGAGGAGCTCCAGAAGCTTTCCTTAGTTGTAATAGATCTCCATGAGCTGGCTCAGTTTACTGTGCTCAGATGGGGAAGAGAAAGCACTGGAGCAACACGTAAAGAATCTTGTCTTCCTTCATCTTTCGTTCCATATATGATCTGTGTTTTCTGTTGATAGGTTTGGGCCAAATGACAAAAACAATCTATGGGACAGAATATCTCTTGCAGCTGCTGTTCCTAGTTGCTGACAACTGTGATTAATTCTATGGCTTTTACAAAAGCTGTAGTGTTATCTGGCCATGAATCACATATAATGTGGCCTACTGCAGATGAGACAACCATCTACTGTCCTTGCTAGTAAACAGCTTGATCAAGCTAATAATGCAAGAGGAGATGCCTGAGGCTGTGCTTATCTTGAGGCACTGGGCTTTGTTGTATTCCAGAGAACACCAGGTTCCCAGAAGCTGAGCTGCCTTGCTTCCAACAGGAGGTAGATATTATAGTACCTTGAGAATCTGGGCTATTACAGCTATTCAGAGCTTAAATTTGAACACATGCTTACACACTTAACTGGCCTTGATGACATTATTCATATTGCCTAAGAACAGGCTTATCTTCAAAGGCACTAACTTTTATAGTTCTCTTTTTTTGTGTGTTACAGGTGCTCTGCTCTTCAGGGAAGAAGACATGCTTATTCAACTGTTTATTCCCCTTTCATCAGATCATCAGCTGGGGATATGGTGACACCCAAATAATGTCTATAAAGTGTTTGGACATCTTTGGGAGCAAGGTTGAAGAAAACTGAGAAATATTATTAGATTATGTTTGCTTTTCCAGAATTAATGATTGTTTATTTATTTATTTTCAAGACATCTGCTAGTGAAGATTTAACTCTGTTGTCTGTGGTCCCACACACCTCTTTGTCAGACGACTTGTAATTCCTTAAAAAAAAAAAAAAAAAGAAAGAAAACCATCACTGGAACTGCAACATAACTGCAGCAGCATCTTCACTAACCTAGACAATCATGCATGCCTCCCTCAGAGCTTAATCTTCACTGGAGCCATGGCTCATAAATAACAACTCTCAGATGCTGTGATTCAGATATTTTGAATTAAAACTGTGTTCAGGTTGATTTTCAGACCTTGCATTGTAAGACACTTCCTGTGTTGAAATGTCTGTTAGAACAAACCTTCAGGAAAAAAAGTATTGTATAGCACTAGGTACAGTTCCTTATGTTCCAAGAAGGCAGAGAGAAGCACTCAAGCTACACAAGAAAAAGTGGAACCGACTTTGTTGGACTGAACAGGAATTCTGACTCCCTAGAGGTCATGAGAGCCAAATACGATGAATCACCTGAAAAACCACCGGAGAATTTGGCTCAAATTGGTTCTTTAAAGAAAACATAAATAAAGTTTTATGCAGTATCTTCTTTGAACAGTTAAGAGGTCCATCTCCCTTCAGGTTCACTATGCTGTCAGGAGCACAAAGAAGTGGCCTTTTTCAGAGAGACAGCATAGCAATTTTACTTTTCCTGAATGGGCACCAAGCACAATCAGCACTCCTGAGAGAGGCTGAAGGCCCCAAACTATGATGGTGACCTCACAGAACATGACTCTATGTATAGAACCCTGAGATCTACATGAATATGCAACCAGATACCATCAGATATCTGTTTTACTTTGGTTGAAAATGGCACCTTTCTGCAAACTTATGCAGAAATGTGCAGTTACTCCACAAAGAGCTGCTTCTCTGCATTGAAATGGCTCTTTACCTGTGGATGAATTAAGCACATTAAGGCTAGTCTTTTAGTGTGGACTATGAACTCAATGCTCAAAACCAAGGCAAACAGTACAGGAATGGGATGAAATATTTGCTGAAGCATTTTTGTCAGCCAAACCCAGGTAATATACATTACAGATTTACACCACAGGGAATAACCATTGTGTACTTGAGGTCACCACAGAAGAAGAAAAAATGTAATAAGAATATTTCTGTACTGAAATGAGTTCATTGTTGTGTAATTTTCTAACCAAAATGATATCCACAACCTTCCAAGATAAACATGTCTTCAAAATCTCTTCTGTCCTGAAATCTTCATGTGCATCTAGCATTTCTCTAAACTTCAGTGATGAAAGAAAAAATAGAATGCAGCTGTCACTGAGTGTTCATTCCCTTCATCTGCATCCTTTCTCATAATGAGCTGCATTGGCAGCTTTGGTTAGCTTGGCTGCTCCCTCCTTAATCCATGGGAAAACTAAGGTTGGACAACCTTTTGCTCAGTATGGTTTGTTCCCTCTTCCATAACAACTCAAATTTCCTGGCTAATATGCTAAATAATCTGGAGGAGCATGTGTTAGTCCCTCACAAATCTGCATAGGAGGGAATAAAAGGGACAAGAAGACAATGGTAAACCAGCCACAAATGCTGCTGTTTGTGGCTATAGATTCACAGAGCGGGTGGCTTATGCAACGGATGTCTTTGTGTTTCCTCATGCAGATGATTTGGTAGCACATGACTAAACCTTGAGTGCAGACACATGGCTCCAGAGACATTTGCTCAGTTTATGGGGTGAGGGAAAAAAGCAGAATATATATTTCAGAACGTATTAGATATTTCTGAAATACTTGATGGTACATATACTGTGTGTTTAGTACATGCATTATGCCTCAAAGTATTCATGCATGGATATTTACTTTTATTATTTATAGACCAGTTACAACACCAAGCCCACTTCCAGACATTAAGAATAAACCTATATTTCACAGCTATTTTTATAACCAACAGTAAATCTTGTAGATGGTGTGAGTACTGTGAAAGTTATCTGACCTTGAGCAAGAAGAAAACCCTACAGGAAGAATTCTATCTTGAAAAGCATCAAGATGTACCTGGAAATGATGGCTTATTCGCAGGCAGAGACAGTTTGGATCTACCCTAGGTTCCTTATTAACTGAAAGAACATACACACCTAACTCAAAAGCCAAAACTACTTTCTTTCACAGTGGATTGAGCAAGGCATGGGGCCGGCAGTTTTTGGAAAAGGCTTCGTTGTGGTTCTCCAAGAAATGTACACATCAGCATTAAACAGCCACATCCGACTAAAAGAACAACATCAGGAAGAACACTAGTACTGTATTCTGAAGCTTGCACCATACCATACACTTGCACTGCCCAAAAATATTCCACATGGCTCTCTTTTGCTCATGCCAATGATGTTTTAAGGAGCCAGAAGAGTCTGCCAGTAAAAAAGAAGCCAGTTAGAACCAGAGACTAACAGATGTTAAAGTTGGGAGAAGCTGCCACAATGATCTATGATATTCAGCCTGCACAAACCAAGGATTTTTCCCAAAGCTATCTGTATAGTGTCAATGTATAAGTGCAAAAATTAAAGAGACATAAATATTTTTCAAATAATTAACACTNAGGCAGCTCTCCAGCCACTCTTCCCCAAGCCTGTAGCTCTGCATGGGGTTGTTGTGACCAAAGTACATGACCTGGATCTTGACCTTGTTAAACTTCATACAATTGACCTCAGCCCATTGACCCAGCCTGTCCAGATACCTCTCTACAGTCATCAGAGACTGTTCCTGAACAGTTAAGTATAATAGACCCTTCTTGGTCTCTGAAGGCAAAGTGGTTGACATGTCTATGCACCTGAATCTTCTTACTCCCAAAACAGGGTGACCGCATGACTCATGGAAGATACTGCTTCTGAAGAGCAACCTCTGGAGCCTGTGCATTGTCTGAGGGTGATAGTGAGCCACAGAGTGTGTGAGCTGCCTGGTCAGCAATGGTCCAGCACTCTGACCTATTCCGCAGCCCTACCTAGCTGCAGGCCTACTTAGCTTACATGCCTGAGTGCAGTGAGATAGACTTTGTCATATGAGATACACAACAGAATGAATGTTTTTTGACAAACTTTAAAGTTTTGCTTTTTTATAGAAACAGTCTAAGCATAAATGGGAGTTTTGGACAAATAACGTCTAGGCTATATATTATGCAAGTGAAAGTCTAAATTCTGAGTAAATATTTTGGTTTCAACTCCTATCATGCTATCTTGGGATGGTGACTTGCACGGTTCAACAGAAATGTGTGTGTATAGTGCGTGTGTGTATATACATACCTATATGGAATGCTTATTCTGATACAGTATTAAGATCATTGATTTCTGGATAATATGTGCTGTGAGGTAAATTTGTTCTAATCACGTAGTAGTCCACTAGCTATGCAAGTACTGGTCAGAGCTACGTTTAAAAAAGTATCAGATGGTGCAAAAAAGGAAAATATTAGAGGAATTGTTTACTGATCTCTGGTGTAGTGGGAGTATATAGAGGCTCTAAAGGCTTACTTTGGCTCCCTGTGGGATATTGAGTACAAAGTGCTATAACCTATCTTGATAGAAAAGTCTTCTATTTTTCTATCAAAAATAATCTATCTTTAAGAATATAAGAACATACAATTTGCTATTCATCGGAATAAATAGCCACTAGTCAGGGACTTATGAAAAACATATGAGCAGGAAATGGACAGAGTGAGAATATTTTTGGAACCTTCTCCTTGTCTTGCAACTCATGGTTGGGGGATTTCCAGAGCAGGAGGCCATAGGTACATTACTACAGTTAATAGACCCCTCCATGGTTCTTCATTTCTAGAATCTATTAGACTTTCTTATGGGTTTGTTAGAGTTTCAACCTTCACAATATGCTGTGGCAATGAGTTCCTTGATTTACACATTAAATAAAAGAGCACTTCTTTAGGTCTTTTAAATCTCTACTTGATCTCTTAATTTATGATGCAAATCATGGTCATCAATTGTTCTGTATTCCCTTTCACCATGCCATTTATGATATAAAGAACCCCTCTGCAATTTCTCTTTTCCTAGTCTGGCCCATCTCTTTTACATGAAATTCTTCCATACCTACTGTCACTATTTTCCACTGATTTTCGCACTGTTGAGTGCAAAAGAACTGTTTCTACAGATAGAAATAGTTGTGCTAATCTTCCCTTCTAAAGTATTAGTAAGTAGAAAACCTGATTATGAAGAAGAATATACATCTGTTAAAAAATGCAGCTGTCAAAAGCAATATACAATTCTACAGTGAAAACATAGGAAAAGCTGTGATATAGAACCTCAAATATTCCTAAGATCACACAACTTCATGTTCATTTCTCAAAATTTCCGTAAGAGCAACACAGACTTTGAGGCCAAACCTTTACATTAATCTTCCATCAACTTCAATAACTGATGTTTAGTAGTAAATTCATGAGAACTGCAAGTGTTCAACTTGTGGAAAAATTTTTCTGCTTTTAGAATTTAACCCTGAAAACAGTAAAGCTAGTGAATGAGTCACTTCAAAGCAGGTTTTCAAGCATTTAATGTCAACCATGTCGACCTCTGTACTAATGTCAATTAATGGTTTCTATATCCCACTGTTAAACAATAGCAAATCCACTCTGTGATGTAAGGCTAAAACCCTACAATGCTGTCATTCATTAATAGATCTTCAACAAACCAAGTTTTTCAAGATAACAAAATACAGCTCAGCAAGGGTGTGTATTCTTCCTAGTAATCATAAAGAACTGTAAAGAATCATATATTTTATATATAATAACCAGGATAAAAAAGCATGGTGCAAACAAACTGAGCCCAAAGATACCTCTGTGTCATCCCAGTGACTTCACAATCCACTAGAGATTTACTATTGTGCTTACTGTGATGTCACAGGAGTCTCTGGATGTGTGACCTTACTAGTATATATAGCTCATTGCTGCCTGTGCTATTCTTTTCCTTTCTCTTTATCCACAATGCTAAGACTAACTCTTAACCATAAAATGAAATATTTTGATTTATGACAAAATGGGTAGTTAGGGAAGTTGGATACTAAATTGTTCAGTAAAATCTTTATCCTTTGATTATGTAGTCGACTGAGCAAAAACATTTTGATACATCTATTTCAATTTAACTCCCTGTTGCAGCTGACCCAAAAGCTGACCTTTTTTTATGCTTTGTATCCCCAGGAAAACAGAAAATACAGTGATAATTGTTAATCATGGCATTTCATACTACATGTTTTAAGCTTTTGGCTTAGCATATACAAAAACTAGAACAAAAGTCATGCAAATATATAAAGGTTTGATATATTATCTTTCTGAAATCCAGTGTTAAAATTATTTTACTGCTACTGTAAATTAATATGATCATTTCTGTAATAAACATGCACTGTATTCTTGGACTTTGTATTTGGCTTTATAATGTGGCTTGAAATGTAGTTGCATCTTAATATTAGGTCTGAACCTCTACCTTAATTCTCCTACTTCTGTATTTGAGTTCTATTTTTTATTTTTCTGGACTTTTATCAAATGCTTTCAGTTTTACTTTATATACATTTACTGTTACATTGTCAAGCAAATCAGAAGAAAAAAGGCATAGATACCTTCTTATTATGTTCTTTATAAACTCTACACTACATAATTGTTATAATCAGTGTAACTGAAATAAGATTTTGCAAATTATCCAAAGTTCCAAATAGAAACACACTCTGAAAACTAGTTTTTGCACAGAGCACATTTTAATACTCTACATACTTGTTTCCATAGTTAAGGATGTGGACCAAAATCTGGAGCTCTAAACATATCCTTTAACTTTTGTTGGCCTCAAAAAAGCTGAATTTGAGGTACAAGTCAGGTTTTTACATCCTCTTAAAAATTTAAATCAGTTCTCAAATTTTAAAACGTGTGTACGAGACAAAGAAAGGGAGAAAAAAAATGTGCAAAGAGAGTCTGGCTTGCCAGGAATTTCATATTATGTTGCTAGAAGAGTTTGCACGAAAGCAGTCAGTAAGGTTACCCACTTTATAAACTTTTCTGAACATACAGTACACTGTAGTAAATTCTAGTATTATTCAAATCCCAGTATGGTGTTACATAGTCCATAACAGATTTTGGTTGATTTTTTTCCCTTCCAGATACTCTATCACTGAATATCCAGTATGTGTCCAATCACCCTTATACCTAATGTGCAACAGATTCAAAGGGCAAGTTTTCCTGAATGGTTCCAATGCAGACTGAAATAATTAAAAACTCAGCTTAAACTTGACTACTTCATTCCCTTGAAGGAGGATAACTCTTCAGTTTCCCCTGCACTATCACAACAGTATGGAGGGTAGTGGGGGTGAGGGGAAAGGGCAATGAGTTTTCATGCATCACTTCTATTGTTCTCTGTTTCTCTTGTCCCTCAGTCCCTTGCAAACAAATGGTGCTGAGATAACTTCAGATCAGATACGAAGTCTGACTCGGTGCATCTCTCACAGCACCACTTAGGAGTCTCGGGATCATTCCCATACAGTTCTCCCTACTCTGTATGTTGTGAGCAGTTCTGAGAACACGGCTTTGTCATCAAGGACTACAAAACTAGGAAATGAGTGAGGGGGATCCTGCCTGCCTTTGCCATTTGTGACTGTCTTATTTCTTTTGTCTCTACCTGAAACATCACAGACTCCTCCTTGAGCAGTTAAATCCTGGATTTTTCTTTCTACCCTTGTTTCCATCAGATCCCCAGTACAGCAAGCGATATTTCATCAAGAAGCACTTTGGTGCAAAACTACTCAATCATTAGAAAAGATATGTGGCAGTGAAGATATTCTAGCTTTTACATTTTTTATCACACTAGGGTTATTTTTTCTTTCTTTTCTACTCTTATTATTAACCTTTTTATAGAAAATTGGCTTACCAAGAATTTATGAATTAGCAAGTCTATTATAATGATGAATGGTAATTACCATTTAAATCCTGAGTCATTCATCAGCTTGTTCACCATATGTCAGGTGATACAAGTGCACATGAATACGTGTCTGGTGAGTATTTCTCAACTGATTGTTATATTTGCCTGAACTTTGAACCTGTATGCCAAATACTAGGTGAATAAAAATCAAAATGATAGGAAAAAAAAATAAAATTTACAGGTAACGTAAAGAGAGTGGGAGTAACAGCACAGTAAGAGGCAAAGGTGGAAGTGACACTTATTAGCAATAGTATAAGACAATTATTAGCTTTTTTTTTTTTTTTAATTTATGAAGAATAAACATGAATGTGAGTATATTTGAAGATATGCAGAAAAGCTTGTTACGGCTTATGTAAGATTCCTGGGAAAGAGCTTTCCAACTGGCCCAACTAGACAGGTCTAGCCTGAAGCAGCTTGGGAGTTTCTGGCCTCATTAGTTGTTCCTTTAGGAGTGTGAAGGGAGGTAGTGGCTCCTGCCAGGATCCCAGAGAATGAGTGTCTTTATGGCCCAAGCAGCTTTTCATTTGATCCTACCAGTCTCCTTCCTTGATGGTCTTCAATGATGGGGAAGAAACTGAAAGGGTACAACAGCTGAGCTGTCATTCAGCCTCCAAATCCAGCCTGGGGCCTGCAAACGGGGTAGTGTGTGGACAGTTTCACTTCATCTGTGTTAGACATTACAAGGATATAAATGCAAGATTTCTATCTCCAAAGTTCTCAGGATACATTCTCACAAAGGACAAAACAATACAAAGGCATCCTCTAGGTCCTCCACAGAAAATAATCTTTTAAGATGTGAGTGAAGTTATCGTAACAGGAATGGATGCACATTATGTGTCAATTGATAAAGACTCTAAGGATGAAGTTAACATTAATGATTTTAACTTTGACTATTTCTTTTTGTTTCAATGTACTGTATCTCTCTTAGGTTTAACAGATCATAAACTGAAGTGAACTTTCTGAATGATCATTTAATTCTCGAAATGTAACCACAGACTAGGAAGAAAATACTAAGATATTAATCCTGGTGGCAGACAGCAAACGCTAGACCCAGAAGCTTAATGGTGCTGAGCTGGATGGAACATAACAAGTTTGCTATCCTAAGAAAATACAGTCCTGTCTCTGTGCAGGTTGGGAGTGCTCTCTCGCTATAAGTGACTGAGCACATGCAAACATAAAGTAACAGCTAAACTGAGTAAAACTGTATAGCTAAACTGTGAGGATCTTGTTCAGCTTATCTAGATGGGGAAAAAAAGTTTTCTAAGAATATTGTTTTAATCAAAGGACTGATGTTCTATCAATGCCCAGTTTTCTTTTATTTTGATAAAGTTGCAGTTCTGGTTTTTTTATTATTGACTCTATTTCTGAGAAAAACTAAGTTCCCTTTTGCTTTTCCAAAATGATGTATGCGAAGAAAAAGATTGTTCAAGTTTGGAAAAAAAAGAAAGAACCACGGAATTTGCCTTTGGATCCTCTCAACTTTGGATCAAACCAAACCAGTGACTAATGGATGAAAATCTTTCAAACATTCAGCTCCCTATACAAATTTGGAGAGGTGAACCCAGAGATAGAATTCACTGCCAGGTTGTATCTTACAGTGAGTGGCTTTGTGCACTGTGTCTGAATTTAAGTAGAATTAGGTGCTATATGTTAAAAATAGAGATGTTTTCTTCCTTTATTAATGGACTCAATTAGATATTATATTTTTTAAAAAACATATTTTGTGTAAATGATAAGATACTCTTGGCTCAGCTGACCTTGGAAATTGATAGAAGGGCACCAAATGGAAGCATAGGGAAGAAGGCTAGTGACAAAATTAATTGCAGCTGAAGAGGAAGAAAAATGAAGGAATGAGCGTGGTAAAAAATTTTCTTCAGGGAAGATCTGAGTAAAAATAATCACAAAAAAATAAAGCCGTGTATCCCTAGGAAAAGGATTAGGATTTGTGGCTCTCAGTTTCAGCAGAAGACTTGCAGAGTAAGACATTACTCTGACATAAGGAAAGATATCAGAATCATTCTCTAGCCTCTTTTGTATTCTGTAAAATTTAAACAGTCTATAAAATAGCATGGGGTTTTTGGCATCTCATAAGTCATTACCAATGGTTTTGGATGCCTGCAAAAACATTCAGACCTACATAATGAGCCACAAATCTGGTAAAGATAACAATTCTGTTTCTTATTGAGGAAAAACACAGTGTAGTAATCAGATGAGTGTTCTTTCAAGGAAAATGTTAACAAAAGTCCTGTATGGTGGCAGATACTGTATCCCCGGATCAGCAAAAAGAGCAAAGATTCCCATTGACACCTCCCACTGGAGGCCCCAATATTCCTAGGGCCGCCTCTGTATGTCAGCATGTGAAGTTGATCTTTCCCAGCTGACGTTGGGCTGAAATTTCTTGGAAGCAGCTGGGTGGAGATGTGCCAGACAACCTTAAAAAATGAATCAGTTACAAGTGAACCAGGGCAACCCCCAAGGCCCAGAGGTAGGGCGGGTGTTTTGCTACATGCATTACTAATTAACTGTGAAAAGTTTTGAAGGTCCCAAAATTTTTTGTGAGTACCAGCTACCTTTTATAAAAAAGGCCATAAAAAGAAGGTAGAAAACACAGTTCCAGTAACTGAAATTAAGCATACCAGAGTTTGGGGGGAGAAGAAGCCAACCCACAACCAAAACCATTTTAGTTTTTATTTTATATTTAACTTAATGTAATTCTTCATGTCAGACAGAGTGTTCCTTATCATAACTCATCTGACATAACCCAGAGTGATGCAACATTTTTATAATGCTTATTTCTTTTTTCGTTCATTCCCCAATAATTTTTTCCAGACAAAAATTACTTCAGCCTGCAGAAAGCCTTTGGACTCTGTCCTAACTAGCCAAAACTTAACCTGCAATTAGGAGTCTTGAATCACTTGGAAAAATAGGTACTCTTTACTCTACCTTGGGGTTCATGTTACAGTGGGGAGTGAGTACTCCAGACCCTGCACATTTAGAGTTCAGGGACCTCAAGGGAGAGTAAGAATTGTACTAGAACAGCTTGATGTTGGCTAACCAAAGTAAGATAATAATACTTTTCATATTTTTAAGCCATTTGAGAGACTGCAGGAGCCTTAAACAAGTTTTATCAAAAATAAACAAATGAATTGTAAATTTTTGCAATACTTAAAATCTAAGAAGGTCAGGAGTTGCAAGCATCCATTATGGCCTGAATATGTTTTGCTGGCCTTTCTCGACAACATTTTTCAAGTGAAAATACAGTTGATTTCCATCATTTTATATAGCAGTTGTAATCTAAAAACTTTATAGCATATGTCATAGAGGAAGGAGATTTCTGCAGCTGCCTGTCTGTGCCAAAAGCAACTATCTCTTGTTCCATGAGGACATAGTCCATTGATTAAGGCTGGGCAAAATTTCAATTGCATGCTGTTTCTGCCAATAGCCGGCTTAGCTGAGCATGACACGTGAATGATTATAGAGCATGTTTCCCTCTGAGATGATAGAGAACAGAGACATTTGAACCACTGAACCACTGAATTGGTACTAGGCGATTGTACCAGCCACTAACTTTTCTGTTCTTCAACCTGTCTAGCGGTAGAGCAATAAAAAACAGGGTTGAGTAGATGCCTTTTGTAGTAGATGGAAAAATAATTTACAAAGCCTGGGCTACCTCAGTGGCTGATCCTCTCCCATATCCTTGGACCTTCCCTGTGCAGGGCTTTGAGCCGTTCAAAAGTAGAGGCTTTAAGTCCCCTTTTTTTCCACACTGGGAGTCCTCCTGGGAATTTGTCTATTGTATCTCTGCTTCTTCAAAGCTTTGATGGGCACTGTGACCTGATGGCATTCCCTAAACAGGGTGCTTCATCCATGTCCTTGTATTCCTACTTACCTGTGTGCACCAGCAAGTGACAGGGTTCCAGTGTTATAGCCCAAAGCAAAATAGGTGCTTGGAAAAACAGGCTTGAGGTAGGCAGCCTTGCCTAACACCACATTGTTAAGAAACACCTAATTTCCTTGAATAGCCCATGTGTGTTCCTGAAAGTGAACGCATGTATATATGCCTCTGTGTACATGTAATACTATATTGTGCGTGTATAGTATGCATTTACTTGATATTCTTAAAAATAAAATAAAAAGTACAAGTTAAAGAAAAGCAGGTGCTCAGTGAAAAACCAGATACAGATTCTGATCTTAGGCTTACTGAAGTAAGTAGATGAAAAGGGAGGGAGGTAAAATAAGAAAAACTATTAGATTAGATTAGGATTCAGTCTGGGGGAATATATGCAAAGTCAAGCCCAAAGGAGATTTTTCTTTGTCAGAATTCTTGCTGGTAACTGCAGCAGAAGAATCAGATTTAACTGGCTTTTAAAAACATTTATCCTCCTTTTTTTTTTTTTAACTTGTGCTTTGCCAAAGGGCATCAGGATGTTTTCTAATCAAGGTGGAAATGTGAACAAGGATTTTATTTTAGGAAATCTTTTCCCGATAATAGAAGAAAATTACTGTGTTTTAATGATCCATTCATAAACTGGTGCATATGACCCATAAATACAAGATTTGTGGGAGAAATAAAAGATGATAAGAAGACAGAAGTTGACTTATTGAATTTAGGCTGAAAGTTCTCACACTTGCAGTATTATTTTAAAGGAAACATTTAAAAGTAACCTCACATCTGATCACTTAGAAAGTATGATTTTAACTAAAATACATCACTAGAAAATAGGTGGAATTATTCCTCCATTTTCAGAATGAAACCCTGACAGCCCCTCATTTCATTTTAAAGAGTTGTTACAGAAAAAAAAATAAAATTCAAATCCGTGGCTCGCTCGAATTACTACAGTGAATGTAAACAGAAGCAGATGGATTTGAAAGGGTTATGAGGAGAAAATGCATCCTAAAATTTAATATTGCCTGCAACACCTTGACCTTCTATAATACCTACCAAACCATCTTTAACAGTAGGGTTTAAATTGCAGAATTGACATGGCCAGTCTCTAGGCCTTGGCTTTGCCTGGTAAGGAGATCCCTGATGTAGAGAGAACTATTACTAAGATTCTGTAGTTATCCTCTGCACTGAATGAAAAAAATATTCATGCCTTTAGGGGTTGTGGGTCCTTGCTGTGATTTACATAACTTACTGTGAGCAGCCATGGCAGACACCAATTATAGAGAACTTTGGAACTGCTCTACCTGTAGCTCCCAGTGGAAGCCATGTTTCTGTTGTATTAAATCTGTACAGAAATGACAATGGGGGGAAAAGGAAAAAAAAATGATACTGTGAACGTTATAAGTAAACCTTTGGGAACAACAATATATGTACTGTGGTGCAACAGATAATGCAATTTTGCTTAGCATTTCAGAGCGCATCCAAACCAAACAAAATAAGAAAAACCTGAAGAAATCCAAAACAGAGAGAAGCTGTAATGTCAGTTTGACTTTCACAGCCACCCTGGTTTTGTCAGGAAATAATCTAGAAAGCTGAAATGATTTCTCTTATGTGTTTGGTTTGGAAAGGAAGTGTGTCCAGGTGAAAAGAATACATTTTCCAAAGTGTTATCATATACAGTGTAGGATAAGAATTCTGAATGTCAGCATGAATAAAAAAATGTGCTGAAAACTGACTCAAAAGCTTATGGAGTTGGTGGAATTAATATTCACTATGGAAGTCTCTGTAAAGTAGTCCACTGTACAACTAAACACCTCCTCCACAGCCTGTACATAAGCTGGTGGCCAGCTGGGACCTGCTGCCACCTGCACAGGAGAGAAGAGAAAGCTGAAGGCCCATTTTCATCTCTCCATATGTGGTCTGCCACAGAATTGCAAGCTACTGATGCTGTGGTGTAGCTATGCACAGCGTATGGCTCAGGACAAGCTTCTTCCATGATGGTGGAACCTTGAAGTGCTGGGACCTGGGCTGTGGACCCTGAGTTGGAAATGACCTATGGATGAGTCACAACCCAGCAGCGTGTCTTGTTCCCCAAGTGGTTTCAGACCCCAGAGATGGAACCTGGCCCACCTGTGTGGGCCTTGTCTTCCTCCAGGTGATCATGGTGGGGGTGGTGGGTGAGGCTAGAAATATTAACCAGGAATCGACCAGTTTGTAAGAAGAAACAAGGAGTTGATTAGTTTGAAGGGAGGTCCTGTGGAAGAGTTCCTGCTGGGAGCAGCTTGCTGAGCTCTCTCTAGGTGGTATGTTCCCCCTTGGCTGATTTGAGATGGAGAAGAGCAAACAGATGAAGAATAAAAGATGAAGTTATGCTGAGGGAATGTTGCTGAATTTGGTGTTGCCTGAGAAACAAGAGAGCTAGCAGCACAGCCCTCCTACAGACTTCAAAAAAAAGGGAGAAGTGGCTCTTCCTGTGGACAAGGATGCAAATATTCTGTGCATCATGCTGTGCTTTGATTCCTGCTACAAAATGGTCTGCACCAACTGGGCCATCCACCCAGTGAAACTTCCTAAGTGCTGGATCGACTGAGCACAATGGGGTGCCTGGAGCTGCCCCTGGGACACATCTTGGGTCTTTATCTTGTAAAAGCCATGTAGGTCTCTTGAAATGTTTCTTTTGGGGCTTCAAGTACTGACAGGAAACACTTTGCTGATATATACTCAGTGGTTCCTAGAATGTTAGAAAACAACAAAAAAAAATCAATTTTTTACTTTTGTAAACACAAAAACTAAACCAGAATGTCCATTTAAAAAAACAAACAACCCCAAAAAGCAAACAAAGCAAACCACTAAAACCCCCCAAAACCCCAAAGACAAAAACACCTTCAAGAAGAAAAGAGGGGAAAGAAAATCAGGCTTTCTGTCCTGGCTATTACTGCTGCAGTGCTGCTGTTGAAAACATGGAAGACAGAGCAGAAGCAGAAGGATAGGACCATTCAAATATCCCATGTGAGGGGTGGGGGGCCCATGACTAGATAAACTGAATCTTGATGTGAGAAGAAACATTTTGTCCTGCTTCTGTTTCAGCATAACTTTTCAGCTGCTACTATTCCTGACTGCTTGGGCTCATTTTTATACTGAATTAATAAGTATCTATTAGAGTTTTCTGTATATTAATGCTGCCCAAAGCCTTCACATTCCTTTGTTCTCTGCTGTTGATTTTATAATAGCTTTTTGACCTCTGGCACCTAATGCAATCACTTCCGCATTTGGAATATTTGGAGAAATCCTCAGCGTACTTAATCTTTACAATGTTAAGAAAACACTAGACACAGAAGTTACTTGACTTACCTGAGGTTGTAGAGTTAACTACTGACAGAGTTGGAAACTAGAACTTGAGACCTTGTGCTAAGTTCATTTGTTCTTCCTTAGGACTTGCCCTTTTGGTTAACCAGCTTGTATCAAAAAAACCAAACAGTGACAGTGGTTGTGATGGAATTAAAAGTAGATCCCAGTTCATCTCCTCTCTTGCATGAATCAATCCTGTCTGCAGCACATAGTCTGCAGAAGTGTTGCTCAAGAGCTTTGAAAATTGTCACATGATAAATTCAAAAGATCTCAAACACTCTGTGTCTTTCTTAGGAGATAGAACGATGGTCTTCAATTTCTGCATGCTATAGACAAGAGGGAAAATCCTATGTAGGAGTCAATGATGGATGAAATCCAGAGATGGTTGAATTAGCTTTGCTAAAATACATTTAAATTATGTTAAAATACGTTGGGCTTCTAGGTCCACCCCAGAGAGAGGTTTCTGTGCATGTGGACCTTCTTTCAATATGGAATCAGAAGGGCTCCACATTCATCAGTCCTGTAATTCTGCTGACGAAAAATGCGTTACTTTATATATAGCTTATGCTATGATGGTTTCATTATACGTAGCAGAGAAGTCAGTAATTTTCAGCATTGTATCAGTTACTAAAAATTCTTCAAGTTTAAATGTAATTGAAAACAAGGAAGCAAGTAAAGTGTTGATAAATGATATGATTCTGCAGTACCTCATCAGCCTATGAAAATCCTTCCACCTGCAATTCAGAAGCCAAACAAGTTCACAGGACAGGTGAAGGAAATGATTGTTCATTTTGCAATCTATGTTCCCCTCAGTTTCCCTTTGCGCATCATGCTCCTGGAAGGTACCAACATCACAAAGCCATAGAAAAACCAGTCATTTTCATCATGTTTTCAGGGAGGGTGGGTTATACAGAATTTGCAGAGGAGTTCGCTTCCAACCATGTGTCCTAGGCTATGGAGTTAGACCTGTAATGGCCAATGCTTGCAGATACTTTTCCTCTATTAAGTCCATAATAAAAATCAGCAATATTGTAATCTTAACTTAAGCTAAATTTATTGTATTCATTCTGCTGCAGATGTTATCCAATAAACATCATTTCACATTTTTGCTGAAAGGAGGGGGGTGACGACTTTTGAACTGCTAAGCATATTTAATTGCTATTTTAAAAAATTTAAACACTTTTTTATAAGTTTCATATGTTTTAGCTTTTCTGCCTGTATAAAGCTGAAATAGGATGCTGTTTCAAACATTGCCTCATGTTTATGAACAAGGCAAGGTGATCTTTGAGCATATCAGATTCTACTAAAGCAGAAAGAAAGTAATTTCATAGAGTGTTTTTGCATACGTTATTAAGATTCAAGTCTTGATTTCTTCCCCTTCTAAACAGTGTCCCAAAGACCTGTAGTATCCTCTGTGTTAAGTGCCAGGTTCAAGAGATTAAGGGCAATGACTGGCATCTAGTTCACTTTTATTTCCATTTCAGTGCAACCTCACATCGCTATACATCTGTTTTGTTGATTCAGAAGAGCACTTGAGATGCTTTACAGTTGATTTTGACAAGTGCTACAATTTGATATGGGTAGATAATTCTTGCTGAGATGATTTCAAAAGTACAGAAATTATAATTTTGAGTAGATATTACCTTTCTTTATGATCAGAATTTTCATGTAATATACTGTGCACTTAAGCTTCTAATCACATTTTCCTTTTTAAACATTACATTCTTTCCATCTAATCTAGTAAAGTATCACAAATTAAAATATTGTTTAAAATGTATCTTGTATTTTTTTCCATGCGCTGTGGACAGGTCATGTAAAAGCCACTTAAGAAAGCAGTCCTTCCTAACCTTCTCCCCAAAACTACTTGCTTTGGGATTTAATTAAACAGCAAGACAGGACAGACTGTATGGTAGGGCTGATTAATGCACAACTTGGGTTCATTTCACCTCATGCTTCCAGCACATCATCTGAGGTGTGGATTAATCAGTGCAACTGTTTAGTCCAAAGTGTCTTAGTGTGATTATAAAACGGGCATAAGTTAAAAAAAAACAACTCAGATATGACAACATATTCTTACGCTACAGAATATCATGCACCGGGATGGAATTTGGAAAAAGAAAATAAAAGAATGTCATTAAATTCCAGTTTAAACACAACTGAGCTATTTTGATGAAATGTTTTGAGGGGTGATGTGAGAGTGTTCCATCCTGCCATTTGCCCTTCACCCTGTTCTTTGGGGATGCACCAGAACGACAAATTCATCATCAGTCCCCAGTTTACGACTCCTTCCTTCAGTTCATCTCTGGTCCAGTCCTTTACTCTTTCTTTCTCTCTTTTTAAATTTTTTTAATTTATTGTCCTTTGACCTTAGGCATGTCTCCCTGACATCAGTGTTTATCTGGTATAAGTCTGTGCTCTCTTGTGTTGGTGCTTCCTGGGTCCTGCTCAGCACATGAATTGATGAGAAGAGGACCTGTCCTTGGTTAATCTCTGTGAACGTTGTGGGATTAACTCCAGATTTACACAAGTCTAACTGACATCTTAAGTAGTCTTGGTTGGAGGCTTTGGGCAGAAAGTCTGGCTTGGTACTTTATAGAAATATAGAGTAGGATGGGCAGAGAAGTCCTCAACTTTCAGAAGGCACACCTGCCACAAGTTTGTCTTCCTCTAAAGGAGATTGGGGTAATTTATATTGAAAAATTGTGTGCTTTAGCAGAAAATACTGTCAGAATATATTCTGAGAAATAGCAGCATTATGTATCATGATTCCCTGATAACTTATTCCACAGACATACATGAGAAAGCAAAAGCTTCTGCCTCAAACCTGCATGCATCTCCCCTGGAGGTCTGATCCTCTGAATATCTGCGGAAGTAAATAGAGAGACTCCCATCAAGTTCAGGCTGGTTTGGCCATCAGAGAGCGAATACTGGACCAGCACCCGCATTGACTTTCAGAATGCTGCACTGCTGGCAGGGGAGAGAAGGTTTTCTGCTTCACAGAAGCGATTGATCAGCAGAGCCAAAGGACCTCTGGCCTGTGGGTCTATGAACTTCAGTGGGTGGCGTGCCCTGGCATCCTCATAGGTCTCAATCTCCTCTGTCCCTTTGAAAAGAGAATTTTGCTGGAAGTCTCTGAGTTTAAACTTATGGAGTTTCTGGGAGTAGGGGGTTTTGGTTTTGTTTTGTGGGGTTTTTTTCTCTTTTTTTTTTTTTTTAAATTTTTTATTTTTAATTTTTTCTCAAGAGAAGAGACTATAGCCTGGAGTTTTTAAAATACTGTTGGAAATGAGAAGCTGCTCAGTTGTGAGGGAGTGTGAAGGGTCCCCAAGGAGCCAAACGGACTAGCAAAGGGGAGAGAAGTGTCTGGAGTAGTGATGGAGGGAGGACAAAGTAAGCAACAAAAATAACACAGTAGGGCTGAGGCTAATATATAGGAAGGAGCAGAGGGAATTTAAAGAGCAGAGGGGGAGAGGCATATGTCCAAAAAAGGAGAAGATGATTAGAGCAGGAGATGGGAGGGGTGGAGACGGGAATGCTAAAAAGCCCAGCTTCCTGTCAAAGAAAAAAACAAGGGTCTGAAATGGCACATTCTACTCAGGGGACTACTCCTTACTGATGCAAGCAGGCACACTGAAGTCAGTTATTCATATAAGGGCTCCAGGAATGAGCCCCATATTCACAAAAGCATTTCAGATTCATGCTCATTGCATTCTCACAGCTATTGCTGGGCTGAATTGCCATGTGGCACACGAGCTCTGCCATCCATTTACCTCTACTTGTAACACTCCTGTGTTTTTCACGATATGGTTTGCCGGTCACAAAACTTAAAGAGAATTCAAATAAAATAAAAAGAAATCTGCTAAGAGACATAGGCCTTCCCCTTCTGCAAGATGAATGTAAACACTTTTGTCTAGCACAAACTGTATTTGTCCAGATTCTGCAGAGATGAAATCTGTATCAGTATTTTTAGTCAAGAAAAATAGTAAACTCAACCATAGTTTAATAAATTTATTTTCTTTTAAGTTTATCTAGTGGTATTAGGTGTTAATACTAGTGAATTCTAGTTGCAGATTTAAAATTAAATTCCTGTATGTAACTTTTATTTTCATCTGTGCTAAATGCACATTATATATTCTTTATTCAGATGAATAGTCTCCTTTCTAATCAGTAGTTGCATTGAGGTTTATAGGGTCATTCACATAAGTTAGGAATTGTTGAAGAAATAAGTGTTTATGCAGAATCCATCCCATAAATAGCAGAGAAAAAACAAGTAAGGTAATTCATGCAGGGCTGGTGATATATATACAGGGCTATTCACAAAGTTTCCTCTAGTGTTACATTTGTATTCATATATGTCAAAAAATGCAATGCTATTTCTTTTTAAAATAAATTGGAAGCACAAGTCTGTGGTGTATGATTATTTTATTAACTGATAAATCAGCTAGCTCTCAAGGGCATGGAGGAAACATATTTATTTAATTTACAAATAAACTGTATCCATTCCCCATTCCCATCCTTTGTTAGAAATATGCATTGCACTAACAAATTCCAATGTTTGATACTTGAGGATGCTTAAATATATTTTCAAAAGGTAAACAAAAAACCCCCTTTTCTTCTTCCATCTCCACACTTCACTGCAAACATATTCCCACACAACATGAGCAAATGTGAACATTAAGAATATGTTTTCAGAGGATGTTTCAACGGTGGCTTTCTAACTTTTGGCACACAACTACATATTTAAACCTCTGAATAGGGCAGTCTGACTTTCAGTGCTGCTGAATGCTGGCAGTTTCAAACCTGTAAGGCCATATATGTCCTTGTCCTTCACTGAGGTTCAAATGGGTGGATATCCGCACCCATGTGGAAATACCCTCATGCATTTGAATATCTTGGATACAGTGTAAAAATTTGAATAAAAGGAGATTAAATACAGGGTTGGGGTTTTTTTCCCTCATGATAAATCACAGGCTCTTACAGAAAGAAGATGTAAGAGTTGAGAGCTACTTAGTTGAGAGCATTCTCATGTCTTTTAAACACTTATAAAAGAGAGTTATTCCATAATTATCCATTACAGTGACAAAAACTTCTTCGATTATGGAATAACTTTTTATCTTCTTTTAATTGTAGAATCTCACTCTAATCTCCCATTTCACTGAATAATTTACTATTAAAAATGGATTAAAATTCTAGACTCTCCTTTTGTTCTCTTCCTATGTATATATATGAAATACACAGAGTACCCCAGTTTAACAAAGAAGTATCTTCACTGGTACTGCCTATATCACACATCTGTTTTCTCCCATGCTTAGTCCAAACTGAGTGCTTCTACAGTCATGAGCAGCAAGTCTGTACCTGTATATTTAGCATCAGTTGCTGTTGTCTCAACTGCAACTGAAAATCAGATACTAGTTATGTTCTATTACATGCAACAGATTTGGGTTGAGCTTAACGCCATAAGAGCATCTATGCTTATCACAAAGTGATGGTAAAGACGAGAGAGTAGAGCATAATACAATCCAGAAGAAAACACTGCTGGAGAAGAAGTTAGAATCCTACAGAGCAAAAATCAGTGAGTGTGTGAACTGTTTGATAGGTAAAGAATAAAAGTTTATAGCAGAGGTATATAGAAAAGTAACTACTGAATATTACTCAAGAAAAGAAAAATCATGATTCTGATACTTTACTCAGCTAGATAACTTTATTATTTTAAATAGTCTTTTTCACAATAGCAAGAAAATTCATTAGGATCTGATTCTGCAATCCTTATTTCATAAATATTCTCATTGATTTTATTGTGGCTACTTGTTTAAAAATCTTTATCTACTGCACACAGATTTAGTGCTCTGGGGTGGGACCTAGTCTGTTTAACTTAGACACCTGATTTTGCATGCTTCAAAAAGCAGTCCTAAGGCTTCAGCTCTGATTCCTTATCAAGCTGATGGAGAGGAGCAGGTTTATTTAAAGACTAGGAGTAACCCTGCACAGCTAAGGCTTGACAGCTAAAATAAGCAGCCAGCATCAACTTCTTGAAGTTTCTTTCCAAGCAGTTACCTACTTGGGAAACTTTGACACATGATTTAGGACAGTTTCTTCACCATGTGCCAAAAAATTTGGCATGATTTAAAGACCTGAAGTAGACAGTGGGGTTCCTACTACAAGTTTCTTTACAATGTGGCAACATTCTTACCTTTTTATACTGTGTAGATGCAGTATGCCACAATGAAAATAAATAGATAAGACATTAAAAAAGAGGAGCTATATAGCATCTGCTTTAGTATTTCATGCTGAGAAGACTCTGGTGCTGGAGATGCACCGAACAAGATAGACAGGACGATACCAGACTCCCTACAAAAATATCTGCAAAGGGAGAGTCCATAGCCAGCTGTATGTAAGGCCATGTAAAATGCTTACTTTGCTTAGGATATTGCAAATAACAGCTGGCTTAGAATATGCAAACAATAACTGCTAGTAAGGCAGCTTTCACTACTGTACATGTTATTGTTTCTCGTGTTGTCGTCAAGGTTCCTTTTCCTTCCTCTCTTAATCATTATTCTTAAGATGAGATGTTAAGTATGTAGTAAACTTCTTGTGCCAAAGCAATTCCTTCTGAAATACCACTGATTTAACTGTAAATAGTATCAGAGGTGTATCAGCTCCCTTACATTTTATTCTGGGATGTAAACTCTGCACACTCAGCTAAATTATCAATTCCATTTCTCCACCTAACAGATTCTAAAGCAATTAAAACCATATTTTCTTTATTTCATGTGAATTTTGTGGATTTTAGTGCTCATAAAAGTAGCAGATTATTGACATGCACTATTCAAGTTACCGCACATAAATCTGCAAATGCACCTCTGTTGTGCCTGGAAACCTCCCCTGGTATTTCAGCTTTGGACCTCTGCTGAAAAGAGACTGCCAGCTGTGCTAAGCTGTGCAGCATGCTTTTTGTGTGGATTAGTTTCCACCACAGATTTGGTTGAGACTATCAAACTCATTTCACGTGTGGCCCAAATCAGATTTCAAGACAGGCCCCTGGAGATGAAAAGCCAGGGCATTAATCCACTATACATGTTGCCACCCTGCTACATTTCTCTCACAGTTTCTCAATTAAATTACCATCTTTATGGAATGAAAGAAGGGCATGGGGTTCTGCCAGGTGGTAACTGGAATATGATTTTTTTTTACTATGCAGAATTATTTCAGTTATGAAGTCATAATGTTATCATTTTACAAGATCACGGTGCCTAATGTTGCTTTCCCTGCTCCCCAAACTCCCTCCCAAAAACATCCAAGAATTAAATATATATACATATGCACATTTCTGTACACTGTAAGAAATCTAAGTTAAACCATACTCTATATCATTAGCTAGGGTTTCTGTTATAGGTCCTTTCCTTCTCATAAACTCACACCCACATAGCTCACAGCTATAATAAGCAAGTTTTCATACTAATATTGCCCACTGAAGAATAGGGTAAAAATTTATCTTAGGAGTAAATTTAGGAGAAATAATAAATTAAAAGAAGAAAAAAAAAAAAGCAGAAAACTCCTAGCTACAATGATTTCATTGAACTGAACATATTTTTTTATAAATAGTAAAGTAATCAACAGGCTTTAAGCACCCCCAAATCGTGTGTTTGTGGCATCTGAATTGAAGTTGGCAGAAACAGGAGTTGTCATCAGGGTACCACAGCCTGTCTTATCTAGTTTCCCATGGAAATTACATTTCTATTTTCCTTTGGCACTTAAAAAAATGTTCAAAATGTTCAATGACTTAATTTAATGAATGCAATATTATAAATGGAATATATTGAAAAACATAAAGGAACTCTGCTTGCCTTTTCCAATATGATTAATATTTTATTTTTAAGAAAAGCAAATTAAAGAAAAATCCCCAACCTAAGGTCAACAGTGCCTGTTTAAGGGAACTATCTTATTCTATTCTCTTCAATGCGCTGTCTTTTTCAGAATATTAATGGGGGAAAGAGTGACAAGAATGACTTAGACGTACATGTCAGGAGAAAGGGTCAGCTCTTGGCAGTAGGATGTTAATTCACATCCATTAATGAAATTTATCCTCCTTACTGTCTCCTTCTCTTTTCTTTCTTTCTTTCTTTCTTTCTTTTTTTTTTTTTTTTTTTTTTTTTGAAT
>VYZX01014327.1:3156-18156 GCA_013401335.1 Brachypteracias leptosomus | reverse complement strand
CACTAACTGTTAAGTGTACAGTTCTGACCTGACTGAAGCAGCAGTGGCCTACAGCCTGCAGAGAGCTCTGAGATGTGTATCTATCTGAGCCGTTCACTTGTTAGCACATCATGAAGGGAAAGGCTTCCCATGAAATGCGTTTAGCTGCTCTTTAAATAGTAAATAATCCAAAGACAAGAAGGTTCATTTTCATCTTAATATATTAAAATTAAGTAAACTGTCAGATTAATTTAGGAGTACTGAAAACAGGAAACAAATGTGAGATTTTACTTTAAAGTTGGGAGAAGATTTAAAAGAAAAGACTTAGGATGTAGCAGAAAAATCCCTTAGAACACAGTTGAATTGAGATATTTAAGATGAATCAAGCACACTATTAGGTATATCACTGCTGCACAATAGGTATCTTCTATGCACACTATATATATTCCAAATGTCAAAGTTCATGTAGCATACTTCAAAAGTATGGTATTTATAATATTTGTTTATATATATTACTAGAATATGGAAGGTAGATATTGCTAGCAGTAATTAATTTCTAACAATATGCGTGATTCTAAAAGTACATGTTTTTCAATACATGCGTATGTTTCATATATAGAGAGACCTGTGTTACCGTCAGGGGCAGAGTAGAAATGTGGATTGAATGATGAAATGATATAACCTCTCATGTGTCATCTTTCTAGGAATAATCTCTCAGCATGACAATCCTACGCATTCAGAAATATTTTGGAAGTTGCCATTGCGTGGGAAAATAGAGATTACTTTGATGATGAGCTTCTGATAGACAAATAAGGGAAGGGCTGGTTTAGGTCAGATAATCTTCTTGCAGTCTGATATCTATTCAAGTTGTCCATCTCTCTGAGCCTGCAAAGCTGGTTTGGAAATTGTCTAGGAACAAACTTTTCCATTGTTTTCCGTGCTCCTGCTTTCAGTGCCAAATACCACTTGCGCGTTTGAAGGTGTGTAAAACCAAGAAGTTGGAAAAAACCCACAACCTGTATCCTTTCACAGTTCAAGGAGAAATCTTCTGAGGTTTGGTTCACTTACAAGTTTGCTCAGATTTTGTCCCAAATAGCTCACCTACTCTGCTTCTGAATCCTTTCAATATAAAACAGTAAGCCCAGGAAAACAGAAGAAACAACAATTGTAACTAGTGCATGTAGGTTTTTAGAACAGGACCAAATTTTTATCAGCAATAGGAGTAAAATAAGTCTCTGTGATGATTCTTTGAAACCAAAGGAGATTTAGTACAGTGTATGTATGCGGTTTATTAGGTGAAACTCTGTAAGGTGAGTTTTCTAAAGTAAATTTCCAGTCTGTTTTCTCAGCTGGATAATCTATTACATTTAGCTTTTCCCACTTCAGCCAGTGCTTGTTAAAACTTCTCCCTTTGTGTCCATGTGTTAAGATGATGGACAGTATTTGCTGATTCAAGCTTATCTAAGCTTTTAACAGGAAAATCTTGGATCAGCTCAACCTGTTTGAGCCAACAATCTTGTAAACACCTGAATCTGAGGAATGATTTCACAGTAATAAACAAACACAAGTAGTTTATGGAAGTCTGTTGAAGAAAAGCAAAGCCTTCTGTATTAACACATTCATTTCCACTTTTTAAAAGGGTTCTAAATAATTTTTGAAAGTCTTAATCCATCCTTTGCTTACCTTGCTGGACTGAAATTCAATTGGAAAGAATGGCATATGCCAAAGCATGAGCTCCCTGCTCACTGATGGATCAGAAATGTGTTTGTAGCTCAGGTTATGTTTTCTGCTCCTGGTAGTTCTGAAAAATCTGCATATGGCCCTCACCTTCTCACTTACCATCTATTTCCCTCTGTTTTCTTATTTATAAAATAGCTATCCTTGTGATATTACAGTAATTACTCCAGAGCAGTCTTCCGGGGGCAGGAGAGCTGCTCCAATAGGTTTAGGATGCCTCATGGTATAACTGACTGGGGTATCCTCTATCCATTGAAATGAAGGGCCAGGGCAAACCATCCTCCATGTCCCCCTCTCCCTCTTCCTCCTTTCCTTCCACAGCAGCCTTGACATGATAATCTCAGCATTATATCAATGAGCGCTGCAGGGAGATCACTATTTTCTGGGGGTGTTTTTTTATAGAAAAAGGGGAAAAATTCTGACAGAGGAAAAGCAAATAGTATGAAAAATAGAGAGTATATATGGGATGGAAAACAGCTCTTTTATGAAGGTCAGGTCCTTCTGACATCCTCCACTGTCCCTAGGTAATATACTTCTGAGTATTGTTGCTCCTTTAGCAAACACACCCATGAGGGGGAAATGGGGGGAAGAAAGAAAAAAAAAAGGAGAAAGAGAGGACAGGCAGTGAATTTGATAGAAGTATGTGGAGATCGGGAGAGTTTGCCACTGTTGAAAAAAAGAATAATTAGAACTTCTCTTAGTGTATTTTAAACCACTTTGAAATTTTAATGTGAAGTTATTGTGCATAGTAAGAAAGACCATTTTCCCCATGGACATTAGCTAACAGATTGCCTCAGGGGGAGAATGGGTGGCAAGAGAAGATGCATTAAAATCTGATTTTTTTAAAAAAGATCATCTTATGAGACTTCTCAGCTTCAGAAATGTTTCAAGATTTATCTGTATCAAACACTTTACTGCTTGAACAATCATGTACAGAACACAACAAGTGTGACTGCAGTGTTTGTATTTCACTGAGAATGTGTTTTTGGTGCATCCTTCATGTTCTCTCAAGTGATAACACACACTTGATACTCATCCTTGCAAGACAATAAAGATGAAGGGAACAGGCAGTCTCATCCACCTATGCTATCAGAACTCAGGGAATAACCTGTAATAAGTAATGTAGTTTTAAAATATCACTTTTTTAATGCTCCTGAATATTTACGAAGCTGTATATTTGTTAATTTAGTGAAAATTATTAGAATCAATAAATCTACTGCTGGTACACTCCGCCCCAAAATTACAAACTATTAAATCAGACATCTCCTTCACTGACGTCAGTTGTTTTTCCCAGATGCCAGCACATCCAGTTTCACCTGTTCACCACCCCAGCACAGCAGCAGTGTTGATGGTGGTTTTCACAATTGATAGAACAACCTGGAAGCTGCACTAGATCACACTAAGACACAAACAGGATTGAAAAAACAGGATTAGACTTAGGTAGAAAGATTGTTGAAAAGACCTTATCACTTTCCTCCCCAGGTGAAATAACAAGCAGAGGTACATGAGCTGGCTGCAACTCACTTCATTAATCAAATCAATGTGAATTTCAAATTTCAAATATAATATCTGAATATACAATTTTAAATTGGTGCTGGTGGAGTTTCCAGCATTTGAATTACAAATTTGCTTTTTGCTAATCCATTCCCTAACAGAGATCAAACACTTGAAAATTCATGAAAAGCAAACATGAAAGGGTCACAAACATGGTCAAATGTTACCTGTCTGTTTAATTCAAATGGATACTCAAAGAAAATGTTTCCAATATTTGTTCAGCCCCTTCTTTCTAGTTAGCTTAAAAAATTAAAGTTAAATGGCAGACTAATACTATGTGCAAATCAAGAGAAAGAATCAAGGAGACTGGAAGACGGAAATACAGAAGATCATAAAGAGGGATGGGCACATGTGGAGTCATATTGGCTATTAGACTGAGTCTGTGGATGTTCGCATCCATAGCTGGGGTTTCAAATCTGCTGAAAATAGCTGTAAAATTTTGGAAACAAGTTTCAATTTTTAATACTTCTATCATTCATCACCACTATGATAATCAGTTCTGCCATATATGTATTGCCAGAGAAATACATTAATTTCCAAACTTACATCTATATTTTGAGCCAGTAGTCAAAGTTTAGCATTTCGGGTACACATTTCCTTTCTGTTTCACTGTTACAAGTGCTATTGACAGCAAAGTCAAATATGCCTTTAGCAAAAAGGAAAGAAGTAATAGGATTCTTGTTTCTAAAGTTCTGCCCAGTCACATTCAGCACATATTTTATTTTCCTGCATTACAACAATCTACAAACAGAACCTTCTCATTTCAGTTTTTCATGCATTTTCTTTGTGTGAATCTCACTGAAATAGGCAAGCTGTCAGTGACAAAGCTGACTGCCAGTCTTGTATGAAGTTGAGAAATGGGAATAACAGAAAGAAAAAGCTAGTAGCCACAATCAGGACTCTAGGTACAAACTACTTTTTCACTTCATCAAGGAAACTTATAGAAGAAGGACAATCTACAATGCTAGCCATCATTGATGTTATTGCTGTTTCAAGACAAATTGTTTTATGTAACAGACAAGTTCTCATGGTGAAAAACATCTCAATGAGAGTAATGTTTATCAGGAGAAAACCCAATTCTTCCATCCTTATGGAGCCCTTCCATGGGCTCCTCTTATGCCATGACTGCATTATAAATCTAAGCATGCAGCACTGCTTGTACAAGCTCACCCATTTTAGTCCAAGTCATGTTCATAAAAACTTTTCCATTCAATAACAGTTGGCTCTTTGTAGGTTCACAACTATTACCTCACTACAAGATCAAGAAAAATGGAGAAAAGGGAAGGTGGTCCTGTCTCATACCCCATGTGCTTGCTCTCAGTCTGTAGACACCTCTGTTTATAGCCCAGTTGGGAATCCTCCACAACTCCTGCAGTTTACCACTTAGTCTAGCAAATAATACTGTTGAACTTGGTGACTCCACTCCTAGACATCTATTGTAAGGAAGACATTGTAACTGATAAAGATGGGTATAATAGGACTTTTGAAAAAGCTAAACAGGCTTGGAGATTTTTTAGACAACAATAAAGCTGGCCATGAAAGANTTTCTGCCAGGCAGCTCTCCAGCCACTCTTCCCCAAGCCTGTAGCTCTGCATGGAGTTGTTGTGACTGAAGTGCCTGTCCAGCCTGTCCAGATCCCTCTGCAGAGCCTTCCTACCCTCAAGCAGATTGACACTCCCACTTAATTTCATGTCATCGGCAAATTTACTGAGCGTGCATTTGATGTCCTCATCCAGGTCATTGATAAAGATATTAAACAAGACTGGTCCCAAAACTGAGCCCTGAGGGACACCACTTGTGACTAGTTGCCAAGGGGATTTAATCCCATTCACCACAAATTTCTGGGCTCGGCCATCCAGCCAATTTTTAACCCAGCAAAGAGTCCTCCTGTCTACATCATGAACCCCCAGCTTCTCCAGCAGAAAGCTGTGGGAAACAGTGTCAAATGCCTTACTGAATTCCAGGTACACAACATCCACCACTTTTCTGTCATCCACTAGGCGGGTTACCTGATCATAGAAGTATGAAAAAGTTTGAAAAGACATGTAAATATAACAATTCAATGAAGGTAGACTGCTTAAAGAATTCAAAATGATGATCGCTAGACTGGTAAAGTTGGAAGATCTCCCTAGAGATTCTGGAAAAAAATGAGAAAGAGAAGAAAGATTGCTTACAAGTGTTGCAACTAGTATAGGAAGAGTTGTTTGAGTTACCATGGGACAAAGAAGGTTTCTAGATTGTTCTTTCCCTTTTCCTGTTTTTGTCAGTGAGTGTTTCTTCCACCAGGCTTCTGGTTGACACAGTTGAACAAAATCAGTACTTTTGTGAGTAGAGAGTTCAATTTCGTTTAATGATATTATTAGTTCAAAAAGAGGGCACTTTTCTAGAGGGAGAAGCAGCAAATCTTTGAAGAACAAGGAGATAACATAACTGAAGATGGTGTTCTGTCAGGGTGAAAGCTGTGGGCCTATTTGGAGTGAGCTGAAGATTACCAGCACTCTGAAGGCTGAGCTGCAGCTGTAGTATTGTTTAACAGGATCCTTGTTTTGTTGCTTCTCTTCTCCTGGCTGGAGGATTTCATAGCCTACAGGTTTCTCTCACTTTCTTTCCCTTGTACTAGTTAGAGAAAGGAAGGGAAAGAACTGGTCTCAGAGAGCTTTATTTTGATTTTTTTCCTCTCAACATATGCAGGTCTTATTCAGTCAAGATGTTACAAATGCTGTGAGACACATTTGCTGAGCCAACATGTGTGATTAACTTTATATTCCTCTTCCTTCTGCCATGGAAGTGATAAATCAGGAACTGGGTAAATTTCAGGGTAGATAACAGGACAGGTAGGCTTTTTTTACTCCATTCTATGGCTGAATGTTGGAAATAGTTGAGACGAACTAAAACTAAGTCATTTAGAGGAGGCTAGGTTATCTAAACTAAATCTCATCATTGACTTTCAAAGTCCCATAGCTGCCTAGAAGCTAAGCTAGCTTTTAGGGCTTGGAGTAGCTACCTTTCATTCTCCACTGACACTAAGCAGCAGGAGAAGACCTACAGAGGTTCCTTTGAACATAAACTAATCTGTGGTTCTATAAACGGAGCTTAAACAAGTTTAGACCATATGTCAAATTTTTAGTTGGCTAAAATCGAGTGAGATGAATCCTCCCTAAAAAACTTACACAAGGCCTGTTTCATGCTTCTTTTTGGGGTGAGGTATAGGTTGCAAGTATTTTTTAGACTGGAAACTGAAAGAAATCTTATGATTTACCAAAGGTTCAACAGCAATGTCACTCAGTCACAATACCTGTCAGCTTCCTCTTATGGCCATTGGGCATTCTCTGTTCCACCTTAGTCACAAGGTAGTCAAGTCTTACCCATTCTTCCATATGAAAAGTACCAAATATGTTTAGACTATTTTCTTGTAAAGTTCTATGTGCATTATTGCATAGTCTGCACACATCAGTATTCCTTTCCTTGTGTTTCTTTGAAAGATTGATAAGTATTTTTCAAATTCTTACATGTGCCATCTTTGGGCTGTTTGATGTTTGCTGAAAGGGTATGAAATGCTCAAAAAGCAAATTTCCAGCAAATGCATCACAAGATCTGCAAAGTAATTTCTCTACAATAAAGTAACTGTGTAAATTATCCATATTTAACAGCTATAAGACATACAAGAATGGGTTATTTGTACTGAGTTACCGTAATCTGGTATATTAATTTTTTTTTAAGAAATACAGTTAATTACAATCTACTGATTGTCTTTATTCCATGCAAAGAAATTTAATTACATTCGGAAAATGCAATTAATAATAAATACATTATTACAACTGCACAACATTAATTACAATACAATAAAACCAAGTCTGGTGCCATTTGTAATGTGTTGAAACGATCTTAGCAAGTTCATAGGACCTCTATAAAAGGTAAAGGTGCAACAGTTAGGTCAGAAAGCTCCTTCGAAAGCTGGAAAACTTACTCTTGCATTAGTATCTAGCCTCATGAAAAATCTGGAAGCTGAAGCCTCTGGAATTTTCAACAGCATGTTTGGTGGTCTGTGGTCAAAGGTCCCCAGGGTCTCAGAACCTCTTTCTGGGAAGCTGAGGCAGAGATTAACTGCCTGGAGCTCCAGGACTTCCAGTGATCTTGAAATGCCATGGAGCACTTTCAATTTTGTAATCAAATTTGTGGGAGGTGCAGGTTGCTAATAATATTTTTTTCCTTTAAGCTTGTTAAGCTGAGACCAACATCAAGCTTACCAGTAAGGTTTCTTTCTTCTAAACCTGTTCTGCTGATGATAGCATCTCATAATCACCAATTTTTTTGCACTTCAGAATGTTTTCCAAAAAAATCCATCACTGCATTTCTACTGATAGAGACACTTGCACAGATAATGCTCCTGGAATCCCTGAAATGTTTCACCTAACACTGTTTACCACTGTTTAAGGGAGACTGTAAAAGTCCTGTCAAAACCATAATGAATACAGCACACAAGCACTCAGTTACTGATATAACTACACTTGCTGGAATTCATCAGAGGAGCAATAAGAAATATATTTTAAAATAGTAACTTTAGCCTGTGATCCTACAGTCAGATAAACATTTACAAATCTTATCATCAGAGATTGTAACCTCACTGCAGAAAAGGGATTTTCTGAAGGATCTGCACAGAAGATACAGCAGGTGAGGATGACTGAAGCAAGACCAGACTTTTGCAAGGTTTATAAACTATGTTTTTGTCACACCAAAACTATAACAATATATATACACGTATGGATAGTTTGCACTGGTAAATAGAGACAAGCATGGAGCTCAAACACTGACAAATTGTCTCTTTTTTGGTAAAGACACTGAAATAACATTGCCACATTTCCATCATTTCCAGATATTCCCCTCACTGGGAACACTTTTTCTCTAGTCTTTGTGTGAGCTACTGTTCGACCACTCTAGCTCCCTAGAGGTCTGCTTATGTGTACAAGAGAAGGTACAAAAAGTATTGGAGATGATATTTGTTGGCTGTCGAGACATCATTTACTCTTTTTTGAGAATTTGTTAGGTGTATTTTCCTTTCCGGAGACATCATTTGGAAGCATGTTTCTATAAATTGAACTGAAATGTTAAAGACCAAAGGCATAATTCCTGAAAGCACTTGACCAGTCCAGAAAGCAATACAGTAAGATTTGTTTAAATGAGAAAGATCTAATCTAAATTAACAATAATTTTAAACTGTATGAGTAGAAAGGAAAAACTCAATGCATCTTAAATTTAACAGCTTTAAAGGAGAAGCTGGCCACACCACTGCCCGTTTGTACAGTGTTAATTTGCAGCATGGTCAAAGCTGAGTTTACAAATAGCAAGCTAAAGAGAGCAGATTTGCCAATATATCGTTATGTCAAAAAGTGGGATTAAAATAATGTTTTCTTTTCATCTTCAACATATGACTTTGTGTGTGCTGTCTATTATGAAATATGTCTATCTTATGCAGGCTTGTGTGTATCTACAAGCATACATACCTATATGTCTGTCTATAAATTTCTCTATATATGCACAATATACAAAATGAACAACTGAATAAGGAAGATGAAAATTTTAAGGAAAATGTAATTTTAAAATTCCATATTTATCAAGGACAGTGACATGAGTGCCCTGAAGATAAAGATCTAAATAATATAGTTGAAAATTACATTGTTCATGTGAGTTAAAAACATACTGTGGGAGCCAGCATCATTATTTCTGTGTGTATACCTACATATTCCTCTATATCTGTACCTCTATCTATACACTGGAGTAGAGAAATATTAGCTAACAATAGATGCATCTCATTGAAATGTGTATGAATGGTATGTACTATGCACCATCATTTCTTTCTGCAACTAATTTCAAATTCAACAGAATAATATGAAGTCTTTTACTACTTAATTAAACTTTTGTAATGCCTGTTTTACCAAGATGAATAAAATGCATAAATTGTATGAGGTGACATCTAATGCACACAAAAAAGAGAAATGTAAAAAATCAGAACAGTGGGTACATTAAACTGATTCTTAATAATTGAAACCAATTTAATCATTTGAGATTATTTTATTCTATCTGACGTAATACTGTAGCAGTTTTATTCTAATTATAACCTGTTTCATTTTACTCTGCCTTTCTAGTTAATTATTACAGTCAATTTGTAAAATGACATGGTTCCACATTTGCATAGGTCACTATTAAATAAATGAATAGCTGAAATTACTCTAGCATTGAAGTGTCAACTTTGGTAGAAGTCAAGAGGACTTCAAATGTTCTTCTAACACCCCTTAATGTGTTAATGACCACTATTAAACTGCAATTAAAAGGCCAGAGAAAAAATGCATGAAACAGTTAATAGAAAAATAGCAGAGACACAATTAAAACACTTTGGTTTTTGACTGATAGAAAATAAAGTCATATGCTGAAAGAAGTATAACATGAATCTATGCCTAACACATGACAGAACTGACAGTTTAATGATAACAAATCATAGGCTGCCTTTTCTGGAGCATTACACGTCAGCTTGACATTAACATCAGTAGTAAACAAGACAATGTAATGATTTTACCTTGTATTTAAATTGCTACTTATTATGGTACTAAATAATAGCTTTAAATAACTTGGTGTCCAGCCTAGTGATGTACTGTGTTTGTATGAGACAGTACTGAAAGATATGTTTAAGTTTTTTGTCATCCTAAATAAAGGATATATGTATGTCTTAGTTGTGCAGCCTACGTTTGCATCTGAAACCTTAACACTGTCATTAGGTTTGTTTGCTCATGAGAGGAACAAGTAGTGATGATCTAGTCCTAACTCAAAGCAGAATGGATTTTTAGGTATCAAGTGGTGTGTGTATAACTCCTAGACAGCAGCTCAATTAATCAGAGCTGTGCCAGAGCTGTCATATTAAACACTGTTACTTCAAAAGCACACTTTACTGAGAGGTCAACAAAGTAGGATGGGGATGGTAGTTGTGATCCCCAAAACTATAGTATATTCAACACGAAAATCAACATTATGTTGGAAAATTTAAATACACAAGTCAGAAAATTCATAGTTATACTTCCTACAGGAATTAAAATTTGACTTCTTATGTACATAGGTAGTATTTCCTATTACAGATACATTTTAATCATTGATGTAATCTAAATTTCTGCAATCTAGATGAGTTACGTTTTCCATGAGAAATATGACTTCTTGATTTCTTAATTATTATTTGTGTATGTGTGCTCATCCATAAAGTTAAATTAACTTGGTGGGTTAAATCCTGTTCTGAGTTAAACCAGGCTATTTTTAGTGATCCAGTGGATTTAAGTGATTCAATTAATACAGACAAACTTATTTTGGATTTCTTACACTAACTGGAACAGAATTACTGCTCTCCCTAAAACTCCACCTGTGATATTGCTTAGTCCATTGCAAATAGGCCTTTACTTCTTAGCTTAATGGACTGAATCACCTTTGCTCTTTCTTATAATTATGTCTTTTCACTTAATCAAAATGTACAAAAAGGAAGATCAGCACATTACTTTTTTTATGCTTAGTTTGTATAGAAAACATGTATGTTTTAATGCACTCTTCAATAAATCAGCATGATAACAAAACCGGTCTTCCCTTTCCACTTATGTTTATTTTATTAAGCATGTAGTGTCAGAAAGCCACACAAATTTGAAGGAAGATTCAAACATCACGTTGCACATTCTTACACTAGGACAAAATTATGGTTGCAGAGGACCAGGTTTTAAAGGATATTTAGGCATTTAAAAATGTAGATAGGCTCCCAATGGGATTTTCGAAGGTTAGATTATTTTGAAAATCCTGCTAGGCACTGAACGTATTTCTTTGAAGTTCTCATACATGTGTAAGTTCATACATTGGAAAAAAAATGCACATAATCAATGAAATAATTGGAATAGATTCAACCATATCCATTTCATGTACACCACAGATTTTCATGTGCTTAAGTCTGTTTGTGTCCAGATCAATGCAACTCCTTTTGCTGTTAAAAATGCGAGATAGTAGTTTTATAGTGTAGCTGCAACACTAAATTGTCCATTATTTATAGCTTCTCTATTTTAAAATCTCATTTCTTTAAAACACTCAAGGTTCTAGTCCTGCTGAGGACTAAACCTCAGTTGAATGTGAATGGGAGAAATTTGAAAAAAAAAAAAAAAAAAAGAGAAATATATTTTATCATATTTGCACAGCTCGAAAAAATCTTAAAATACATATTTTCCCAGGCTTTTCATATTATAGAAACTTATCTTATAGAAATGGAAAGGATAAGAAAGAGTACACTTTCTTGGAGAATATTTTTATGCCGATAGTTTGGCTGAGAACTCAGGTTCACCAGAAATGTATATGTGCCTAGCATCCATGTTAAATCACTTTTATAGGTTCAGTACCTTATCTATTCTTCCTAGCCTCCTCTGTTTTCTCCCTTTTCAATAGTCCTTAGCACCTGTCAGTACAAAGGAGAGCCCAACAAACCCTGTGCCAGTTCTTGTTCCTGTTGGTCCGAACAGGAGCCAGATGCAGACAGACTGAGGGGCACAAGCACTGTCCTTGGGGTCCTTCACATGAACATGTTCCCTGACGCTGGCCTCCATAGGAGTGCTTGGCCTGTGAAGTCATTGTAGAGGTCCAAGTACAGCAGCAGAGTCTCTTATTTACAACATCAGCTGAAACAACCAACATGAACTCAGTCACCCAAACAGTACTACTTACCACAGCTGGCCAGCACAGAAGAGTCAAATGGAATGATAAACTTAAGTAAAGGAATAATAGAGTATACCATCAGGAGATCTACAGCAAAAATATAACATGTATGAAGCATAAGAAAGTGTAAACATAGTTTGGGCTTTCTGTATGGACTGACATGAACTAAAGCACAGAAATGGTGACATGGAGGAGTAACTCCAGCAAAGGGAAAAGATTAGATGGTACCAAGCTTAGGTTTTCCTTTAAAATTATACTCAAACCCATAGTGACAGTAGTTAAAACACTCTAGTTAGTCTGTGATATTTGTAAGCATTTTTAAACTTATTTTTTTTTCAACATAGGTTTGGAAGTGCTACAAACCAGTGCTAGCAAGTACTCAGAGGTGGCAATTCAGTGAGAGAAAATAAGTTTTTTATGTTTGGAGAGGGAAGGAAATCTGGACCTAGGAACAAATTGAATCACGTCTGAATATTTTCAATTTGTTTTTAGTTTTCTAAATTGTTTTGTAAAAACCAAACCAAATTAACGAAACCCCACCTCACTTAGTAATTGCTTTAGAAAATATTTAGAATGACTGTCATGGTCATATTGTAAAAGTGGAACTTGCTGTGGAACCAAAGATACATGTATATATGTATATGTATATCTAATTGTAAAGTTGAGAAAAATGTAGATCTATTTAAAGCAGGGATGACAGTTGTTGAGCATTGTGATGTATCATCTTGACATGAACTGAATGAGGTAGATTAGTGACTGACACTAGCAATGTCGGAATTTACATTGCAGCACACACAAACTCCATGGAAATATACTATTAGCACTCAGAGTAAGCAGTGATGAGTAATGAGATAAAAATTGACAGTGTCAATAGTCATAAGCCCTCACAGACAAGAATAATTAACTGCACTATATGTGTGTATATCAGTATTTGTGTGTATATATGTCTGAAATACATCTATAAGAACTTTAATTACACCGAGTTTTGTGAAGCAACATTCCAAAATCATAGGTGAGACAAGGAATCTCAGTGAGGTCTACTTAAAGCCTATGGAGCATGATTTACTCTGAATGTATCTGTACCTCTGTACATGGTGTAAACATGCAGTTGACATTATTGCTTACCCTATTTCACAGAATCATAGAATCACAGAATGGTAGGGATTGAAAGGGACCTCTGGGGATCGTCTAGTCCAACCCCCCTGCCAAAGCAGGTTCACCTATAGCAGGTTGCATAGGAATACGTCCAGGTGAGTTTTAAAAGTCTTCAGAGGAGACTCCACAACCTCTCTTGGGAGCCTGTTCCAGTGCTCTGTCACCCTCACAGGAAAGATGTTTCTTGTTATGTTTAAGTGGAATTTCCTGTGTTCCAGTTTGTGTCCATTGTCCCTTGTCCTTTCACTGGGCACCATTGAAAAGATACTGACCCCATCTTCTTGACACCCATGCTTCAGATATTTATAAACCTTTATAAGATCCCCTCTCTGTCTTCTCCCTTTCCTTATAAGAGAGATGTTCCAGTCCCCTCATTATCTTTGTTTCCCTCTGCTGGACTCTCTCCAGTAGTTCCCTGTCTCTCGCAAGCTGGGGAGCCCATGACTGGATGTGGCCTCACTAGGGAATAGTAGAGGGGAAGGAGTATGTCCCTTGACCTACTGGTTAGACTCTTCTAAATACATTCCAGGATTGCACTGGCCTTGGCTACAAGCACACACTGCTTGCTCATTCTAGACTGCCTGGTCTAACATGTACACAGCTATACACAGATAAGGGAAATACCCTGTTTTAGTAGGACTGTTTTTCTAAAAACTATTTCGCTTGTTTAGAGTCAGACCAATTTTATAGGCACACTGGAAAGCACATACCAACTTAACGTATCATACCCCAACAATTAGGGAGTATCATCATCCAGTGGTTATTCCAGATTGATAAAATTTGATTGTCTGAGATATATTGGGCAAGTGACTCAAGGAACCAGATCAAAAGTGCCCATGACTTTGGGGTGCACTAGGACCACTGCAGAATATCTCTGGCAGGAGTGGGGACTGCAAACATGGCTTTGCTGGAAAACACTTCAGGTTTTGTAAGTGTATCCAAGAACTGCATCTCCAGGTCAGCCTTCACATGATCAGAAAGATTCAGAGCCCTGAACTAAATAGAAAGAAAGTACCTTCATCACATAGGTGAGCATACTACATGCTATTGAGTGAGAAGAAAGTTGTTTCAAGTTTCCTTTGCGATGGAGAAATCCATTACTGATGGCATAAGAAAGTTAAATCACCTTTTCCTCAGTTTCTCTCTGTAGAAGCTCCTTTCAGACTCTATCACTTTGACAGTCTCAGATTACAGTTATTATATCAATGCCAACCCTGGATAACCACCAGAACGATATAAGGGTGGGAACTATATTAATGTCTTGGTGGATAGATTATTATTATCTTTTGTCCCTCTTTCTCTNNTTTTGTCCCTCTTTCTCTCTGATACTGTTTGTATCATCTTGATATGAAGTGGATGGAAAAGATTAGTGACTGTCATTACCAGTGTCAGAAAGAATGCTATGTTGAATCAAGATATTAAGTAATAGATTTTGCAGTCCAATACCATAAATATTCTAGAAGTACAAACTTTGCAAGAAGCTGTGCTTTCGTCTTCAGTAGCCTGGAGCAGAGGCCTAAGTATGTCCTGGTCTACCCACGAGTCCCAGAGTAACCATCACAGTGCCCCAGGCAGATGGTGGGCAGGACAGATCTTTAAAGATTTATTCCTCCCTATTTATTAAAAAAGCATCTTACACAAGTTTGGTGACGTCTGAAGTTAGTAATTAAATTGGAAAATGGGGATGTTTCATTGCTGTGGAGGGTAGGAAGACAAAACCTTTAAGAATACAGTGAAATACCAAAGTCTTCCCATATGGAAGGAGAGCAACAACATCTCATTTAGATTTCTATTGCCCCTTTTGAAGAGGAAATGAAATAATAGGCATCTGCATGTTGTATCTGCTGTGATTT
>VYZX01014324.1:20198-38315 GCA_013401335.1 Brachypteracias leptosomus | reverse complement strand
TTCTGTGATTCTGTGATTCACACAGTGTTATACTCTACAGGTTCTCCTGTGCTGCTCTACTTCTAGTGTAGGCCTGGTCTTTGAGCCTGTTGTGTCTTAGCTTCTACCACAAGCAGTCCTGGAGCTTTTGTTCTCTCCTGACACAGTCCTGTCAACCATATCCAACAATAATTCTAGAAAGCTGATAGAGATACCCAAACAAAACCATATTGTGATATGATGATAATTGTTTAAGTTAATGCTTTACTAAATCTGTTTTGGAAAATCTAACATTTCACGTATTCATTGGTTGTAGAGATTACTCCCCTCTCTCAGCTCTAGTTTTGATGCTATGCCAAAGAAAATAAGAATGAAAGATCCTTTGATCTTTGTTATGCCCATTTTGCGAGAAAGAGAAGACACTGTTTGCCTCTGTCTTTTTCTATTGCCTCCTCAGGTGCATGCATTGAACAGTCCTTGAGGTTGATATCTTGAATAATCTTCATGACATTATGGTCCATCTGGCTTTATAAACAGGTTGGGTCAAAGCACTTGCAAATTTGCTCCTTTAGTGTAGGTATGCTGTCCTCCATTTTATTATCTCCTTAGCCTGTTGGACGGAAGCTGACACTTCCAACTAACAGGGAAATGCAGTTACAAAGTCTGCATAATGAGATGACATTTTCATTTGCATGATTGCCATATGAAATTAAAAGAAAAAACTATTGGCCACAGAAAATACATAAATAAGGTATGTAACCTGGAAAGCTGAGATGTCTTGGGGAAAGGAGGGAAGTAGACATACCTTTCAGTAATTGAGCACCACCAGTTCTGGGGGCTACAGAGCAGGCGTGGATGTGGATGAGATCACTGACCTGCAGGTCAACCCATGTTGGCCAGAGTGACTGGGTCACGGTGCTTCCCTCCCCAGGAGGTCCACTGAAGGTAACATGGGCTTCCAGACCAATGAAACATGACTTTTGTAAGGCACACTGAGGCTAAAGGTCCTTGGAGAAGTTAAAAAACCCCCTGTTTTGTTTTGGTAGTTATGCATAAAACTAGCAGTTCCTTGTATTGCATATATTCTCTTAGAATATTAGGCATACTCCTGTAGGTGAAAGAAGATATACTGTTGCTATCAAAAGATACAGAAGAAATGGGGAGCATCTTGTTAAACACAGTTTCTACCCTCGGAGGAAATTTGTGGTATTTTACTGTCAGGGTTTAAACCAATAAGAACATGTCTTCTTCTCAAGCAGTGTAATTTGTCACAAGGGAGTTTAACTTTTTATTTTGTTTCCTCATGCAATATTTCATGACTGCTGTTTTCCTTACTTCAGTGGAACACTAAATTTCATGGATGTGTGCTTTTTCCTTTCCAGTTGAAATATTAGGCAACGTGCATCACAGCCTGTTTCAGAAAAATAAGCAAACCAAGGAGATTGGAATATATTTTTTAAAAATATGATACTTTCAATTTTTGAAATAAAGCTTGTATTTTTAATTTATAAAGCAATAAGTAGTCTAAATTATCTATTGTGAGAAAAAAATCTTGAAATGTTAATTTTTATTCCAATAATGTTGATGTAAGTGGGAACCACAAAAGGCATGAAAGACATAGTGAATCAAACTGCATAACTGAATTAGGAATACTTCAGTTTTAATTCTGTGTCCTATTTTAAATTGCCCAAATGATCAAACCTGACATGAAATAGTTCTATCATGGCTGCTTCTAATACAGGGAAATACCTCAAATACAGTTCATTAGATGAATGTCCTATGGAGTATTTTTTTTTAAAGTATGTGGAAAACATAGCTCTGAAATTTCAATCAGCTATTTTAAGTTAAACATTTTTATTTGTATACTTATATTTACTTTTTATAAATACAAATATGTAATGCATTTATGTAACTACACTGGTATCAAAGTAAATTTATATAAAGTTATGTGTTTGCATATATTTACATTTATATGATACTGTTGCAGTTTCTTTTTATTCCGTACTTGGTTTGGACTCTAATACAGTATAAATAGCAACTATCCAGGAATAGTAAAATAGCTTAGCATCTTGTTTTTGCCTTTGAAGCCCTGGCCACATGCTGCTACACTGTGATGAGAAGTTCTGCCCCCCTCCAAGATCATAGTTGCAGTACATCCCACATGCCTTTTTTAATTGCTGAGGGTATACCAGGTCCTGTTCACTCACTCTTTAAGGTCTGAGACCTCTCTTTTAGCTGCAGTGTAAATTTGTCTTTGATTTCTTACTGGAGCATCACATATTTTAGCTCTGTAAAACAGTGATGGAAGATAATATCACTGAACACTTACTCTGCAAGTAAAACCAGAACAGAACCTTTCTCCTGCTTTGGGAAACTGAAGCCACACGTTTTGTACACCCACATCTGAAATTTTGATTCATGTCTCTGTCTGAGTAGAGGAGCTACCTTATATAGCCAGCTTGGTCCCACAAAAATGTAGAAATGAGCTGAATGTATGCAGGTGTTTGCTGTTTAAGTTTACCTGAGGGGTAGAATAACATAGCTTTAGAACACAATTTTACTATGTATTTCTGGTAAGGATCTGTCAAATGGCACCTCCCTGCAGGCAAGCAGAGTACTTCAGTGTGTGTGCATGTAAACGAGTTAGAGAAGGTGGTTGGAGGATGCCTTTGAACCCTATGTCTAAATTGTCTGAGGACTCATTCTTGTTTGGCATGCATTTATTATCATTATCACAGCCTCCCTGCTTATAAGACACTGTGCTCTCAAGCCCCAGATCTAAATTCCATTGTCTTGCCAGATTTCAGACACTAATATACCACTAAGCCACATTTAAGACACTAATTTTCTTGTAAGCTATCTGTAGCCTACTGAGAAAGTACAATGATTTTTGTTGCACTTGTAGTAAAGAAAATAAAAATGCATTTAGAAGGTGGCAGGGGAGAGAACAGATCACTGCTTTTGGGAAGCACAATTAAACAGATTTTCTTCTCATCTGCTTCAGTGTGGCAGATGTGAGATGTGAAACTGGTAAAAAGCTGGTTTTATACCTTAGGCAGTGCTTTGAGAACTGAGCAGGTGAAAGAGTCAATGAGACACTGCAAAAATATTGGAACATGGGGCAAGAATTGGGAGGATTTGCAGTATCGACTTTTGACTGTACTTGAATGCCCTGTAAGTTAAACTTAGAGATAAACAAACAAACAAACAAACAAATATATCCTGAAACATAAAATTACTGGCTACTGACAAGAGATGCTCATTAGCATATGGAAATGAGAATTTTGCAGACCCATGGGAACAACAGTGACAGTAAATGGTATTATCAAATTGATTCTTTATCCATCATTTCATCTCCTGTTCACCTTCCTTGGTGTTTTTAGATGGCTTACTACAGCAATAAATAAGAGTTCTATATGCTCAGAAGGATACAGAAGATCTCTTTGACTTCCCAATCTTAATACTTCAGGATATTATTTAGTATATACAATGGTATTCAGGTGCTATTATTTGTCAAGCATTAGTAAAATATTTGACTCCTCACAGGTAAACTCTCCAGATTTTATGCACGTTACTGACATTAATCTATTTTGTAGGGGAGGCAGGACAATTTTTACTTTATATTAGCTTCCTAAATCCTCAGTGGTTTTTCCATTTCATTAATTATTCTCATAATTTTTTACAGGTTTTTAAATAAACAGTAATTGTAAATTATTGCAAGTTATTTTATTGTCTTCCTTATGATTTTGTTAGGATAACTGCATACTTTTATTACTATACCTCAAATCCATCTGTAGTGGGTCTGTCTGAGCTGATTTTCCCCATACAGCCCTCATGCTGCAGTCCAGAGGCTGTTGATAACACACCCATGTTATGACCAGCAGTGCTCACACAGCACCAAAGGTACGGGGAGGCAAGATCTGGGAAGGGATAAAACCCAGACAGCCGACCCGAGCTGACCAATAGGATATTCCATACCATATGACGTCAGCTCAACTATAAAGGGAGGAGGACGGGGGGATTCTGGGAAGACATTTGTCCTCCGAGCAACCGGTACGCGTTCTGGAGCCCTGCTTCCCGGGACAGGCCCGACACCGCCTGCGGATGGGAAGTAGAGAGTAACGGCTTTTCTTGCTTTTGCTTCGCAGCCTTGCTTTCTCTGCTGTTTATTAAAACTGCTTCTTATCATAACCCACGGGTTCTTCTTTGCCATTTTATTCTCTCCCTGCTTGTCTTGCTGATGGAGGTTTGGGGGGGGAGGGGGGAGTGATAGAGGGACTAGGGGTGGGCACCAGGCACCCAGCCAAGGTAAACCTACCACACCATCTTATTTATAATAGTAAGCTCTTCTTTCCCTAAGATAATACTGTTTCCATATCTACTTTCTAAGTCTATATTTTTTTAATATTTTTTTTTTTTTTAATAGGATTTTCACATACCTGGAACATTTTTAGAATGCACTAAGCAAGCACTTTAGAGAAGTGAGTGAAAATGTCAAAATGTAACAGAAACTTAAAAATAGCTTACCAGTTAGAAGAAAAGAGAAGCAACCCAACCTATAGCAACCTCACAAGGCAATCAACTTGCTAGCTGCTGGATTTAAACGACGCCAATGAGAAAAGCACACTGGGAAAATCCCTGTCAGAATACAAAGCCACACTGAAACATTCAGTAATACTTGCAGGGAAAACTAATAAAAGAGATGTTCCTGGGGCAGAGACAATCTAAGTTTGATAAATTGAAAGATTTGAGATGATTATGTCACTTTGCTTCTACATGGTATTATGAATGTGAGGTAATAAAACCTAGATTATTTTAAACAAGTTTTTTATACTTAAAATTTAGTAACATAATAAGTCTCTTGCTTTAATATAAGAAACTTTCATTCATATACGGAATATATTGAAGTCCTTACCTACCTCAAAATATGCTCAAATATAGCATAAAAATACTATATCTACTCAAATACAACAAAAATTGAATGTTTTCTTGTTTCTGAATCTAAAAAGACAATTTAAAACACTTAGCAAAATAATTTACTCCATTTGAATTAATTAAAATTTTATAATTAAAAAAGTCATATCTATATATATCATTTACTGTAATTAAGTAACTTTAAAACTTGATTTAATCATTTGTAGCCATGTTTCTGGGGATCTCCACAGATGAGTCTAAAAATTCAGTAGCATATTTGAAGAAATATTATAGTAAACAAGGAAGCTAAATAAAACTGAACCTTGTCATAGCAAACTTACTTTTCCCCACAGTAATGACAGAATTGTAAAGTAAATTAACATTTCTTCCATCATCTGAACTTTGAACTTTTGTTCCTGAATATTTCACTATCAGTTAACAACTGCATTGTTTTTATAGATCCTAGTGCAGAAAAGTTTTTCACTACCTGTTGCTCCATATATTTAATGAATTCCCATCTTTTGGTAACCATAGACCCTCTAGCTTTTCAGTTTTATAGGTCCACTATACTTTGACAAATTACTGTCAAATTTTCTGGAGAAAAACATAAACAGCCCACACTATGTATATCATTATTTGATCTATTATGCAGGTTTACAAGATTCATTGGTAAATCTTTTCATATAGAAAATAAAAAAAAAAAAGAAGGGAAATATATCAGCAATGTAAATTTACTGTAGAGTGAAAAAAAAAAAATTATAGCCTGCTGAGCTATCCAGAAAGATTGTTGTGTAGGAATATGTAATTTTACCATAAAGATATGTAATAATAAGGATATATAATAATATAGAGAAGTGCTGTTTATATAACACTGTACTTTTAAAATTTCATCTTCAGTCAATTCCTTATGCACATCTCCTTAGTGCATTCAAAACCTCTTCATGGCTGACAAGAGTTCACACTACTTTCTGATTCAGAGTAGCCCAGCTTCTAGCGTGTGTTAATGAAACTGCACCCTTTAACCCCTACACAGTTTCAGATTTCAAGGGATATATATAGGCACATGCCAGGGAATAATTACTCATTGCGCAGGTGGCACCTAAAAACTACTTTTTGAACAATCTCCTTTTCTGAGCTCTATTAGTACAGGGTTGGATTACGTGAGGCACGACCTCATCCATATCATAAGAAAACATGGTAAGGATAGTCATGTGTTTCTGCATGTGTTCCTAAAAGTGTCTGTACTAGTTGTAGTTCCTAGTAGTTCATACTAGATGTTGTTCCTAAAAATGATACCTAGTACCTACTAGGTATAGCTAATTGCTGATGAATAACATTGACTTGTATAACCCAGAATATTATGTATAACTTGTAAAAGAAAAATAGTTGTTCAGTCCTTCATATCTTTACATTTCCATACAAGGAGGGCAAAATATTGATGCTATTGAAGCCTAATATAGCTGTTTTACTTTTGCTCCAGCAGGGCCAGCTGTTAGCCTCCCTATTTCCTTTAGGAATGCAATTGTATTCCTGCCTGGAAACGGCTTCAACTTAACTTTGAGATAAAATTTCAGAAAAAACATGCATTCACCCACACACAAACTGCAAACACCCTCACAAAACTAGTTTCTATTAAGTGTGATGGTGGTGTCATTTATTTCTGGATAATGAACAATATTTTAAAGAGGGAGCTTTTCTGCTGTAAAAATGGAATTATAATAATGACAGGGGAATGGAAGTAAAAATTGATGACTAGTCAGGAACATATTTGGGTGTGGTGAAAAGATATTCAACTACCATTTATTCCAAGGTTAAACTATCAAATGTTCAAATATGTCTCCAACTGACTCAACAGCATTATAGATGAATAGATGCTATGCAATCAGAATACATTATATCCCTGCAGAGGCAGCCCAGGAAGATTAATGCTGATAAATGTGCCCAGGTTAAGAGGATTGACAGAAGCATTAAAAATATAGGTTTACAACAAAATAAAAGTGCATATTTCTAATATTTTATTGAAAACTGCCATATTGGATCTGCCAGCGTTATATACAAATTATATAAAATTCATGGTTTTCACATTCTCCTTCTTGTTCTGACAAAGCATCTGACTAAATTACAACACCAAGCAAGTATTTCAGAACAGAAATCAGGCCTCAAAATAGTTTAAATTGTCCTGCAATGCTCCTCACTCTTCCCTCAATCTTACATTTGTTCCCAGGGAAGTTCAAGAGAAGGCTATATTGACTATAAGTGGTTTCCATACTTCTTTCAATTCTGGCTTCCCTGAAGTACACTTTGTGCTACAAAAGTTCAAAAAGGGCAGAGTCAACTTCTATATGTTCATGTTTTCTGAGGCATTAACTCAATAATGTTATCTCTAGTCTGGTAGAGAATATGGGTAGGGTAATTTTGACTAGTGTTAGCTTGTCTGAAAATTGCAGCAGGAGAAATGTAAACTCTCTAAACAGTTTTCTATTATTTTGTTTTCCTTAATATTCTCTTCTCTAGTATTTTAGTGTCTCATAGTTCACTCATGCAAATTTTACACAAACTAAAATGGTATTGCAGTTAATTTGATAGAAAAAATATTAAAAATGGACCAATCAAAGAAAAAGTATTAAACAGATAAGAATGACTGGAACAAAATGACCAGAACATAAGTGAATTTATAACATTTTGGGATTATGTTATTTTTCTCATCATCTGACCTCTGAGGCTCACATAACAAACACCTTTGCCATACTCCCATTTGGATTCAATTGTGACTGCAACTGTTTTAGTTTCAGTTCCAGTACAAATCCATCAGAACTTTGAAATAGGGTTTGGATTTTGCTCTAGTTTAAGTAAAAAATAATGATAATAATAAAGCTGCTGTTTGTTCAACTCCCTGTTATCCACTGCTCAGAAATTCAACTTTTCCGAACATGCATATTTTTAGATGGACTAGATGGTAGGGCACTTTATTTCTTCTAATAATGTTACTTTAAAATTTCATCTGTGGATTGTGTATTTCCAAGGAAAACTTTGAGTGGGAGTCAATGTGTCCCAGCATGCATGAGAAGGCTAGGTAGGTAAAAAATTATTCTGTAAAGTAGATTTTGTCATATTTGAAAGTGGCTGGCATGTTTGTCAACTTGAAGACAATGAAAAATCCATTCACACCTTCTGTTTATTTCTCTTTTTTTTTTTTTCCTGTAATACACTGAAACACTTCCCTGATTCATCAATAAAAAGCTTAGTTTACGTAAGTTATTTTTACTGTTGTTCTAATATTTGGCATTTATCTTTATGTAATACAGTCTACTTATAGTGATACAAATGGTACTATGAACATGAAAGAGTCTGAGTAATACTGAAAAAAACCACTGAGCTTTACTTTGGTCAAATTCAGCAGACTATTAATCATCTATTTCTGTCCTCCCAGTCTAATTTCTGAATAGTTGCATATCTCCATATTTTAGTTGCAGAAATGGTCCTGGCCAGAATATAGGCAAAATATCTTCCTTGAAGAGCAGCATTATTTTTTAAGTAATCAGAAACACTCATCAAGAATTGTACAAGTCAATATGGCACATCATCTTTGTTGATTACTACTTCCAGATCAGATATATATAGTTCACAATAGAAAACATTCCCGCATTAAACTTAAATTTGTTCTGAAGTCCTTAGCAGGGACAAAACAGTTAAGGAAAAGGATATATATATAGATATATAGATATATATACTTTGCAATAAAAATGATCATTCAGTACTGTGTGATATAATGATAATGTTGAGTCAAACGAACATTATTAGTGATGATGATAATGAGGAAGGGAAATAGGGTGGCATCTTACAAACAGCATAATATTTCTACCCTGGAAGAACAAGCTTAGCATAACCATTGTCCCTAAGTAGTAATCAGTCCTGCTGACGTCAAACTGAGATAGGGCAGTAAAATTTGCATTCTTTTGATTAAGAGAACTGAGATTAACATTGGAAGTCTCCTCTGATTGTATCTGAGAAGAGGGGAAGTCCTAGGAGAACTCTGGAGGGAATGTGATAGCCTTTAAATGAACACAGTTTAAATAGAAGCTATCAGGTTTCTCATTCCTTGGAAGTCAGAAAAAAGAATAGCTTCAGGCTGGTACAATGTGAATCTCATGCATCTTATCTGATGTTCACTAACCACTTCAGGACTGCTGCCATTCTAAAGGCCAAGGAACAATGTGATAGTAAGATGCAAAAGGAAGTGAAAAAACACTGGTGGTGGGCAGCACACCCATGTCTGCTCAGAATATGGAAAAATCCTGTACTGAATAAGACAAAAATATAAAGTCATTTTTATGACTAGTCATGCTGATGTATTTCATGAGTAGCAATGAAACTTTGCTATTAGGCATAAAATGAAATGAAAGAAAATACATAAATCCCACCCAACAGCTTTTGATGAGAGAGGGTGTCTACATTTCTGCCTCTTATAAAGCCAATTACAGACTCCTCACAGCCTTGAAGAGTTGGGGTAAATGTAAGAAGACATCTATTTGGGGTCTCCAAAAAAGAAGTAACATATTTATTCATGCAATCACTTTTATAATTTCCTTTTATCACTGTGCAACGTAAGTTCAGAGTGACAAAAACTCTTTACTCCGATAGCAGCCTTCTCACACTCCAAGCCTGTATGACTATCTTTTGGGGTTTTTTTTGGGGAAATATCTAGCAAGATAAACTCTTTCTTTCTGTACATTACAGTGGAAAAAGTTCCATGTATAATCCATTATTTTACTTAAAAATAATTATGGTTTATTAAACATTTATTGGCCTTTTTTATTCCTTTGCACTTGAGATTTTAGTATTGTATTAGGATTAGATCTTGCATGTATGCTCAGCTTTTTTTTACAAATAGAAATGTAATGGATGCACTGAGTCATGAGAAAGTCCACTGTACTTGGTTATCATGTCCCTATTAGCAGAAAATACATATGTCTAGTGCACAAGAACTCGTGAAGGAGCTAAGAAATGTAGAGATTTCCTTGAAAAAATTGTATCCAGATTACTCTTTTTAATAGCATTTGAGGACCAGATGCTCCCATCTGTGAAGAGGTCTAATTCCTTCCTGAATCCCTGGCTCCATAGTAACATCTGGCAGTGAGTTCCACAAATCAGTTGTGCTTTTTTCTTTACTTAAATATTCTTCATAATCATTGCTTTGGTGCCTACCAAGGACATTGTTTCTCCTGGTAGGAAATCATGAATACATATTATTGATTCGACACCTTCTCATCACTGTAGATTTTCTATTTTTAAATTTTGGTGTGGCAAGAATTATTTTTCTTTCCACATTGAAAACTCTTCCTCTCAAAGCACTAATGTGCAGCCCTGCAAAACAAACCTCTTCCTTCTTCAGAGAAATCCTCATATTGTCAGCCATGCTAGAAAGAGCAGGTAGCCAGAAGAAATAATGGAAAATACAAAATTTATTCTGTGCATCCACAACAGGTATTCAGACGGATACTGCAGACTGCTGAGAGATACTGTTTTAGTTACACATGACTGTGCCTGAAGGAGACGACCATGGTAACTAGCCCTTTTCAGGGGTGCAGGAACATCGCCTGTAGATGGCACTGCTCCCTCACGAGCCGTCTTTTCAAGTGTGTCGTGACTCAGAGTTTGTACTGAAGACAGTATTGTTTCTTCTAGGGACACGTTTACTTTGTGCATCCTGAGCCACAAACAGAAAAATGAGCTCTCCTTCAGTGTGATATTAGAAATGAAAATCCCTTTAAACCTTTAAAGATCGGTATGGGCCATGTTTCACTTACCTTTTGCATCAGACTGCTCATACAGTTTTAATAAAATTGCTTTTCCTGTTCAGTGGACTAAAGCCCTTGCTTTCTGTCCAATTTAGTGTGGAATTCCTTGGTTTCTGTAAAAAAAACCAACAACAAAAAAACCTCTTGCAGAAGCATGCTTTAAAAACTTACAGACCTTGCAGTACCATGAAGATTTGAGTGTTTCTTTAAGAAAAATAAAAATAATCTTACAATTGATGAGCAAACAGATGAATTAACGAAGGAATAAATTTATACACACAGAAATTAAAAAAAGTAAATAAATGTGTCCTGCTTCAAGCAGCAGCTTATGTTTGATCAGGCTTTCACTGGAGATACAAAGCTAGCAAGTAAATTGGACAAGGAAGAGTTTTCTTCTCTATTTTCTGCAATGTGGCACCTCAGTAAATAATGCTGGGTAAAATTTAACACCAGCCTGTGGCAAGGGAAGCAGCAGCTTGTAGTAATTTGGTGGTTGCATGCTCTTCTTTTATTTATCACAAGCAGAGATAGCAGTAATGCTTGCAGTTAACATTTCATAATGTTTTTAAGACTTGTTAGATAAAGAGATGGTTTGCATAAGTTACAGCATCTCCAGTTGTTTCTTCGAAAAGCCCTATTGTCTCTGTTTTTCAGACAGTGGATTTCAATTTTTGCAGAAGACTAATCTTGAAGGCATAAAAGTGGCCATTACTTCTGCTTGACTATTTACACTGATATGATTAGCTTATAAAAACTTTCAAAAACCGTGTTCTTACATGCTTAGTGGAACTTCTTAGAGACTTGCTGTAAAATTTTGCAATATTCAGTGTGCACTAGGCATACACTCATCTCTATGACAGGTTCTGCAGGTCATCTGTCTTTAACATAGCTTAAAAAACAGGACCGAAGCTTGCTGCTGCAAGTACAACGCCTAAGGCTGCACAGATGAATCTGCAAAGTCTGACTGCAGAAGTGAACATGCATGGAGCAGGATATCAGCAAGGGATTTTTATATTACATCCAGATCTCAAGGAGTTGGTAAGTATAGTTGCATTTAAGGGCTCCTAATAAGGCAGTGGCATATAACTCACTTTATAAGGACACATAACTGGACAAACATGTGCTCTTTTAGATCCCCATATATGCAGTACTCAAGGCTGCAGCCACTTTACCACCCTGCATACCACAAGGAGTTTACCGCGTCCAGGGAAATCCATTACCGGTTCTGCTTCTTCAGGTATCTAGAAAAAGAAGGAGAATGCCAAATTCTTGATCCATGACATTTCTTTAATATCCAGTAAATTGTGAACCAGTGGCAACTTGGGGGACGTCTCCAGTTGAAGACAGAAACTCTAGTGGTTAGTTTGCCCAGACCTTAGTTAGCCAAAACTATTGTTGAAGTTCACTAGCACACTACAGCCGAAGGCAGACTGGATCTAAGACATTCCTGAGGAGCTGCTGAATATTTCCATCCTTTGCCTTTTCACCTCATAGTCCCGCTACTCTTTTTCTGCTCTCTGCTTGATTTCCTTTTTTCTTGTGTTTGCTTAATGACTGCCCCTCTCCCCGCTCCTTACCATGAACAAACAAGCTTACCATTTTCTTTAATATTCCTATTTGAATTATCTCTGTGTAAATTCACCAGGATGACAGAAGTGTTATTTTGCTCTCTACCTCAACTGTGAGTCTTGCTGCTTTAAACTCAAATATCTTAAAATGAGTTTTAGATGATGATTCTTTGTTCTATTGTCTCTACAGAATTCACTGTTCTAAATGCGTTACTTTGGGGAGGAAAAAAAAATTAATATTCTGTGCCTGAGGCACTCTTGGAAAAAGCCAGTGCCCCATGCGTATAACAGGAAGACATTAATCTGAACAAAAATATGTCTGTTAGACCTTTTAGACATTCTCTATGCATTCTCCTTTAAAAAGCTGTCCTAGTGTCCCCCACCCTGCCTTGTTTCCCTCTGACTTATTCTAATCTGACTCCTCTGAAGTTTCCTTGACCCTTTCTTACTAGTCTTTCTTGCCTTTTCCATTTCATGTCTTTATATACGGTAGATGAACGGTTTTCTTTGTACCTCTGACAGCTTTTTTTATGGCCACTCCTGTGGTTTTGAACAGCAGTTATCTCTGGGCAAAATGGCTTTTAAGTGGATTATTTAAAAACAAAAAAACAACAAACCAATTTGTGTAATGTTCCAAGCTGAGCTCTTTAAGCAAGAAGGAAATAGAAAATATTTAGCAGGGCTGAAAGGTAACCACTTCAGATAATGAAAGCTGATTGACAATTACTGTTGTCTTTTAAAGGGAAAAATTGGACTGAGGTATTGAGAACAACTATTGTATCAGCTAATATTATAAGGAAGAGAAAAGCCTAACCTACTGATGCACTAACAAAGGTAAGTGCTAATTGCTTTTTAAAATGAGTAAGTCTTAATACCGAACAAAAGAAAGCTGACAGAGGACTTTGCAAACTACGACATGCACAGAACTGTGCACTTTGTTTTGTCAACGGTGTATCTAGGGTTGACTTCAAAGCCCTCCTCTGAGACCACCCTCATAGCTCTGCCACTTCCTCTGGCTTCTGTCCCTGTGGCAAAACACTCCTGGTTTGCCTCTGCTGCCTTGCAGGAGCAAACGAACAATCCGACTTGACTCTGGATTTATATCTTTGCAACTGCTGTGAATGCATTACTCGTTATGAAAAAATAGATTATCTAAACTAGCAGGTCAAAAGCTGTTAAATGAAAAGTAAAAACTATTGGCAATTTTTTGACATGAATCATTCTATGTTAAAGTTCAGATCTTTCTGTAGAATAGGTTCTGGTTCCTTCTTAGCTGCAGCTCCAATGATGTGAACACAACAGCTGTCAAGCACTGAGATACTATAATGCAGATAGCTATAGAAGAAGTTAATAATGCTTTATTTTCATAGCAGGGATTTAATAAAGTGCAGGAAACAAGACATAAGGCCACTGTTAAACAGCAAAAATAAACACATAATATATAAATACATACAAATGCACACACAGCACATGTAAATAAAGACATTTTCAGTGAGTTTCACAGTTAACAGCTGATAGAAGAGAAATATAAAACTGGAGTCCTGTTTTCTGTACCAAGCTCTGGGCATGTGATCTGCTGGGTATGTGTTCCTCTGCTTGTTTTCCTCTAATGTCATCACCTGTTCCCCACCTTCTTCAAAATTTTGCTCCCCTAGTTCTGTCTCCTGAGATGCCTCAGCCATCACAGAGGTCACCTTCCCCCTGCGACGGGCTCCACAAAGCCCCACATCTTGTGGAACCCTTCCTTGGTCCAGCCTTGAATGGCTCCCTCCTTCCTGCATTTGACTCCTTCCTGCTCTGCATTTGACTTTACCACAGTACTTGTCAAGCAAGAGAAGGTTTATGGTAAGAAAGTGCAGGTTTTTAAATCACTCTTACAAAGTTTGAGAGAGAAAGACAAGAGGGTAAATTTTCCACATTGAATTTCATTACCCAAGTTTCCTCCAGCATACCTAGGAACAGTTCCTGCAGGAAAGATGTCCTCAAATCCTCATAGCTCTTTGCAGTAAGCTGCTTCTTTTCCTGCAGAGAAAGTGCACTCACTGTCTCCTCACCTGCGTGGGCTGAGAGGGAACAAAGTTATTTCCAGCTGAACAACCTAAGTAATTCTTCATATTTTCAAAAGCTTATGTTAGTCCAGATGTCAGCATATTTTCAGGAGAAGGCTCATAGAAATCACAAAAACCACTCCTCATATTGCCAAATATGAAACCACAGCATAGCCACAGCATTTCAAATAAAATATTTCTGTGTTTTTTAACATTTGCTAAATAATGTATTTACCTTAGCTGGGAGTAAATAAAGTTTAGAAATTGTACTACAGGCACCTGAAAAAGGGCCTCCTTATAGGAAACACTGGACTAGTTTAAAAGTACAGGTTTCCACCTTCCTTATGTTTGTTAATTAAATGCTGGTATATTGATTGACTTTACCTGCATATCCTTTGACATTTTCTAAGCATAGCTCTAAAGCCACTTGTTCTTTCCCATGGAAGAAGAGGATAGCTTTGTAGGTAAAGAATGGGAAAGAACCAAAGGATATTGTTTTTGGAGCTTCCATAAATATAAATTTAAGTATGTCCTTTAATCTTTCCAACCTCTGTTTGCCAAAATGCAAACATTCTATTTACAGCCTATGCTATTTTTCTAAAATAAAGGCCCCCACTGTTAAATGAAAGACAAGTCATTAAAAACTGAGCTTACTAGCCACAGCTAGATGTTAGGCACTTCATTCCTTTAGACTCCTTTTGAACTTATATTTATGTATTTGGTTTTATCGTCTGCTACTTTTTACATTCACAGTAGTAGAGGTATGCTAAGGTAAGATTAGATTGACTCCTATTGCAAAATAAACAATAGATAACTTGTAAGTGCAAATGGTAATTTTGATGCATGCCTATATAAAATCTGCCCAAAAATGAAAATGTCTATTTTCTCACAAGAATATGTATATTTTCAAAATGCTGTCACAATTTTAGACATTCTGCTTATAGTTATGTCCTCAATATCTTAAGGCTTTCAGTCTTCCATTTTTCAAAATATCTTGCTTTCCTATCTTAAATTATGATGTCAAAGCCAACTATACAGCATAGCAACTAAGAGGGCAATTTTGTAAAATTATTAAAAATCAAATTACAATCTGACAAGACTAGGATTTAAACTACCTCATTTCCATATTTATCTACCTATCCTGCTGTATGACCCACTGGGTAATATCTGGGTTCCAAGAAAAGCAAAGTATTTCTATCATCTGCTCAGTCAATTATACAATGTCCAATATTGTGATACTGTCCTTTGTATTTCTGTATTATCTGTAAATTACTTTCTTTACTGTGCCTTTAATAAACCCAGTACCAATAATGACACATACTATTTCTCTGAGACAGGCTGAAGCTGAGAAATATGCAGAGCATGATTAATTAGTCAAGTGAAAGAAACTACCCAGCTGACAAAAGTAATCATTGGCCCAAATGACCTTTGATGTCTCAATGCTTTTGGACAGAGTGTTTGGCAATTGCATGAGGGGGAATGTTAAAATAATCTACAACTAATGCACATATTAACATTCTGAAGATAGACTATTTTCTCTGCAGAAATAGTATGTTTTAAGAGAAGCTAGTTCAGTTGTTATAAAGCCTAGTGGACTTAGTATTCTGGTAAAAGAAAGAATTAATACTTTAGCTTTTAATAATACATCCTCTATTTTTACAGTAAGAAAGAAGCCTCTAGACTTTTTAGTACAGTCAATATATTTTCAGGCTCTGATACAATGTTAAGCCTATGTGATAGTAAATTGCATCATGTGGCAGTCAACTATAAGAGTGATTCTTTTTTAATAATGACAAATCAATTTTTACTGAACTGAAATACCACATACTTCTAGGAACAAGAAAAATGAAAGGCAGGAGCTTTGAAAAGTTATGTAGTCAAGACAGTGGTCATAAGCCTTTATGCATAATGAGAGAAAAAAGCATTTCTGGAGGGTGTTTGGACATACCTGTCTTAGACACACATTTGAGAATGGACTGAGCAGATTTCTGGCACTGCTTCTTTTTCTCTCCACTGCTACAGAGTGGATAGATGGCTGATCAAGACTAGCTACCTGACTTTGCTACATTTAAGCTTGGTGGGATGAATCCACTGAAGTGCTGGGGCCCAGGCTGTGGGCCCCAAGTTGGAATTGACCTATGGGTGAATCACATCCCAGCAGTGTGTTTTGTTCCCCAAGTGGTTCCCCAAGGCCCCAGATGTAGAACCTGAACCAGCCATGTGAGCCCCTGCCTTTCCCCAGGGGATCATGGTTGTGGTCGTGGGAAAGACTAGAGATATATCAACCAGGAACCGATCAGTTCATGAGACGAAGCAACAAGGAGCTGATAAGTTGGAGGAGAGTTCCTGTTGGAGGTAGCTTGCTGAGCTCTCTGTCAGTGGTGTGTTCCCCTTGGCTGATTCAAGACAGAGAGGAGCAAACAGCTGAAGAATAAAAGATGAAGGTATGTTGAGGGGATATTGCTGAGTTTGGTGTTGTCCTGAGGAAGAAGAGAGCTAGCAGCACAAAATTGGCATAGTTGGCAGCTCGGTCTGAAGGAAGATCCTATGAAACTGGATTAAATGAGACCAGGAACCCCCTCAAGGAGATCCTGCATGCTGTCAATGAGGTTGTGAGAAAATGAAGCTGAGCAGAAAGAGACAAGGTGGAACCACCTTGAGCAGAAAGCATTTGAGATTAAGAAAGCATCAGCGAGCAGATATAAAGAGACAAAATGTTGAAAGTGATTAAAGTAGTAATGACTGTTTGTGAGTAGGAAGTAAGCAGAAACTTTGGACTTTGAGAACGTAATTTTGTGAGAGTGAGCAGAAAGAGACAAAACAAGCAGAAAGAAATGGGCAGAAAAGGTTGGAAAGCGTTTGTGTGTAGAAGATCAATGTGAAGAACCCCAATTTCCATGTAATAAAAGACTGTGAATTGAATGTGCTTGTGTGAAGAAGATAGTTATGGAAATATGATGGCTGAAAGCGCCTGTTTGAAGAATTGCCCGAAAGGTTCTCTAGACTCTGGCCTGAATGGTGGGGCAATGCCCATAACTTCAGTCTGGATGAGGGCAGTGCTCCAGAGCTCGGATGATGNGTAGGGTAATACTGCCCATAAAGTTTTCCAAATCCTTATCCTGGATGATGGTAGAGTAATTATCACCCAAAAGGTAGGGCAATGAATGATGTATATGAGGAATTGCCCAAAAAGGGATCTGGATGATGGTAGTTCTCTGGATCCTGGCCTGAATTGTGGTAGGGTGTTTATCACCTGTAAAGTTCTCCAAATCGTTGGGTCTGGATGATGATAATTCTCCGGACCCTAGCTTGGATTTTGATGGGGTGATTATGTCCAACAAATTCTCCAAATGCCTGATTTGGCTGAAGATATATGGTAGGAAAATTAGAGAGAAATTGCCTGAAACTATCTCTGGATCTTGGGCCTGAATGCTTGGTCTGGTCCAAATCCTTGGCTTGGATGATGGTAGGGCAATTGATGATGTATTGAAATGTTTTGTGAGAAGATTGTATAGGTGATGAGAAGCCCTTGTGTGAAAAAGACTGATAATGAAGATAACCACAAAGAGGTTAGGATCAGTGGTGAGCAGAACTAATCTTGGCAAAGAGATAAAGTGGACTTCGATAATGATGCACTGCTGGATGGTAAAGAGATAATGCTGCAGAACTTCACCATGTAATGACAAACTTTGAGGAGAAGCTAGTAGATGAAGTGGATAGGTTGCGAATCATCCATAGGTCAGTGGGATGAATGAAGTGCTGGGACCCAGGCTATAGGCCCCAAGTTGGAATTGGCCTATGGATGAGTCA
>VYZX01014322.1:11887-28474 GCA_013401335.1 Brachypteracias leptosomus | reverse complement strand
GAGTGCCTTTATTTTTTTTTAAATTGTATTCTATAGATTTGCCCTGTGAATGGAAATACCTGATTTTCAAGAGCAGCTTAAAATGTCCTTTTCCTTCTAATCGTCCAGAATTTTGTGGGTGGATTCATTTCTACGTGAGGTTTGCAAGTGTTAGCTCTGAACTCCTCCTACTAAGAGTTCTTACTAAGCTAAAAAAACCCCAACAAACTATGTGCCCAGACCACTCAAGAAAAAAAGTGTATGGCTTCTTCAAATTATCCTAATCTGCAAATAAACGACTTCAAAACAGATACAGACTATGTAAAAATATTTTACTCTCCAATACAGGAAATTCTAAAGCAGTACTAGACATGTTTTATACTACAATGATTTTGAATATCATTTTTCTATAGTAAAGAAGCAGTTTACAGAGCCCCGAATCTGTGATTTATCCAGTGGGTTTGCTTCATATTTAAAATCTCATGTTGTACATTTAAAACATCTGTTGTTCTGAAAGTTCTTCGCAAAGAGGAGGGAACAAAATCCAAAACCAAGATCATAATATGGCTAAATTACTGCTCAGCTTTACTTTCATATTAAAGCTGCTTTGGGGTTTATGAGCCAGAGAAAGTTTGTCTCATTACCAAAAGGAAATGAACATACACCTTGAAATGACTAAGACTGTTTAAGAGCACAGATTGTCAACAGACAGAGCTGGTGCTTTCAGCAGCCAGAGCCCAGTTATGGGCTTCAGATATACTGAAGATTATCAAAATAATACAACATGACTAATACTCTTAATTATTTGGGCCTATTCACTTATAATAGAAATTAAGCTGGGTTTAAAACATTAAATATTACTTCTCCTTCATCTCAGAAATGGCGCAAACAATTCTTTTTAGAACAAGTATGTGAAGTTCTACTTTTTTTTCTAATAGAGATATGTTGCAACCTGAAAAACTAGAAGTACTTTTATAGCTAAAGAACAGTAATAAAAACTTATCAAAAAGTTCCTTGTTTTTTCCTCCAGAGACCAGAGTGTTAAAGAAAAACAATAATAAAAAAGGACGGAATAAGATTAAATATTATGTATGTAGATGTATATTTTTCACATAACAGATTGAAAGCAACCTCCTAAACCACTTATAATGTCTGTTTCCAGACCAGGCATCCTTCTGCCCTTTCTCTTGACTCTCAAGCTAGCTGCAGGATCTTTCAGCTTGAATATCCTTGTTTCACACCTGCCTTACAGCAGCGACATGTGTTGAAGTTATTACACTATGCACGTGGTCACAGGACATGCCAGGAGTTAACATTTCTGATCTCTAAAGAAAACAATGGCCTCCTATTACCAGTTAACCAGTATATTGTGTGTATGAGCGAGCTGCTGGGAAATTATATGCACCACATACACTTCTTTGACCACGGCCAATATGTGGTCTAGATTTCACACTCTACTTGTACAAACTCTTGTGAGGATTGCTCTACACCTTATTCACCCCACACACCTTGGGCACAGCAGCTGCAGACAATCCTTTCTGGAGAATTCCACAAAAAGGTCAGCTATGCTTGTTAAGATATTTAAGGTGTCTGTTCTATTTAAATCAAGTTTAAAAAAAAATAAAATAATTGAATGGAGTCTAGTAAGAGAGAACAATTCCACATAAATGAAAAACATGTGGAAATGTTCAATAGGTCAACTATGTAAAAACGTGTTATATACTGTGTTTATAGGTATTTTATTCACAGACAAGGCTGGCATTAAGGTTTTATTGATATCCTGGTGAAAGGCAAGTTAATCTAAGGGTTGCAAACCCCCTTCCTCTGCATTTTAATGTAGACCACAAAAGAGCATAGTAACATACAATTATTTTCAAAACATACTAATAACTTGCACTTAATTTACATTATATTTTGATTGTAAATCACTTCTGACTTTGTATCCAGATTTTTTTGCAGGTGACCTGTACATATATGCCATTCCCATTCGTACACCATATGAAGATTTCAAAACTGAAATTATAGATCCAAAATGAGAATCCTGTATTATACTGAAGGTTCCTCTTCAGTCCAAAGTGCTAGATTTTTTACCACAACTAATCAGACAATCTAACCCAAATAATGCAGTGTCCAATTTCATTTTGCCTGGAAACATTCAAAATTTGGACAAAAGCAACTAGACTAAGTCTAAACACAAGTCCAAAGGAAAAAAAGCTATCACATAGCAAAGAACTTGAGGATACAGAAACATCTACACCTTAAAACCTTAAGAAAGGGGGAAATTTATGCCTCTAAATAATCTTTGCTTCCAGTCAAACTAATGCTATGACTATGAATAAAATGGGATTTAGGCACGGTGGTGTATTGAGGCTTCTATTTCTTGCTTCATTATGAGGTGGTTTTAACCACTAAATGGACTTGTCAAGGAGCTTCGGTCACCTCCTGAAATCCTATGCAACCTCTGTTTAGGTCTGATAATACTTCAGACTTATAAAATGATGTATCTGAAAGCAATCCACGCTTATATAGTCCTAGAAATGTATCGATGCAGCACGTTATATTCATGCTTGCCCCTCGAAATCATTCCAGCTCCTGTAGAGAGCTGGGCAGTGCTAGGAACCAGTTTGGCACTGCCAGGTACCACTTAGGAATCTGGGTACAATATCCAGGATTCATTTTAAACTATTACCTCAGTAACTGACCTTATCCAGCTATACCACTAATGCATTTAAGGACCTGGAAGTCCTATAGGGAGCACGACCATGGCAGGAAGTTGTTAATTGCTGGGCTCACGCCTCAGAAATCTGCTTTTCATTTACACCTGCCCCAGTCACAGTCTGTAGACCTGAAACAAACCTTTGATTAAGGCTGGGAGGTGTAATTGTAGGTGTGATTGTAGAATACAGGAAAACATTTGTGGGTTATGTCCTTTCTCAGACTCTGTTTAAGAAGCAACTGTGGGTACTGGGTTGTTTTTTTTTTTCTAATCAACAGGCACATATAGTACAAAGGGTCATACTTAGTGATGTTATAAACTATCTATATTTCTACCTCTAATAAACACGTTTCATACATAAAAGTAGGTTATAAATCTACAATATAAACCTATGCTTATATATATTTTTATATATATCTATTTATAATAACTAGAGAAACAATATTGTACAACTTTGCTTTCCAAATACATTTAGACTTGGAACATTTTTTCTAAACACAAAAAAATCAAGTGAAAAGAAAATAATCTTTCCTCACAGAAAGTACTGTATTCTGCAATTAAAGGTCCTATTGCACAACTGATGAGCAAGAAGAAAACATAAATACTAAATACAGTTAATTTTCAAAACACAGGTTTTTCATGTAAAATATGGCACCTTCAATGAATGTGGGAGAGAGGGATAAAAAAACCCCTAGAAAAATAGAAGTTAAGATCATCTTTTATGCATAATTAATTGCATTTGTAATATGTCCAAATGATAGTATTTTATTTCAAAGGTATAAAAAGGACATTGATTTACACCCTTGTAGAAAACAGCAGATTAATAAAAAGACATGGACTGCATAAATTAATTGAAATTAGAAGGCCAAATTTGGGGCCAAACAAGTGTTGGAAAAGCTCCACTAAACTGGGCTCACCTCATAAAAAGAGATGACAAATCTACAATGCTCAATAACTAATGTTAACTCCACCAATTACATAAACAAATACTTCAGGTTCTATACAAATATTCAAGTAACTTCAAAACTTTTCAACCACTGACTATTCCACTGAAAAGGTAAAGTACCTACACATCTGAGCATGAACCCACCATGTGCCTCCGGGAGTATATTCAGAATTTTAAATGGCAGCATTTATGACATTTATCTGAGATCATTCATTTCAAAATAAATGGAATGAAAAGAGGAATGAAAAGAAAAATTACATGGATCAATGTGTCCCTTTTTAAAATTGTCATTTAGGTAATTATTTGCTATGAAACAATTTTTTGATAAAATCTGACCCCAGGATTTATCTATTAAAAAGTGTGTTTCTAATAAACTTACTTAGATATTCCATGGTAAATCCTAAAAATCATCCTTCCCCTTTGTCCTCATACATAGAACTTATCTATGTTATTTTCTTTAAATTATGCTCAACATCTCCTACAAGAATTAAATAAGAAACCTATATTCCTTTCCAGTGTTTAAAACATCATCATATTTATGNTAAATAAGAAATCTATATTCCCTATTTCTTCTTTCATCTTTCCAGTGTTTAAAACATTATCATATTTATAGTATGGAACAAAGTATATACACATTTCTACACAACACTTTTGTATGTTTTGAGTATTGAATCAGTAGCTGCCAAGCTAAACCAAAACCATTTTAAATAAAAAAAAATCCTGCACAACCTACTGAGCCTACCCTCAAGAAAGTATTGGGCATATGATGCATATTAGCCTCCTCTTTGCTGCCTAAATGACTATTTACACCAGTGTTGATCCAGAGATATTGACTATTTCAGCACAGAAAAAAAACTTCACCCAAGCACAATAATATTTTTCTCATGTCAGGCTCCAGAAACTGAAAGTGGTACTGACCACTAAATCCCTATATGGTTAGTTCACATACATCAGGGTCAGATAATGTCCAATAATATTAGGTTATTCAGGACTGTGTTACTGTCTGCTCCAAAGCATAATGTGTATCTCATTTATGCCCTTCTCCTCCCCTTTATTCTTCTTGTTCAACAAAAATTGAGACAATTTCAAGTTTCAAAGAACTCAGGAAACTACAAGTTAATGAGAAAACGCTATCGCCAGATGACTCTCAAATGACTTCCTTATCCGACCTACCTGGATTTTTTTTCCTCCACTCCTTGCCTGACACCAAAATCACACACAAAAAGTTTTTATGACTTCTCTCAGAATATAATCTGGGAGGGTGCATACTTCCTAACTGCTTCATTAACCTAGGTCAGGGGAAATAAGGTGTTTCAGGGTGTCTCAAGGATCAAGCCATGGTCTGAATGTACCTAAGCTTTGTAATTACATTTCATTAGGTATTCAAAAGTTGCAAGATACATATTCTGAGCCAATAAATTTGCTGTGCTGGATCCATTTGGATGTCCTTAGACTCTTTTTTTAGACAAGTACATCTTCATTCATGTACCTGTAGAGACAAACCACCTTAAACTCCAGGATGGGGAAGAAAAGGGACAGAAATTTCAAGTGATACAACAGACAAAAAGGAGAAGATTCCTCTGAGAAGGGAGGTAATTCTCAAATTATATTTAACACACATTTCCCACATTCCTGCTCACTCTTCCATTCTTACTTTTTCTTGAACTTTAAACAGTCGTTATCTATAACTGATGACACTTTTTTCTAAGACACAATTACTTTCTGCTTGGCAACAATTTCTTCTGCCTTTATAGTTTTAACTTCCAAACTCCTTAGCTAGTCCCATTTAATAAGAATATCACACAGGTAAAATTTAATGAAATATTGTATACAAACTACAAACCTGACAGCTCAAACAACAGTTGTTGCTGATGAGATGGATCAATTATAAGATGACTAAACACCTACAGTTAAGCAAGCAGGGCTGCTTACTTTCATTCTACAGAAACATCTGAAATGCTACATAAAAACAGACAAACATTTTAAATATTACAAAACTCCTTTAAAAGGAATCCAGTTTGGGCAAATACAATGGCCAAGATGAATGATCAACCTCCTTGTGATACACACACAATTAAATGAACATGCTGGTGTAAGCTTCTACGCGGAAATGCGCTTGCAAAATGAAATGTAATGAGGATCATCATTCAATATACATGGATATGAAATTTGAGATGCATGAGAGAGCATCCTCCTTCAACAGAGCAGCAAAGATGAAGACATTAAACACTGACAGTGAGGAGAGCATGATATATATGAAGAAGAAACACACAAATACTGAAGGTTGGTGGAATTTTTCAGAGACCGAAAGAAAGAAATCTAAAACTTGGGACAGATAATGAGAAGAATCACAGAATCACACAGAATCACAGAATGTCAGGGATTGGAAGGGACCTCAAAAGATAATCTAGGCCAATCCCCCTGCCGGAGCAGGATCACCTAGATGAGGTTCCACAGGAAGGCGTCCAGGCGGGTTTTGAATGTCTCCAGAGAAGGAGACTCCACAACCTCCCCGGGCAGCCTGGTCCAGTGTCCTGTTACCCTCACTGAGAAGTTTCTTCTCATATTTAAGTGGAACCTCCTGTGTTCCAGTTTGTACCCGTTACCCCTTGTCTTATCATTGTTTGTCACCGAGAAGAGAGAAGAGCCTGGCTCCATCTTCGTGACACTCCCCCTTTATATATTTATAAACATTAATGAGGTCTCCCCTCAGTCTCCTCTTCTGCAAGCTAAAGAGCCCCAGCTCCCTCAGCCTTTCCTCATAAGGGAGATGCTCCACTCCCTTAAGAATCACATAGTTAAATCACACGGAGTAGAATTTGGCATGGAGTACATTATTTGCAACAGTTCTGAACACTGAAACTTCAGTCTTGTATTCTGGGATTTGACCTAAGAAGATTTTCAGAAGCACTTAAAAGCAATTCTGCTCTTTCTGAATAAAAAACACCAAACCTCACGTCATTCCTGAATACACACTGGATCTTGAAGCAAGCATTTAAAACACACACATTTTATTTCTTACAATTTCCATTCAACTCATTTATGTGACAAATGGTTGAACTGCAAGGATTTTTGGTAGTCTTATCAGAAGATATAAAAAAAATACAGATGCTGGGAATAGGAAACCTTATAATGAAAAGCATGATACACAGCTCAAAACCCTGAAACCAAACTCTTTTCTCTAAACATCTGGCTTTCTTTTGCGTGATTTTATGTCCATAATAATAAATAAGTCAGGTTTAGGAGTGCCAGTTTATTAAGCATTCAAAAATGGCTAAGTCACAGCAGCTGCCTGGATCTCACAGCATGTCCAAACAGACCAAATGTTCCCTGTTGGTAACAGTATATTCAAATACAAGTATTACTATTATGGATTGATACTAATAAACACAAGGTTTAATTTTAAATGGGGCTTAGAAATCCATTTCCTTCCCTTACCATTTGCTATTTATTTTTTAGCTACTGAATATTCCTGGACAGTTAGCAAATATCTTAAACATTTCATCACTCTGCACTACTGTTGAAGGCTCTGGATGCAAGAGCACAATATTTCTGAATTAAAATTACTTTTCTAGAATTGAGGAAGTAAATACATACCATGTCTGTATATTTTTCTTTTCAACCTTTCATTTTAGTTCATGCCTTAGTTTCAACTCACCAATTCCTATCATCTGCACTGAGGCTGAGGGACAGTGAAAGAACAGGCTTGTAATGTCACCACTCCTATTTCTTTCTCTCTCAGTTTGACTTTTCACTCTTAGGAGCCCATGAAGATGATTAAAAAGAAAACATTTTTCATCTGGATTTAGTTTATAAAATTTATAAACTCCATTTCTGAAGCCAGGCAATGCTCACAACCAACTAATGGGCATTTTTGACCCTCAGATTAGTGGATTAGGCCACTAGGAATTTTATTGCTTTAGGGGAAATCTCTGGGTAGCAGAAGGACAACTGAATTGTTAATAAAACTGGCTTTAGAGAATCACTGCATATCAGGTGCAGCATGGAGAAGGAAAACAAGTTCACTAGAGAGCAGCAGAGCTATGAGTGCTCTTGGTTAACAGCCAGTAACAGCTCCCACAGCCTATTTATGGGGTTGGTCAGCTCCTGTAATTTAGAGTCCATTACAGTGACTGTATTTTAAAAACTAACTTGGACACGAAGTGAGGAAGTCATGGAAGAGAAACCCCTTCAAGATGGCTGCACATGACACTGTAATGACTGAAAGAGATGAGGTCTGTTCTATGCACATGACAGATATAAAAAGACATACAAAAGACAGATATAAAAAACCATAAATAAGTAAACATCTCTACTTCTGCAAAATAGGTAAATCTCATCAAATATTCCAGAATAATTTGTGAGCCCTTCTCAGAATTGGAAACAAGACTGAACAAAGATGAGACTAATTTTGGAGACTCAAGCAACCCATTGAAAAGATGATCTCTGCCTTCTGCCCACGACAAAACTGAGTCCAACCCAATAGGATGGCTTTGAGCAGCAAGATGCAGCATGTATACTAGTATTTGGCATGTTAATGGATGTCTTTTTGCCTAATATTTTTGCTGTGATATAAGGATGACAATTAAAATCATGAAAGCCAAAATGAAAGAAGTTTTCTTTTAAAAATATTTTAATCATTTGGAATTTTTAGAAAAGAATTTTATAATCCAAAACACAGCCTGCATCAAAAACAAATAAGTTAACTAAATGGAGTTTTCCTTTGCCTCCAAGAGACACTGCCAAAACTTGCTTTTCAGATTTTGAGCTGAATTTGTTGTGATTTATTACTAGAAAATAAATGTCTGGAACAAAACAAATACATACTAAGCTATTTGTAACTAACAATGGGTGCAAATGAACTTTGAAATTATCCAACGGCTTACACAGCATCACAAAAGAGATTGAACTGGTTTGATGTGTTTCTATTCTATTGAAAGCTAATCAAAAGCAATACATCTTGAAAATTGCTATTTTGCCAGTTTTGAACTCCTCTGTAATGCATTTCAATAACTCAAAGTTTCCTTGAGCATTCCATATACAATTTTTAAAAGCACGAGAAGTATGTGTTACCCTATTCTATTAAATAATAGAATAGTTTGGGTTGGAAGGGAACTTTAAAGGCCATCTCGTCCAACCCCACTGCAGTGAGCAGGGACATCTGCAACTAGAGCAGGTTGCTCAGAGCCTCAACCAACCTCACCTGGAATGGTTCCAGGGATGGGGCATCTACCACCTTTCCCGACAAACAGTGCCAGGGTTTCACCACCCTCAGTGTAAACAATTTCTTCCTTCTATCTGGTCTAAACCTACCCTCTTTTAGCTTAAAACCATCACCCCTTGTCCTGTCACAACAGGCCCTGTTAAAAAGACTGTCCCAATCTTTCCTAAAGGGTCCCTTTAAGTATTGGAAGGCCACAAGAAGGTCTCCCTGGAGCCTTCTCTTCTCCAGGCTGAACAAGCCCAACTCTCTCAGCCTGGCCTCCCAGCAGAGGGGTTCCAGCCCTCCCATCATTGCTGGGGCCTCCTCTGGCCCCACTACAATAGGTCCATGTCTCTCCTGTGCTGAGGACTCCAGAGCTGGCCCCAGCAGTGCATATGAGGTATTAGAATCAGACTGCACCACCTAAGTAATCATGAGCAATTACCTGAGCTAAGACACTATTTTTCAAGTTCTGTGTGGTTTACTTGACATACACAAGCTGTTATTTCAGCAAAGGAAGTTGATGCTCCCTGAAGCGCTTGCAGATACTCACCTCACCCTCTCCAGATCTGCCTCCTTAACCTACTCCAGACAAAACAAGTGAGGTTAACTTCTGAAGAGGTTTTTGCTAAGCCAGGTCATTTTTTTCTGAAGAGGTTTAGACAGCATTCATCAATTAGCCCCACTCACAAGCTGCTAATCTCTGACAGGGAACAAAAGAGGGGGAAGAGGAAGAGAAAAAAAAAATGTATCTGGAAAGGTTACTGATTATTTCTTTTACTGACAAGCAGAATATGGAAAAGACTGGATGCCTGTGACCTAAAGCATTAGACAATTGCACTTGTGAATACTCATAAGGCATATTTCAGAGAATAGAAATCTCTGGGCATGAAAGCTTGTCTGGGTTGGTTAAGTCACCAGATACAAAGTGTTAGAATTGCTGGTCTTGTTCCCCTGTTTAATCTCTTGTTGAGGGAGTTCCCAAGGCACTCTTTAATTGTGTTTATACAGCAAAGCAATGATATATCACATGTGGCAGTACAAAAATATTTTCATGCTGATTATATAGCTTTGGGTAACTCCGATTAAGGTACTTCTCCTGTTTTAGCTTTACAGCTGGACTTTTGGATTTACATGTGAATTTATAACTGAACACTTGCAAAATTGGCACTCACATAATTAAAAACTATTAGCAAACGAGTAAGTTTTGTTTAGTTTCATTTTAATTTCATTTCTGTTACATGATTATATTAAAATTAAATTTCATTCTAATGTATAACTGTGCCTTTACTGCATGTACCTTCACAAATAAAAGCAAGTCTGTTCTGGTGATGACTCGTTCAGGGAGCAGACTATCTAAGATTAATTGCAAGCCTGTGCAGAGACAATTCAAGATAAGAAGAGGAGAAGGCAGTTGTTTTCTATTTTACCCACTTGTTACAATTCTGCACCGTTTCCAAGCACAAATTATATGAATGGTATCAGTTATAATCTTTAATCATAGCAGATTCAATCCTCAGAGTAGTTTCATATGTAAACTACCATAGGAAGAAAATTTGTTTTTTTTTTTTATAAAGCTTGACAGATGTCTAAGGGTTTGGGGTTTTTTTGTTGTTTTGGTTTCTTAATATTTGATTAATTCAGCTTTGTTCAGAGGAGTCCTGGGTGTGGCCAAGAAAAACCCTCTAATGGTTTCCATTGCAAATGAAAGGCGAATGTTTCGGATTGCAATCTAACAAATTCACATTATTGTACAAATATTTTTGGAAAGAAAGCCAATTAACATTTGTTTTGTAATGCTGGAGTAGGATGAGCTACATTTGAAGCCACAAACCCAGAGGAAAAGATATCAGGGCCCCATAAGTACATGAGTTAGTATTTATGTTGCAACATTGCGTGTGAAAAATGTGGGAATAACCAAATTACAGCCCCTCAGTAGAACTAGTGTGAAGAAAGAAAATTTTTGGGGTTTTATTACTATAAACAGAATCCATAAAAAGCAAGACAAAACATTGATTTTTACAAGCAAGGAAAAGGCATCTCAAGCCTCAAAACTGGAAACAATCACATATTTCTAAAAAAATCATTTCAGGTCTTGTTTGTGAAGTTGCAGGTAAGAGAGCCATGTAAAATCTTGTTTATAGCTATTTTACACACAAACCTATCTACTCTTATACCCAGACTGTATGTGTAAATGTATAGATACCCTAATGTTACATCCTATGCAAGTAGACTGTGGCTTCAATCCACCTGTATTAAGGATTTATTTAATCTATTCTGAATTTGAGAAATAATGATAATGACACTAGATTTTATATTAATTTAGCACATGTAACAGCTTTGCCAAATATAAGTATTTCCTTAAGATACACTTGTATAGCAGACAAGGTATGTAAAGCAAGTGAAAGTTACTTGGGCATGTTCCTACATACTTTGCTGACTTAGGGATCACACGTGGCAAAGTAGGATCTCCAGGAAACTACAGATTTTTTTCATGTTTGAGACACATTAAGTAAAATTTATGGACATCAAGGAACAAGCCAACATGAAACATTTCTCTTCAAACGATCCCATACAGCCTGTACAGAGAGAGAGCTCCAAAACCTGCCACCAGCATTACACACCACACAACAGTAAAAGCCACCAGCAGTTACTCCTCACTGGTTTGCATTGGTTTCTGCCACTGCCAACATGCATTTGAAGTCAGATGTGCTTGTTTGTCTCTATACCCTGAGCTGCTTTCATACAGCGACAGAACGTATCAAAGTCTCTGCACGCTATTTTCAAAAGCAGTTTAATAAAAGCAAATGAGCCAGTGACTTATTTCAAAAAGAAACTGCACTCGGCGCCCAAATGCCATTACAGTTCAAAGGAATTTAAGAGCCCAACTCCCTTAAGGTCTTTAAAGTAGGTTAGCTACATGCCATTTATCAAAACAGTAACTATTTGATCCCCACTTGTGTAAAAAAAGATGGGCGCCAAGAGGCAGCTTCAGCATCTTAAAGTCAGTGATTTACATATATCAATTTAACCTTATATATAGTGCCTCCACAGTCATTACCTAATAATTATTTTATTGCTTCCTGACAGGGGCCTCCTCCACTGTACCACAGCCATTAAACAATACACTCGGGCTCCCACACCTCTTCCACGTCACGGGTCTATCACTGGATCACTAACCAAGCAGTTGACATCCCGAGCTGATGAGTTCAGAGAAAAGCAGAAGACTAGACCAGATATGATTTATCTTTTCAGAAGAATTACAGAGAATTTGCATAGAGTGCTATCAAATTAATGGAGTGCACCCAATTTTTGTTACATATTGATTTGGTAACTGTAAAAATAATCTTAACACCATACACTGTCTTTGAGGGAAGGAGATATTTGAAAAATGCCTAAGTCCTGTATTTTCCAGGATCTCTTCCTCCCGTGCCCAGGCATGACCCTTCAATGCCATCTAGACAATTTCTCACTCAATTTGGCAATTCTTCTTCTGCTCTGTAGGAAAAGCGACTGCGATTCTTACCACCCAAACAGTAATAGCACGTAACATTGAGCACAAAGGCAAAGAACACAAATAAACCAGGCAACTATTCCCTCAGCATACATCAGCAAGCAAGAAGTCAACAGCAGAACCTAGAGGTTGACCTCATGTTGTTTTGTAACATAAGCGCTTTCCACCCAAAGGGCAAAAGTCAAGGAGGGTTTGATTGTGGAGTCAAAATAGTCCTACCACTCTGTTATTTTAGCCTCCCTTTCTTCCTCCTGATTATTCCACTCAACATAACCTACAGCGTTTAGTGATAAACCTGCTGGCACACAATTTATAGAGAAACAACACTTGACTCTCTCTCAGCTACTTATCTTTTTAAGCAGTCAAAAGAAAAAAAAACCCTACTATATATAGTGACTCCTTGGTGTCTAGCCTTCCCTCCCACCCCTTGTGTTTTTGTATGTGCATGGGACACCAAGATCTGAAGTAGATGAATAGAGAACAGTTCACTTTCCCAAAAGGACATAAAAGATGCTTTTTTCACAGAACTGAAGGCAGCTTGTAATGCCTGGTTGACTGTGAAAAGAAGGGCTGGAAGATCAAGTACCTCTGCCTATGTTGGAGAACCTAAAGCCACTAAGTTTACACTACTAATTAAGAATTAGCATGTACTTCTGTGTGGTTCAAACAAAACAAAGATTATTCCATTATAAGAATCATTTAAGGCAATAAACCCAATTTATTTTATAATTAGACAAGTATAAGAACAGCAAAGGGGAAGGAAAAAAAATTGCTAAGTAAGGAAATGACTTTCCTGTTCTCCCTAATCTGGGAAACACCAGTGACTGATGTGTGGAAAAAAACCATAGAGAATGTGAGATGTATTTTGTAATTACTTCATCAATCAGTGGTAAAATTTATTTTTCCAAAGGAACACCTTTAATATGACTACATGAAATATTTCTATACGATTATCTTACACATCATGCTATTAAATGGCATAGCTATTCTGATTTTATAATTAATCCAAATCAATGTACAGACAATAAAGCACTTAAAAAATTGTAGACAGCACCCCAGCACTAATTCAACTAATCAAATATTTCCAACTCAGATTTTTTAAAAAAATAAGCTGTTATTCCACCACTGATACAACCAGTGATCAAAAATAAAACACTTTTTCCCTGAAGATTTCATTTGTAGACCAATGCTGACCACATTCTCAGAATGGAGACAGCTTTTTATGGAGTTACACAGAGGTCATATTCAGTGCTGTATAAAGTCTTTTTGTGCCCAATAATATGACCTAGAACGAGCTGAAGGACCTCCAAGGAGGTGTGAAGGAGCAAGTGAACACTGGATATCTGGAAAGATAATGGGCAGAGAAATTGGTCTTATGCATCTCAGCCAAAAGCAAATATGCATAAATTGCAGGTGATGTGCACAGAAAAACACTTATTAATGCACAGAGAATTCTTATTTAAACCAGAAAAAGCATGGAAACAGTGATTTTTAATAAAGAAATTAATCCAGACAAGAATAATTTGAAATTTCATCAAAATTTTAGACATTTCAAAAAGTTCTCTATTTTAATTTGTTGTAGCTTGGGCAGGAAAAGAAGAAAAACAGCTTTGTTCCACATACTGCAGCCCTGCTCCTGTTATAGGTACCCTTGCATCTTCCACAGCCTGTATCTGATTATTAAAAAAGTTATTTTGCCTAGAAAATCACTTATCACAAAATAATACAAAGAGGCTACAGGGGAAAAAAAATAAATCTGGATTTACACATCTTCAAAATATCTAAGAAAGTAAAATAAGACAGAATGATATCAGCTAATTCCAAGGGTGGGTTCTGCATGTCTATATGTGGATGACACATGAGCCCATGAGAACCTAACCTGAGTTGTGTAAGAGGCTGAGTTTGCAGAATTTCAAATTACAAAATCAGTAGTTTGCCTTTTATTTTTTTTTGTAATAGGAAAACGGGCCGTGTTTGATTTAGAATCTTCCATTTGAATAGTCCCAGAAGCTACAGATGATATTACTATTCTATCCCACAGTATAAAAAACTGTCTTTAAGGAAACACTTTGTATTTTCTTTTTTTTTCATTTAAATAGCTTTTAATCAGTAACTCCCAAGTGGTTTCAAAACTTGTTCACAATCTATGGGCAACATATGGTGACTATTGAAGTTGACCATAAAAAAAAATTAAATCTAAGTGTACTTGAGAAAGATGTTGGCCTTCTGTGAGAACACAACTGAGAACTTTCTGCAACACAGATCTCCTAATCTGCTTTTCATAGCTCTCTAACACAGATTAAAGGACAATATGAAGTAAGGATAATGTTATCCTAAAAACAACTGTACAGAAAGAGCACCTACAGACAGTGGCAATAACTTGCCTTGGCTCTCACATCAATTGGAGTGAATGTTGTGGTGTGCTGGCCATATGCAGGCTGCGGAACAGCGTTAGAACTATGAAGAAATAGCCAAGGGACTCATTTGTATCTGTTTTTGCAGATGAGACAATTTAATATGAGGATCCATGGGGTGCACGGCTGTAAATCTTTGCCTGAAAATTACACATGGAGACAGAAAGCAATGGAATTACTGCAATATTTTGAGCCTAACAATGAACATCTCAGAGCCCCTACAGCATCAGTAGAGGCTGCCAAAGGTATAAATCACGAGTCTGAGTGAAAATGGAAAAGAAAAAGTTTTATTTGTGTAAAAACATGAGAAAGGATGACTTAATTAGAGAACAAAACCCTCACTATATCCAGATGATTTACAAGGTTTTTTAATCTATGAGACAACAGTATTTTGCATTACATCCCTCTGCAATCAAGGGCATGAGTTATCCTTCACTACCACAGCAAGTACAAGAATACATCAAAAGGTTTAGGAAAGGTGCATTTGATGATACCCCTTAGATAGTCTATAAAGTAAAACATGTATTTCCATTTCACTCATCCATAAGTATCTCAAAAGCAGGCAGGCAGGCTCACCACCATCTTAGCACAGCTTTACCAGAAAGAGAATGCCATGAGCCTCCTACTGTTAAGACAAAAACATTTCATGGTATTATGTAGAAGATCTTACAGAATTTACAGAACTAATTAATAAACTATGATTAAACATTTCTACAAGACAATCATACCTTTGCAGAACAGAAACCTAATTGTCTCTGCTCAACTCAGACTTGCCCACAAGCCTTCTCAGAGATCTATGGAAGTCTTTAAAATTCTCCCTGCCTGTGATCTATGTTCTCCTGAGGAGGGAGATCATTCGAGTACTCTGAAACACAGGATGTCTTCAACACCCAGAACTTAATATTCCTATTTCTCCAAGTTCAGACTATCCACATACCTTGCCTGCCTAGCAGCAATGAGGTCAAGCTCCTTCCAGCCCTCCTTCCTCATCATCACCAGGCTTCATGACAACATTTTAAGGGCAGGTGAGATCCATAAGCCCTTGAGCAAGGCAGCAAAATTCTCAGGTCCCCAACATATGAGGCTTAAAGGCAAGGTTAAACACCTACCTGAGCCATTATACCACTACACATTACACCAGAGAGCCCCAGTTATACCTATGTTCTTGTGCCACAATCTGTGGTGCAAACCTTCGGGAACACCTAAACATAAAACACAAGGTGGAGATGTGTTAGGTAGAATTTAGGTTACCTATATTTGATCTTGGTCTCCCAAAAAGGACTTAAGTAATTAAGCCTCTATTGAGATGACAGAGTCAAGTTCCTCCACAGTGTAATTATAAAGAAAAAGCTTTAGTAACAACCAGCACTGTTACCAACTAGAATTTAGACAGTATATATAGCTGAGCACATGTGTGCATCTACTTACTCCAATACCAGCTTAGAGGAAACATCACTTTAGAAGAAGCAGGAGACAAGAATTGGCTCCTCTTTTACACTGAATCAAAACCACCCTGTGCTCCTCTCAATACCAAACAGCCAGGCTGCTGGCCATTTTCATTTCTGAACATGACATGCTGGGCATTTTTTACAGCTTCCAAAGGAAAATCTTCTCAGAATTATTATCAGAACACAGCTTTTACCACCCCTCCAAACTGGTGATTCAGCTGCAGTACAGCAAGGCTTAAAAAATGCTGAAAAAACTGCTTTCATGCACACTAACACCATCTCCTTGTACTCCATTGTCTTCTCCATGTCCACTTTCTCCCTCCTGTTTTGTCCTCTGATGGAAAGCTCTGGCACTGGCAGCTGAGCT
>VYZX01014321.1:3660-23319 GCA_013401335.1 Brachypteracias leptosomus | reverse complement strand
AACCCACAAAATGCTTTACAAAAGTCACATTTAATCTGACACCCAGCCATATTCACATACATGTTTAGAAACATTTTGAAGGAAGCAAAAGTAAAAAATCCCAACCACAAAAGACCAATTACCTTATGTAGTAAAATGATTTAAACAATGCCATCCATTAGAAATTCAGATCTTTCATAACCTGCTTTCTCTTAGAAAACTATGAGTGGAAATACTATGATTATCATAAATACGAGCAATTAGGAGCCAATAAGAAATTATATTTTTAAAAAGGCTTAAAAATCTTACTTTCTTTTGTTAGCAATGTAAAAAAAGGCTTTGTAAAAATTGCAAACTTTTTTCCCCATTAAGGGATTGACAGAACAATGCATCAGGATTACACAGTTTGTTGTCAGACCTTAATAAACTGGGGTTTTTATTCTCCTGTATTTAAAGCCATTTAAATCCTCCTAGAAAAAAACCTGCAAAATCAACAAGAAACTCAAAAGCTGCTGAGCAGAGAGCACTTTTCAACAAAAAATATAGAAGGTGAGTGTTCCATGTTGTCTTTGAAACGATGTTTAAAGAGGAAATTTCAGCATACTGCTGCAGAACTAAAAATTATCTCAAATTAAAACCAGCAGATTGACATTAAGCAAAGATTGGCTAAGGAAATAAATTCACATTTGTTCTGTGGTCAACAAAGGAATATGGTTAGGACTTATAGGTGACAGGGACCAAAGAAAGTAAAACTCTTAGAGAAGTCTAGATAAAGGCAGAAATGACCAAAGAGAGGTGAGCTGTAGGTAGGTATGTAAATACGAGTTACTGGAACAAAGATATAAACAAGCACTTTAACAAGCAGGAATAAGAATTGTGACACATGATTTGTGTCCTGCTTGATCGTAAGTGGAAGGAAGAAAGCCAGGTGTTAAAGGGGTTATCACAAGACTTGACACCATCATCATTCCTGTACCAATGACTACAAGGTGATAGAGGCTTGAGTGAAAAACAAGGTGGACATGAAGTAGCTGAAAAGACGTCAAGAAGTTTCCTGAAAGAGGCAGTGGTATCTTACTGAGACACAGACACAAAATTTATTTCTATGCCTAGAAATAAATACAGGCATTTGCATCACAGAGGCAATAGGTCTGGCCATAGAACCGATGGTATTCACATTAGACAGACATTGTGGTAAAAATCTAAAACGCAGTCACATGAATTCCAAGAAACACTGCAGCTTCCCAACACAAATAATAGAAGATGACATATCCATGAAGAAACTGAAGACTGAGAACTTCTGTCCAAAACATAATGGTTGTCAATGCAGAAAATCTAGGTCAGCACACGTTAAAACAAACCGTCATCTTAAAATTTGTGATATTTCTGGTCCTTTCACTAAACAAGCCTCCTTCAGAATCTCAAGAAATGTGTAAAAAGATCTGCCTATCAAACCCCTAAGTTTGCATCAAAATAGCTATGTTAGTCTTTTATGGGCCAAATATGTTGAATAAAATTTTTCTGACCTCTTACACTATCCAAAATCACAAAACCCCCAGAATTTGCATGTTCAAACACGTACATAATTGAGAGAGAAAAGCACTTAAATAAAAAGTGACATATTGTGCACACATAATGCATTTTCAATTACAGCTTTATTTTTCTCAGTTTTCAAACAGGTAAACAACCAATGGACTACATGAAGATCAAGACCTGAAAGTCAACAAAACATATAAAGTAAACAATTATTTAACTGTTGAGCTTTTGTGGTTCCCAATTCCCTACGATGTTTTGTCTTCATCACTCCCCAACTACCATCAATTATCTTAAACATAGGCAGAAATTTGACTGCCATTCTAAACCAAAGAATCACTTCTTGGTTGAGAAAAGTATTAAAATAAAACTAAAAAGTCATTCTCCTTTGCTTTTGAAATTTCTGTGATGCTTGAATGGCTTCCAGTTAAAGAAATAAATACAATTATTACTGATACTACAGTCTCTAGTTAAAGGTTTTTAAGTCTCATTTACATGAAAAATATATTGCTCTGATTATCCATTTTAATGTAAATGAAAAACAAGCACGTTTTATTGTCATCTTCTTTAACCTAAAAATTTCAAAGATATTCAGTAAACAACAGAAAATAAACTAGCTTCATGCTCCATAGTGAAAATTTAAAAGATGTGATCTAGATTAATCAAGAATCTAGCAGCAACATCCTTTGTAACAGCAGCAACCAGTGAAATGGCCTCTGTTTGAGGACAAAAGGAAAAAAAAACCTGCAAAAAACCTTAGAAAAACCCTTTTAAAGACAATCATCTCCAAGAGCAATCAACATCAACAGAGCCTGCAGAGCACCCTCCAGCTTCAAGAGAGATAACAGAAGACATTATAGAATGTTACGATAAACACCAAGCTAATAATCCAAGCAAAGGACATTATAATAGCTGTATTTCGCATAAATCTTGCTATTAAAAAAACCCCAAACCTAAATGTGATAGCAAAGATGCTTATAAAGTTTTTAGGCACACAAAATTACATATCAATGAACTGCAAAACACAGCACAGACTGTAAATATCAGTAATAACTGCAATTACTCAAGGCAATTCTGAAATCTAGTTAAGAAAACTTTATTCATTTGATATGAGCATAATTTGTAGTTGTTAAAGTAAATCTTACTATGAATCTGTTCTAAAACTTAGAAAATTATACTAGAAAGCATAGCTACTATATCCCCTTAACAGATGTTAAACTAAAATATGACAAAATTGTCTGTTTCACACCTGGCTCTACTAAAAGTTTTAACTGAAGCAGATAAAATATGCAGTTGTATGTAATTCATATTCAATTAAATGAAGGATACCTTACTATTTATTTTCTTCTGTGATTTTTTTCAAGAAAAACAGCATATTTCACATAAAGACATCACATAAATTTTTAATGGCAAGCTAGACAAGAAAGCCACTAAATAATGCATAGGTACAATACGATGGAACCACTGAATTAGGAATAATTTGAAAGTTTCATGTCTTTAGTTTGTCAGATCTCAGTTATATAAAAATACAAAGCACAGCAAACTCTCAACAGATACCCTACAAGTTCTTTACAGCAAACAGAACTGGCTGGTCTTTCTGAAGCCTAAACCCACTTTAAATTGCCTATGAAACTGAAGTTTACACTAGTAAATGCTAAAGAAAAATGAATGAAATCTCTCTACTGCAATATCTTTAGAGTAATTAAGGTATTTTTGATAAGAAAAACACTTAAGTATAAAAGGAATTAAGCTCTTATCTTACATTCTCAAGCATTTAACATTCACATCAGCAATACCATGTTTGAATGTTCCAGAGAAGAGAAACTAGTGTTGAACTCAAGGCATCAATTCAGAATAATTTTCACGTTAATAGTTAAAAATCAGCGTTAGTAAAACCAGTGTAACTGTTAAATACGTTACTCAAAAACTACAGTGGGTGGAGAATTAAGTTCAGAGAGCAATATCTGAAGCTATGCTTAACATTCAAGAGTTTCTACCACTCTGGAGCCCTTCATGAGCATCTATGATTATGATACAGTTATAAGTTTAGAACTTGCCTGGGAAAGTGAATTTCAAAACACTCAAAAAGGGTAATTATTGCAACTATAGAGAAACTCAAGTCTGAAACACTGTCAGCTGTAGCAAGATCATTCAGAAAATACTACTTGGAACCTCTTCTTTTTTTTTTTTTTTGCTACTGATATTGCATGATATACACACAGCTTTATTTTCCAAGTGGCTTCCATACTTCTACAGACACTAGATTCAATAGTATTCTGAAGAAAAGACAGATATGAAAGAACATGACACTCCGTCAAGACAGAACACATACTGAACAGATCAAAAGCAGGAGAGGGAATATAGCTCTTAATTGTCTATTACTCCCATCATAGATTTCTCACTTTGCTTTTCTTCAGCTCCTGTAAGCGGGATACAAATAAATCATAGCTTGTAAAAAAATAGTGTGGATGTAAAGCATGGGAGAAAAGTTTTCTTCCCATGTCAGGAAGTAATTCCACAGCTTTGTACTTTTTATGGTGCATTATAACACAAGAGACAGGCCTTCAACCCTTACAGCAATCTCATCATTACTCAGATAATTGCAAGAAGGAATTTCTCTCCATCCCACATTTTTAAATGCAAATGTTCTATACCTGATGGTATAAAGCACTTTTACTTTACAAATAGACTCTCACCTTACAGTAACCCTTCTCTCCCATCCATCCTTGAAGGTACACAATCAGTTGTGCCATAGTCTTTACAATTCCTGTCTAAATGAAAATGCTGATGCTTTTAAGTCTGCACAGAAAAAACTCAGTTAAGTATGTTTATGGTGCATAGGCAGAAATAATTCAGCTTTGTCTTTGTAATAGACTTCTGTTATTTTTTTATACCATTTAAGAGAAACATGCAAGAAGGTGACATTTCTGCAGATGACAAGTTTATGAAACTATACACACAGTAGGATTTTGAATGTTAAAGCACTAATGTATAAATCTGTTAAAACATCATAGTATTTTACAACTGTTTGTTATTTAACTTGAACTCCTTTTACTGGCTGGTTCTCCAATAAAACATCATAGGATACACCTACTGAAGGACAATACCATTTCAGACACTCTGAAGAACCAGAACTTGACTCATGGTGGAAATAGAAGCATTGGGGGTCACCTGAATCCCTCTCTTACACTAATGGCTCACTTTGTTACAGAATTACTTCTCCAGCACTACTTTCTAGGCCTGACACTGCAACAGAGACTGTACACCTTAGCTCTGTTCCACAACATTACTGGAAATAGGGAGAAATACTTTTTGCTATGAATACAGGAAGTCTTACATCCAGCCCACCTCCTCCTCTCTCTGCTGGAGCAAGATGGTGCCAATAGCATCAGATCAAACATTCTGTGCTAGGGCTGAATGATATGGACACAAGAAAAATAGTGGGCCAAGCATTACAAAGTACAAGACTGGCAATGCAGATCCAGTGGCAACACTGGCAATTAATACTACTTTAATATTACTTTAAGTTCTGAGTACACTCAAAGTGCTGATATCTAGCAAGGTTGTGGAGTGCTATAGCACAGCCCTTATATAAAGGCAACTTTAATTATGCTGCAGACACAGCGTTGTAAAACATTATAGTAATTAGATGACCAGTCAAAAAAAAGAAAATCTTTTTCTTCTTTAGTTGTACTATTCCTAGCTACTTATAACTTAACTGAAACCTCAAATGTATTGTATTGCTTTAATTAGCATAATTGAATTTAGGTTGAAACTATGAAGAACTGTATAAAGAATTGAGGCACTATCAAAAAGACAATCTTAAAAAATACCTGTATGTACTGTGACTTTCTTTTGTTCACCTATTAGTGTTTCTCTTGCAGTATCATTAAACACAAAATAGTTACCTTTAGATTTACTGCTATTACAATACTGTCAGATGATTGAGGTTGCAATTCCATAGCATGCTACCATCTGGACTGGTGCTTATGTTATAGTGTACTACAATCTCACTTCTGCCAACAACTATTTCTGGGGCTGGTAAATTGCATGTGTGGAATCACCTAGGTTAAAACTACTTTTTCTTAAGCCCTTCTCCAGGGTTCACTGATATTTTTTCCTGGTGTACTAAACTAACTCACAATGAAAAACTACAACATTGACGTGCTAGCACAAGGATGACATCAATATACTGCTGCATGAGTTTGGGGAGACTGACAATTCCTTCAACTCCTTTACTGTCAAAATCCCAATACTGTGGATGTCTAGCCTGATTTGTTAGTATTATCAAAAAGTATCTGAAGAAGCTTAAAGAATTTCAGTATTGTGAGCTCCATCAGAGGGTAACACTAACTTTATAACTAATGTTTCTCTCCTTGAAAGATACACAGTATTGTTTACAGTCATAGAAGCCAAAGAACAGTTCACTGATTCTCCCATAATTAAGAAATGCGTCTACCCCAAAAGCTGCTCCAGTTCAAATGGAAGGAGGAAAAACAAGGGAGAAAAGAGCACCCAATTCTCAAAGTTTTCGTAATAATTTCAACATATGGAGAAAATAAGGACAGTTATTCTTTCAGGCTTTCTGCATTATGGCTTGCAAACCTAACCCACTTTAGCTCAGTTTTGTCCAACTTCTAATTGAAATTTCATAGAAACTTTCAGAGAAAGACATATGTATATAGTTTTTCCTAAATTTTATTCTAATTTTAACATATGAGCTTGTCAGCTCTGAAAAAAACTTCAAGATTTCTTTATTTTAAAAGTTTTGTTAATTTTTTATTTCTATTTATTGTTTTTAGGCCAACGTATTTTTCAGGAAATCATGCTTTTTGTATTTTATTGCTCCTCCCAATAATGTTCTTAATAAACTTATTTAACACCCTGAAACCAGGATAATCTCAACCTTTCCTCAAACAATGTATAAACTGCAAGTTATTGTCCCATTACAGCATGCTTTTATGTCTCAGCACACCTTCCGATCCAAGAAGTTTGTACTGATGTCAGCAGCAACACATGAGTTAAACTTCCCTGTTTTTTTTTCCCCTAGTAGAGCTGGAGAGTAGAACTCTTATCTGTTTTAAATAAGACCATCCCTATAAGCACTCCCAATAAAGTAATCAGAAAGCCTTTATAGTGCACTTGGGGGTTTTTATTATTATTTTTGTCAATAAAACATTTTTGTTGTCCTCTTGTTAAAAACAAAAATGCAAGATGTTTCTGGATCTGAATCCATGAAAATATTTCTTGACCACATGCATGCAACCACCTGCTCCCATCTTATCACTCCTGGTAGCGAACATCTGAGTAGTAGAAGGATGGACTACTCTCCCATTTCCCCAATAAGAAGGGGGCAAGAAGGTCAGGAAGAAGAGATTGTGCTTGGCTGATGAAGAAGTGTTCCCAAACAGGTCGGAGCATTATACTCACCTGGGGGATGAAGGGCTGAGCTGTTCCTGTCTTGGAGAAGATACCTACCTTACCTGGCTGTAGATGATGAGATGCTTGTGGCAAAAAGCACCCGGGGCAGTCAGGACCCCTTCTCTGTAGGCAGGAATGTGCCTGTTTCCGCCTCTTACTTAGTGTGAGGGATACTTACCCATCGGGGATAGTATTCTTCTTTACCATGCTGAAAGCAGGAGCAGGCAGAGCAGGAGACAGCGGTGAAAGTGGGCACTGCAGCAAAGGAGAGAGAACCGCACAGTTAACGCGGTGCTAATCTCTTTCTCCATCAGTGGGCCTTTTCAGAGGGCTGACTCTCAAGCAGTCAGCTGGGGCTTGAAGCCATCCTGAACAAGTTCTGCAGCTTGCAAGCTAGCCTATTTTCTCCACTGCTAGAGTACGACGAGAGGGAAAGACAACTCACCTCTCCTCTCCAGGAGACCAAAAGAACCGGAGAGGAGAGGCAGCAGGTTTCTCTGTAACTCTAGCAGCAGCGCTGCAGGGATGAAGATCTTCCTGGCAGCCCTTTCGGTGCCTCTTGCGGCTCGGGGCAGGCTGTTCTGCCCTTGTGCTCCCGCAGCTAGAACTCGTCTCTACGAGAAGAAACTCCAGACTGCTGCAAGAGGCGAGGCCGGCACCTCAGCAGCGGAAGGACTATCTCCTGCCCCACGCTAACCTAGACGGGTCTGACCCCGCCAGCTCCTGGGCACCGTCAGCGCCCGCCCACCTCAGTGGGACCAGGGCAGGGGAGAGAGGGACGAGGGGAGCTGCCCCCCTCCGCGGAGGGCCCATGCCAGCCGCTCCAGAGAAGACGCCTGAGGCTCCCTTCTCAGAGCCGCATGTTCCCGCGAATGCAGGGAGCCCGGGGCAGGGCCGCCTCCGAGCGTTCTCTCAGCGGGAGGCAGCTGAGCTCGGGGCAGGAAAAAGAGACAGGGACGGAAGGCGGGGAGGTCGCGGCCCGACTGCGAGGGGCCGGGCAAGTCGGAGACGGGGTGGGCTGCAGCAGGAGTCGGTAACGGGGAAAGGCCCGAGCGCCGGCGGGGCGGGGCGGGGAGGACCGGGGCTGCGGGCGGCCCGTACCCGGACAGGATTTCCCTTGCAGAGGAAGACTGTTGCGAGACAGAACGTTCCCGAAAGGGCCTCAGCCGCGCCTGCGCGGCAGCGGCCGAGGGCACCGGGAATGGGGGACGCGCCTGCTCCCCGGGAGCCGGGCCGGGGGACGCCGACAACGCGTGCGCGGCGGAGGAACCGGGGGAGCCGCTCCCTCCCGCACCACGAGCTGCCGGCCAATGGGGCGCGGGCGTGCCTTTGCGCGTGCGCGGCCCGCCCGCAGGTGAAGGGGCAAGGCTTGGGACGCATGCGCGCCCTGCATGGCGCGGGGAGGGGCGGCGGCGCTTGCGCAGCAGCAGCCGGCGGCGCGAGGCGCGTCCGCATACCTCGGCGTGTGGAGGTTTACTCCTCCTTCGGTGGCGGCGGCTGGTGAGGGGCCCCTGGGCTCCTCCCGGGCTCTGTGCTGGGGGGTGCGAAGCGGCGGGCGGCTTTGCGTCAGGCGCAGCCCTGTAGGTCGGGCCCGGTCCAGCCGCGGGGTGCGCCAGGCGCCGCCGGCGCCTGTGAGGGAGAACCGCGCGCGGCGGGCTGGGGGGAAAGGAGGAAGGGTCCATGGGCCTCGTCTTCCATTGAGAGCTGCGCAACGGCCACGTCCGCGGCTTTCCTGTGGGAGGAGGTGGCGGTCCCTGCGCTTGGCCTCGCTCCGGCTCTTCTCGCAGCGTGGGGGTTTGTGACTCGGTCTGTCCGCAAAGCGCTCCCCGCGCCCTGCCCCTGCTCTGCCAGCAGGGCCCTGTTCCCGGTCTGCTGCTCAGAAGGTGGATAGATGAGGGGGCATGTCCTCCTCCTTTTAGAGTGGAAGTCACAGGGGGGATGAAGGAGAGGTAACGGGTGAGCCAGTGCATCATCACTTACTTTAATGTGCGGCTTATGGTATTAGTTTTAATTTCTATTTTCAGGCTACCCTTTAAGTCGTTTCTGAAACTCCTCCAAGTGTTTTCATTTTAAAAATACTGACGCAGTTGATAACTTAGTGTATTACTGTACAAATGCTGTGAAGTGATAACAGCCTTTCTGCCTTTCCCTTTTGCTTATTTATATGGGACAGAAGTTGACAGTGTTAAATTTCAGAGTACAAGTTTCTTACCACATAACTGATAAGCCTGCTTATTAATTACAGAGCTGCAATTTAGCCTGAAATGACTGTGCTGTTATTAGAGAAACAAACCAACTTTATTTCTGTTTGTAAAGAGGGCAAACTCTTAACATTTCTAAGGCTAGATTTTTGCAGTTTTGTGTTTGTGGGTTGGTTTTTTTTGAGCTAATGTACAAGAGAAAAATCACAGCTATAGCTCTCAAATTAGTGTCTTATTGCTTCTTTCACTTTCATTCCTTTATTGCACATTTTAAAGCAGTGTTTATATAACTTCTTGTTTGCTTTGCTGAATTGAATGTATTCTGAAGCAGTGGTCCTCTTTCCTATGTATGTGTTAATACTTGTTTTTGATTTGTTTTGGTTTACATTCTTACCACAACACAATTGTGGAAAAGTTTATTGTTGTGAAATGTAATCAGTAAGATTACAAGAGGTTTTCCTCCTAATTTTTTTGTTTCTGAGTGTAAAACTTTTTTATGGTGTGAGAATAGTAAAATTATATATTGGGTTTTCTTCAGGTTTGTGAGTGCTGTGAAAACTACTCATATTTTAGCCATTAAATATAACATAGCCATCAATGTTTCATAGCTGTATTTTCAAGAGTTTATTCAAGGATAATGCTGTGTTATCTTTTTCACTTCCAGAAATAGATAAAAAAAATTCCTGTGTCTTCAAGAAAGAGACTATAAAACCTGTAGTTGTAAAATATTTTAACCTGAGGGAAAACCAAAGACCACAGTGTAGCAGTATTTAGAAGAAGCTTGTGGAATCATAATATGCTCTTGTTAAGAGAAGGTCATAAATTCTTGAAATTCTCATAACACTTCAACTTTGAAGAATAGTTGAACTATGAAGTATTCCTTTTGAAGCCCAATACTTTAAATGATATATCAGTTGTTTAATGCCCTCTTTATTTTGCTAGAAAACACACTGTCATTAGTAAGGTCCTTGTAAGCAAGGTGTGACATAGTGAATGCAATCACTTCATTGACTAATAAGTTGCATAGCTAATGTCAGGGGGAGAAATTTTAGAGCCTATAGTAAGATTTAAGTAAAATAGTCGTCGTAGCCCTAGAATAAGAAGGTTGATATATTTGGTCTGGTTTGTAATATTTAACAAATAAAATACCTGCTTTCTCCTTTCTGTCTTTTCTGAGTATTTTATGAAGGATACTTCCAGAGGTTTCCACATTAGAGGACAGGTAATTAGCAGTCATTCAGCCAGGTAGTGCAAACAAGGAGGAGCAGACAGTAATCAGAACTCCAGTTTTAAGTAGGATGTCAAGGCACTGATTGATTTCAGTAACTTCTGAGCTGTAATTTTGTGCATTATAACAATTTATTATCAACTTTATTGTAGTCTAATAGTGATGCATGTTCTATAAAGAGCAAGAATCTATTCCATCTCTATGACACTACTTGTAATTGGAAAGAGTGAAGAATCTTGGAAGAAAAAATTTAAGGACGGTATAAAAAACCAAAGTGCTGTGTTAGTGTTACATTTTAATATATAGGGTAACCAAATGTCGCTGTATTGAAAGGCAAAAATACTTCATCATTTTAGTTTCTCAGATAATTAGGATGCTGTGATTCCTGTATGCAACTTTGTGTAATGTCTTGTAATGTGTCAGTATGAATGGCAGCAGTTATATAAACAGTACAAATAACCAGCTATGCTCTTTTCTAGAAGTTATGCAGTTTTAACACATCTGGAGAAAAAAAAGAAATTGATCTATTAGTGATCTTTATAATTTAAAACTGGCTTTTAAGTATAATATACTGAAGCAATAATTTTGCTAGTTTCTTAACAATGTATTACTGTTAGCAGGAGTATCATCTTAGGAACTGAAGTTTTAAAAAATATATTTTGTAAGAAAATACTTTTGGACCCTTTTAAAATTGCTTTTTCTTCAAAGCAAAGGTCATTGGGATCTTGTTTTGAATCAGCTTTACTTAATTGTTAATAAATTTTTTCTTTCAAAATACTCATGTTTGGAATATAGTATTTTTTGTTTGGAATGTATTTTTTTTTGTTTGTTTGAAAATTTGTAAAATAACATTGTTTTAAACAAGAATATTTTTAGTCTAAACATTGAATAGTTTTGGTTACTGTCTGAACCTGGAGAAATGGTTGCTAAATTACGTTGTGTTGAACTATTTTTACATTTGTTTCATAGATGCTTGCAGTGTGCAGGGGAAAGCACATTTTTCAGCATGAGTCCCTCTATATCTCAGATTGCTCAATTAAACTGATTTACATCTATATTAAAAGTTGTAATACAAGCAGTCATCCTGCTCTATTTGCATATCTCTGGAGAGGGAGGATCCACTTCCTCCTCTTACTTCATACACATGTTGAGTCACTAACTTGTTTCGTTTATAGTTTTTATTCAGTTTCTTGGCCATACTTCTTTCTCTACAAGAGTAGTCATTGTAGACATGGTATGTTCTTCTTCTTTCAGCGTGCATAAGATTTAAATATGGTTTGAATACTACATAATTTATTATAGCTCTCAAATCACTCTGTAAGAACAAACTTTTCCAGTCTTTCAATAATTTTGCAGCTTTTTGCTGTATTGTTTCTTATTTTCCTTTGTTGCATTTTAAAATATGGACCCCTAAGTTATGTTAATGTTGGCTAGGTCAGATGTGCAATTCCTCTGCACTTCGACATCGTTACTGTTTGTACAACCAAAGAGTGTATGTGCTATTTTTGTGTTACATTTGCATGGAGTTTTATCTATGGTTTGATTCCCACCCCCAACTTCTAGTTAATTTTTTTACAGTGACTGCTTTTTCAGGGTAACTTTGTAGGTGTGATGCACATTTCTGGCATCAAGTGCAGCTTTATTATTAAATATAAGTATTTTCTATGAGTGTACATGGTGCGAAGAATATACATTGCTTTAGTTCTATCAGAATTTACCATTCTTTCATCAGTTTTGTTCTGTAAGCTGTACAGTTTTCTTTGAGATTTTGTATGTTCATTATTTCGTTGAAAAAAAGGTGAAAGGAGTTGATGTGTGCAGTAAGCCTTTTTGTCTGTAGGTCACATGGGACTCTCTAAGTTCAGGTCAAGTTCTCATTATCACTCAACTCTATTTAGATGCACTTTTCTGATAGTAGCACTAAATTTACTTAGAAATTAGGGTGCATTCCCAATGCTTGTGCTTTTCTTTGCTGTCACTTGAGTGTAGTGTCATATATGATAACAGCATGGATTAAATAGAGTGTCTCCTTCACAGCTAGAGCTAATGCCAAGTTCTTTTCTAGCTAGATATTTCAAAATAGACCATCTCCTTTGTCAAGTAACGCAGATGTAAAAAGCAGCTAATCATCTTTCTCGCTTACACCAATTCATTTTTGTTTTTTAGTGTTCTTGAAATTTCATGGAGTGGTGCTCTTGGTTTGCTTAATTATTGCCATTTATTCAAGTACCATTCATCATCAGTGGATGACAGCCAGAATGGTTGCCAATAGTAGAAGTATGTTTTGAAAATTTAAGCCATGATTTACAGTGAAACAGCTGTTGTAATGTTGGTCCTCATAATTTATTAATGTTTTGAGATCTGCTTGATACTGTATCATTTAACATGGATCATGGAGCATGTACATTAAATATTTTAACTAAATATGTTGAGTTTGTTCTTCTTCATTGTGTTTGTATATTATTTCCTCAAAGACTTTCCTCACTCTTATCCTAGAGTAAGTGCTTTCATGCAGCAGTTTTGAGATGTCTTGTTTCAGAAACTTACAAATACACTTTCCATGCACTGTTTCTAGTGCTTTTTGTCCTTGGCTTTCAATACCAACTGATAATTCATACCTATTCAGTTTCCTTTGCATATTTCTTTCAGTATGACTTCATGTTTTTTGATCTCCAGCATAGTTACTAAACATGAACACAACGTTTTTAATCAAACTTCTTTGAAGTTTTGAAGTCTTTATTCTTTTTAATCAAGAGTCTTTGGGATGTAAATGAAGTTGAAAAGTACAAAATACAAAATTCTGTGAATAGCAATGCTGACATAAATCTGTGATGGGCCTTGTTTTGATTCTCAATGTAAGTAGTGTGGATTTGCATCGGTGTAGCTGATGAGAGCAAAGTCCCGTTTGAAAAGGGAAAACTTGCATCTAGTGATTTGACTTGGAGTTTTTCATAGAAGCATTTGTGCATTTTAGAGGGATATTTGTATGCGGTTTGACTATATTAGATTGAAGGAAGATCTAGTACTCACAGCTGTAAATCAATTATCTTCAAAAGGTAACTTTAACATTCAGAACTTCTGAACAATAGCTATTGTTCTCTTTTTAATGATCCAGTAATATTACATTATAATGTAAAATACTTGTTTGAATGTGATAGGTTCTTTACAGCATTTTACTGGTTATTTATATATATTTCTGTATTGTTAATTTAGTCTGATATATTTTTAAGAATATAATAATCAGAAACAATGCAGATTTTAAAAGTTCTTATTTTTATTTTCATCATATAAAGTGCTGGTCTCAATTTGGAAACACCCTCCTCTCTGAAGTACAGATGTGAGCTGTAACCGCCAGAGGGAGCAGATGGCATGGTTGGGAATTCACTAAAAATGTCTGCAGTTGTCAACAAATGTAGGCTTGAAACTAGCCCAGGGCTAATTCACTCCTGATTTTTGCATCAGAAAATAATCCATTTGGAAATTAACAATACATGTTAAATCTCAAATATCAGAAGCATTTGGCATTTTAGTTTATTGATATTTATATTCTGTAATAAAAATGTGGCAGTAGTTGGTTAAACAGTTAACATAGAGAAAAAAAAAGGGATTTACATTTTATTTTAAGGCATCGAAAGCTTTTCCTTATTTGTTTTTCATAGTATACTGAGGACATTGACTATGTTGGCAGGCTACAAATACATGAATTTGTAAATCAGAACCTACAGGAAGGTAGTACAATGAAAATACTTATTTACATGTTTCCTGCTATTGTGCAGCAAAACTTGAACAAGTCAGCTAGAAGTCTGTTCATTTTTATTATTACATGCTTACATTGAATAGTCCCATTGAACTCTGTGGCAGTTCCTATCATTTAAGATAGAGATTTCTGAATTGAGTTTCCTCATTTTCACTCGCCGGCAGTACTACAAGCTCCAGATGGTGCATGAAGTGTACCTCCAAACCTCTGCTAATACTTATACTCCCTTAAATGAGAAACCTGTGTGGCTCTTTCCCACCCTCATCTCATCAGCCTCAACCTTCCACCTCCCTGAACAGTGTCAGTACAGTGGCTGGGAATAGAGGGTGGACACGTGGCTTATTACCCTGTATAGAAGGAAGCTGCCATGAAGCATGATGAGCGTGAAGCCCTTAGGCATAAGATTTAGGTAATCTTGTGAGGAGAAGGGAGTTGAAATTGAAGATCCTTTTGGGTCCTATCCAACTTGAGGCATGCTGTGATTCTATGAACAGAAGTGGCCCATGTAGAGATACTACTTAGCTGAAGTTTTTATCTTCATACAAGCAGTATTATGAACTCTGCAGACGTGTCACTTTGACATAGGTTGCATGTCACATGTACAACTGTTGCAGACATACTAAAAGTTTATTTTTGTGCCCAGTTTACATTCAGGACTGCTGGATGTGTACAGAGACCAGTAGCACTTGCTTGGAGAGAATGTAAAACCAAGTACTGCTTTAAGGATGCGTTGGTATAATACACACTATCATTGTTTAAAAAGGGCTAATAATTTGGCATTTCTGAGTGTACTTTCATGTTTAAAAAATTCTTGAACCAGGGGGAACTGGAAAATGCTACAGGTGTTGGGGGGGAAAGTATTTTATATACACTGCGAGTATCTTCAGTGTTGAAAGTACAGAAGAAAACGCTGCTTTAAATTAAAAAGTTATACATCTATGTTTTCTCATCTCAATTCACCTAGAATCAGCTCTGTTCATATAGTAGGTTTGAGGACGTATATTATTCTGCTGTTTAGTCTTGCTTCAGTATGAAATTATTTGAAAAGTGTAATCTCAGTATCTGTGGTTGCTCAACACTAGCTTGTGTAAAAATTCTTGTCAGACCTGAATTTCAAAACCATGTTAGAGATACTTTATTTATATTGGCCTTGCTAATTAACAGGCTATTTTGGTTTAATCCCAGCCATCAGCTAAGCACCATGCAGCTGCTTGCACACTCCTTCCCATAGAGGGATGTGAATTTAAAAAAAAAAGTAAAACTCATGGGTTGAGATAGGAACAGTTTAATAACCAAAATAAAATATAATAATAGTTGCAATGAAAACAAATAAAAGAGACTGAAACCTCGAAAAAGGCAAGTGATGCACGATGCAGTTGCTCACCACCTGCTAACCAATGCTTGAGCAGCAATCCACCCCTCCTGGCCAACTCCCCCCAGTTTCTATACAGGGCATGATGTCATATGGCATGGAATACCACTTTGGCTTGTTTGGGTCAGCTGTCCTTGATGCATCCCCTCCCAGCTTCTTATGCACTCCAGCCTCTGCTGTCAGGGCAGCATGAGAAGCTGAGAAGTCCTTGACTCAGTTTAAAGATGGCTAAAAGTAAAACATCAGCAGGTTATCAACATCATTCTCATCCTAAATTCCAAAACAGAGTACTATACCAGCTACTAAGAAGAAAACTCAATCTCAGCTGAAACCAGGACACGGGCAGTGCTTGTTAAGGCATTTGAGAGTTGCTAATTATAAATTTAGCATTCAAATCTAAAGTTTCTACTATAAAATCTAAACTGGAGAGGTGTTTTCTGCTATCAGTCCTATTCTCCTTTAAGTGAGTTTCTGTCTCCTTGTTTAGATTATAGCACACTATCATAAAAGATCGACAAGATAATTTTTTGGCTGATACTGATCATCTCTGCAGTTGCTCATTTCTTGCCCAGAATGGAGTATTTTGTAAGCAGTAGTACAATAATAGAGAATAATTGATGTCATGTTGGAGAGCGTGGTTTTAGAAGAGGATTTCCTGTTTCATAAAGGAAAGTTTAAGCTTTAAATAGTTCAAATTAATAATCAACTAATCAAGCTGACCATATATACAATATATTACGTTCAATTTTTCTTTTAAGAGTAGGTATGTTTTCAGTCTTTTATAAATATTTATGGCTAAATACACTGAGGTTATAAAAGATTGCAGATTTTCTTTGATTAATTTAAGAAGTAATCCTTTATGAAATTGTTGAACTTTGTGTGACATTTTCTATATACCTCTCCTTTCATTTTGTGAACATTTGCTGTATGTACAGTATCGTATAACTTTTTTCTTTTCCCCAGTAAAGAAAGAGGGAAGGGGTAAGTAGCAACTCCCACAGCCGTCTGACCTTTTTGCTTGGATGTTGCATTTCATAGTGTAATGGATTATTTGTTTTCATTTACTGCTTGATGCTGGTATTTTGCTTAGTTTGAAACTGAAGAAAATACCCATCCATCCCCAATAAGTCATTTCTTAACTAATCAAATGGTACCATTCAAACATATGCAGCTATACAACAGATAATCATGTGAGTTTGCAGAGAAGTTCCTGGCATGAAAGCAATCTCCTTTAAGTATGTGTATCAGAAATATACACTCAATAAAGCACAAATCTTCTGTGAAGTGAAAATTGTATAATATACCCTTATTCAAACAATTATTTGCATGAGCATCTATAGATGCTTATGATTGAAATAATAATGTCTTTGCAAATAGGCTTCTGTGAAGTGTTTTTACTTGTTCAAATTTTTGTAGTTTTAGGTGCGTGTATTTATTACTTTTGAGTTCAGATGTATCACTTCTAGTAAAAGTCATTGATGTATGTATTCACATGAAATGTTTCTTTTCTTTGGAACTTTTTTCCCCTCAGATGAATTTGAAACAGAAAAAGGAGGAAGCTAGGTTCCCATCTTTGCTGTTACAGCTGGAGAGTGTGAGCTAGGGACTAGTGCAGTGTCTGCTGAGAAGGTGAATAAGAACATGAAGCAAAGTTTGTTTACAGTCCTAAGCTATACAGAGGGATAAAAGTCAAAAAAGCCAAATGTGAAGGTTGCAGAAGATTTGCATGACTAAGCAAGTAAGTGGCAGGTGGCATAGAGGAAACAATTCTAGCTGCTGTGCACAGTGATAGCTTATGACCTAGTAAAAGTTTCTCAAGTTTGGAGCTTCACAGTTACATTAGATGTGACAACATCAGAGCAGTGCTCAGTGGTGATTAGAAGAGAAATGAGTGCTGTGAATTACTAGCAACAGAATAGGGAATAGAAGAGGATATTTTTATGTCACTTAGTAAACCGAGACTGCCCCACCTTTTTGAATAGTATTGCAGTTCTGTCCCCTGTCTCAAAGATGGAAAACTTTCTTCAAAAATGAGAGAGAAGAATAGTGAGATGAATGATGAATGTCTATGAAATCATTAATTGAGTGCAGAAGATGAACAATGTTCAATAGTTTCCTTTCTCTTCAAAACGAAAGGTTAAGAGAGGTATTGTCAGATGAACTATCAGGGATAGGTTATTACCAAACAAAAGGAGAAAGTCTTTCCTAGAGTAGAAGGACATATTCTGGAATATCGTTAGGTCTAAAAACTTAACACAGGTTCAAAAGGGGACTGGATAAACTAGTGGAATAAATCTGTTATGAACTGTTGCACATAAGGGTACTAAATTTTAACATGTATGTGACATACAGACTACCTAATGCTGAGAGTATTATTTACTTGCTTTATTAGAGCAAGTATTATTTACTTGCTCTGCAGGTCTATTTTATTGTCTTTATTGGAGATTGAATAGTGCCTAGATAGACTTGTAGTCTGACCCATTATGGTTTTAATTAATTTTTTTTCAACTACTCTGCTGCTTGTGCTGTGTCCTAAGACACAAAATGGCACTGCTGTTAACTGGAAAATTTGATCAAGCATACATGATGTGCATTTAGAGCGACACTTCTATACATCACCGTGTGCTTAATGATAGCACTCTTAACATCTGGAAGAACAAGTCTTCCTTAGGATGCATAAATATTAATTTTACTAAGATCAATAAGGAAACATATGTATCTAGGTGTATTATCAAATATATTATTAAAAAAAAGTATATGAATGGTTACTCACATGTATTGCATCACTAGTTTGTGGAACTTACTGGTACAACTAGATGTCCTGGTCCTGCTGTACCTGCACTGTGAGCCCATTTTAGTTTCTCTATGTGCATGTTCAGACACAATCTTTGTCTTCACAGTTCCTCTACTCTTAGTGCAAGTCAAAGGTTACAATGTCCTCTCCATCAACTGTTTAACAAGGTCAAGCTAGGTACAGATACTTGTCAGGTATCCTACCTGAGTATCATGTTGTTTAATGAAAAGGAGGTAAATCCCTGATTAAGTTAGCATCAACTATAACTTGCGTTATAGAAAGGGTGAATTTGTCAATCCGGTTATGAAGAAATAGCAAAATGCATGTTTGGATCCATTCCAGAACCATCCTAAAGTGTGTGGCTTATGTGACTTTGATTCTGTGTTTATACAGAAATCTGTGGGTAGAAAGAAATATCATGGCCAAGCATTTCTGTACTTTATTGTACTTGTTAGTTTGTTCTGCCTTTTGTGATCTATAACAAAAGATGTGAACAGAGGGGAAGAGACAAAGTTCAGAAGCTACAAGGACTTTATAAAAGTATTTTTTAAATGGAAAGAAAGTCTCCAGCCCATCAGCGTCTTATTTTACAGTTTTTAAAGTGATACCTGATATTCATCAGATACTGAGCCTTTGGGTACCAAACTGATCTGAATCTTAGGATTCAGATCTCTAATTTACTTTCACTGTGAATATCTCTGCCATGCATAGACCTGATATAACTTAAGGTTCAGGGAAATACTATTATTTGTAGGGATGCTGACGTCAATCCTTAGTAATTGAAAACGTAAGAGATTCTATCCATAACTGAATGACAGGAGTGTGTTAGTCCAACTAATACAAATCTTACTATAAAAATCACTTACAAATCTTGTTGATAAATTCCACTGAATATATTTTAAGAATGTATCAGATAAGTTTGGAAAAAATTTTCATGTACACTATCAGTAATCACACAGTGTATTAAGATATAAATAAAATTTAAACAAAATAACTGTCACTAAATGGATAAATTGCTGTCTCACAGGAGCACTTTTAATGAAAACAATAAGCAGCCTGAATATTTTTCAGTAATCTGAAATTTCAGAATTTTATTTCCTCAGTCATGTGAAACTGATCCAAAATCATTGCTGAAAAAGGTACTGCTGGATAAGGGCACTCATAATGCAGATCTTTACATGACTTAGTTATGANTTCTTTGATTTACTACTTAAACTTCTGAATCAAACACAAATATTAAATGCTATCCAACCTTGTGTTAAGAAGAATTAGATTGGTAGACCAATAATGTGTCTTAGTGTAAGGATTTTGCTTGGAAACCTGTTTTCTTTAGCTCACTTTATCAGAATCACAGGCACTTTGTGGGTTTTCTTG
>VYZX01014320.1:40119-61132 GCA_013401335.1 Brachypteracias leptosomus | reverse complement strand
AGCGCTAATTAGCTACTGTAGATGATTAGTTACAAGTCCTGTAGGTCATCTGGTCTTCAGTGCAAGCATTCCCTAATTTTCTGTCTATTGCAGAATTGAAGAGACTTGGCGGCTATGGCAAAAGTTTTTGGATGACTACTCTAAATTTGAAGAGTGGCTAAAAGTCTCTGAGAGGACAGCTGCTTTCCCAAGCTCCTCTGGTGTGCTTTACACAGTTGCTAAGGAAGAACTGAAGAAATTTGAGGTGATTTATAATAGTTGAAATTTAATATCTACTGATCACATTACAGCAGCCAACTGTTGTTCTTCCATCCCATACACAAGTCACTCAGCAGAGATGCTGTATTAATATAGAAGAGTTGATGATTTTCGTGGCTGCCTTCAGGGGCAGGTTTCTAGGATGAAAAAATACTGGGAGGTGGCAACAGAAAATGCTAATAAATCAGTCCACTCTCACTTGCTGTTTGTTCACCAAAGTTCGATTCCTCACTTTTTTTATTTCTTCGGTTTTTTAATATGTCCAGTGAGTCGGTGCTCCAGAGTATTCGTAAATCTCCCTTCAACAAGTACCTCTTCAAATGCATACTACATGTTTTAGCTTTTGCTCTAATTTTATCTCTCCTCTTCTTTCCGTAACTCTCTGAAACCAGCCCTCTGAACTCTTTCCTATTTCATACAATGTACAATATCCACATTTTAGATCCCTATACCTGAATTCATTTGTGCAGGTATAGTTAGTTATATGTCCACATGATGTCCCCATGACTCAGAAGTTAAGTGCATGCCTCAAAACTGACAAGCTGTCACTTCTGTCAGCGCTTAAGAGCTTTTTACATGACTCCGTTGTGTGTCTACTATAATGTGATGGCTCATCTCATAATTGCAGTGGAGTGTATACCTGTGTGTAAAGCACACACACACATTGTGTGACTAGTCACAGGTGAAAGTCTTTTGCTTGGTTTCATATTTGCAAGGAATGTATCAAGATGAGAGATAAAAATAATTCTGAAGAAAGAGAACAAATGATTTAGGCAACTCTATAAAGTCAGGTGCTGTAAAGTATTTGCTGTGAGGAAGAAATGCAACTTTTAAACAACATCTAATATTTCTTGGTTTAACTTGGTGGACTTCTTGGTCCACTTCCTGGACACAGTGTCTCAGACTTCCATCCCATTGTCTGTTTATTCAGTGATCAGAATCTATAAATCTCTTGCTTAGTGACTCTCTGTGTGAGAAATAATACCAAAAATGTCTTGTCTGTCTGATTTTTATGGCTTTGCCCAAAGTGTCTTTCATTGAACCTCAGCCTTTATGGTGACCTTCCATCTTCTGCAGACTTGTGGAATTTTTACCGTCTACAGAGAGTCAGCAGAAACTAGCTGCAAAGAGAACTTTCCCTGCAGTTTTGTTCTTTCTCTTTTTTAATTTTTTTTTTCTGAGCACCTAGTTTCTACACCTACCAAAAAGGAATAATGCAAGTGACAAAAGTTGTACTGTTCAGATTCAGAGGAATTCAGCAGCTTCACTGTGAAGTCAGTATAAAGTCAGCCACATTTGTATACTAACTGAAGCAGATTTCTGCTTTAACTGTATTTTTTTTTCTAATTTTATTTTCCCCTTCCATATATGCAGAAAAAAAACCCCAAACAACAAAACAAACCCAACCTCCCCAAAAAACAGACTGAAAAAACTAGCCTAGCAGACCATGTAAAATCCTTTCATTTCCTGGGCACAGAAGTCAGAGATTGCTCTCACTGACTTCACTGTACAAAATCAAACTGCTTGTTTATGGAGTAATTAAAAGGTTACAGGAAGGAAGGAATGCAAAAGAAGAATTCTTGTGTAGCCGAGCTGAAAAAATGGAAGACGATTACACAGCTGTTCTTTTGCTGGACAAGACTTGGTAACAGGTGAAACAACAACTGCACACTTTTAGGTTTCATGATCCTAGTAAATACAGTCAGCTTTGTGCCTCTGTTATGAAAAGTGTCTCCTTGTGCAATTTTAAGTGAACTCAGTTCTACTGAGCATTTGACTCCAGTGGCAAGCCCATTTGCTCCTTCTTGGTTGTCCCGTACCCAATTTCATGGCCTTTTATTGAGAGGACTCCACAGACTTCAATCTTTTTTCTTTTTCCAAACCAGCTTCTGTATTTTTTTCTCTGGTATAACAGCAGAAATATGCTTATTTCATTTTTAGCTTTGACTGGTACAATATGAAGAGTATTTAGTATGTAGTAATCTCAGGTGTTAACTGATTTTAATAAAAATTTCTGTACAGAAGAATATTGCCTATCACACTTTTCCAGTCCACAGTAAGGGTGGTGTCTAATTTTGGGAGACTGAGGTTTTTGTAACAGTAGAGAAAGCACTGAAGGTACGTGGTGCAGATACTTGCAAAGAAACAAGTTGTTGTGGATGTTCATTAAATTTTCTTTTCCATGAAAATTTAAAGACAGAACTTATTTGTATATCAGTATACTGAAGATAAAGAGGAGGTTCCTTCAGTACCATTTTTCACTCTTTTTGGAAAAACTCAGAATAAACAATTGCTCAAATCTCTCCAGTGTTTGCACTTTAGCAAATTCAGTATATGTAAGGAAATCCAACGAAGCCACAGGAATCTTGGATTTCTGTTAATTTTTTAAAAAATGTTTCATGTTCATTCTTTGTGTTTCTGTTCTCAAATACAAAGACATATGATTGAGTGGAAAGGGGAGTCTATTTTTTTTTTTTGGACTGATTTTACAATTGTAATGAGTATTCATGTTGCAATTTCTTATTCAGTGAACTATGTCAGTTTTGTAAACTTTTCTTCTTTTTTGCTCATTTTGATCAGAAGGCAGCCTCTCAATAGGAAATGTCTGCATCCATAGTGAAATCTATCAGCTAACACAAGTCAGGTGTGGAAGTAGGGTCAAAATAAAAGGAGAGACTTCTATATGTATCCTGATTCCAGTAATTAAAAATCAAATGGTGTCCCTTGTTCATATTGCTTTAGGCCTTCCAGAGACAAGTGCATGAAAGTCTGACTCAGCTGGAACTGATCAATAAACAGTATCGCCGCCTGGCCCGAGAGAACCGCACTGACTCTGACTGCAGCCTCAAGCAGATGGTTCACGAGGGGAACCAGAGATGGGACAACTTACAAAAGCGAGTTACCTCCATCTTGCGCAGGCTAAAAGTATTTCTCCATTTTTAAGCTCTTCAGTTTGCTACTATACTTATGAATCAGGGGTACTCCGGAAGCTTCCAATTTCAATGCATTTGCACAGTGTTTTTGAGGGGATTTCTATCTTTGGAAGAGGAAGGGAGCTTATCTGTTCACTTTGAGGTAACAAAAGCATGAAGTCTGTAGGGAAATGCTTGGTGATCTCAAACACCACCTCCTTCATAGAAGATAACTTTCATAGGTGGGCTAATAACAACTGTAGATGATGTTGCTGAAAAGGGAACCTTAAAAAGCACCTAGGAAATGAAAGAAGAACGTGTACTAAGTTTAGGATAGGTTTGAAAGGCATGAAGGTTGTTTCGTTGGAGAACCAGTATTGCTGGGACTTTTTGGGTTGTTTGGTCATTTCATGCCACTCTGTGTTCTATCCCTCAGCATTTTATTGGCCAGCGTGAGGAGTTTGAGACAGCACGTGATAGCATCCTGGTATGGCTAACAGAGATGGACCTGCAGCTGACCAACATTGAGCATTTCTCAGAGTGTGATGTCCAGGCAAAGATAAAGCAACTTAAGGTAAAGAATGATTGAATGATAACAGGAGGAGGGATGAGAGAAGGGGTAAAAACATTTATGGTGGGAAAAGAATTTAAAGAAACATTATGCGAAAATGCAGCCTGATGAGTCCCTTACTTGCAGGCTGAGACTTCACCTCGGAACTTATTGGCTATGTCACGTTTCAATATGTACTTTTCTGTCAGAGTGAAAGTTCTTTGGACTGTGAAAACTAAAAACAAAAAAACAGACCACAGGTGATAGTCTCCATTCCCTAATCAAAGAGGAAATGTTGATAAAAATTATTAATGTAAAGTCTCCGTTACTGCTAACACATAAGAATTACTATTTTTGTCAACCATTTCTGCATTAGAAAAATCATTATCTGAAGAGAAAAATACCCAATGTCATGTTATTCAAAATTCCAGTGTGCTAGCTTTAGCATCTGTGTTCATTCTAGACATTTGGTCATGGGCATGGCTTGTTTAGAGAAGAACTTTCTTTCCAAGTACAACAAGTAAGGAATGAGATGGTAAACCATGAAGTAGCACTGGTTTTGTCTAGAAAGACTGGAATACTAAATTTAATTGCTCATGGTTCCTCGTGCCAGAATATTGGGAATGATCCCTGTTTGTTACCCACCCCATTCTTGCTGGAAGACTCTTATGATTTTTATCCTGAATAACTTAGGTTATTGTAACATTGATTTCATTGATAAAACGTGAGCTTTTCTTTTATGCAGGCTTTCCAACAAGAAATTTCACTGAACAACAACAAAATTGAGCAGATAATTGTGCAGGGCGAGCAACTCATTGAGAAAAGTGAGCCCATAGATGCAGCTGTCATTGAAGAAGAACTCGATGAGCTGCGTCGTTACTGTCAAGAGGTCTTTGGACGTGTGGAACGCTATCACAAGAAACTCATCCACCTTCCTGTGTGTATACATACATACATACATATTTGGTTGGTTTGTTGCCATTTTGCAAGTGTGTGAATGAGGAGAGAGAAAGATGTTGAAATGAACTAACATGAAACTTCTGTGGTTTTCCAAAAATCTTGCGATTTAATTTTGTTACAACCCTGACCATCTCCCTCCCTTCATTATGTGTTATTTGTGTCCTGTTCAGAGATTTGGAATTTTTGTAAATCATCATGATAAACCATGCAAATTGGAAATTTATAAAACTTTATTAATGTCGATAGCCGTGTGGTATGAGTAATAAGAACATCTCCCTATTCTGTCAGATACTTTCATTGGCAGTTTATTTTCTGTTTTATTTAAAAGACAATTATAAAATTATTCTCTCCATCAGAAGAGACAGAAATTTGTCTCCAGAACTGAACACACAGCTGAATAAATGAAAGCAAAATTATTATTGACAGCTCAAGTCCTACTGAAGGAAAGGAACAAAACACAAGGTTTTCAAAATATGAAAGAATATAATGAGAGCAGTGGTCACGAAAAAGGTCACTTATGTTTCTTATGAATTGATTCCAGAGGTTTCTTTAATTTAATGTCTGCGTTGCAGTGGCATCAATAAAAAGTCTGGAGACATTTTCTCGATGTGAGACTTTGTGGTGCCGTAAGTAATTAAAATGAGTTGGCATTATGAACTTTTTTGTTGCTTTGGTTTTTTAGTGTACTCTAAAATAATGAAAGGGAAGCAAAAAGAATGCAAAATGGAAACCCCATCAGTGTGATTGTTGCCTAATGCTACTTTATTTCACTGACCCAGGCTGACCATGCAGTGTCTCTGCATGTTTCATTGATCAGTTTTGTTTGCATTATGCTTCTAGCTGACAGATGACGAACACGACCTCTCTGACAGAGAGGTGGATCTCGATGAATCAGCAGATCTCTCTGACATACACTGGCATGACAAATCTGCGGACAGCATTCTCTCCCCGCACCCCTCTTCCAACCTTTCGCTGCCTCTTTCCCAGCCGGTGAGAAGCGAGCGATCAGGGCGAGACACCCCTGCGAGCGTGGATTCCATTCCCCTGGAGTGGGATCATGACTACGACCTTAGCAGAGACCTGGAGACAGCAGTTTCACGGGCACTACATTCTGAGGAAGAAGACGGAGGACAAGAGAAGGACTTCTACCTGAGAGGAGCAGCTGGTATAGCAGGTATGGTGACAAATTGTATGTCCTGTTCTCTCCTAGTAAAAACCAGCAAATGTTATGTGTGTGATTGCTTGGCCAAGATGCTCATGGAAAAGTATTTTAAATAGCTTTCCCTAAGTGATCCCAGTGGCCTTCTGACCTTAGACACAGCAATGGAGATTCCTGGATGACTACAGCCTTGGAAAATCACAAAGGCGTGTATGATATGACAGGGAATTGGCTGTTTCTCTGTGCTTGTGGCCTGCCAGATGGGATATGTCGTCTGCAACAGCAATGCACCATAAGTTATTCTGACTAGAAGAAGCTATACTGGATATGGCAAGAAATGCAGAACAAACTGTTGAAGAAATGCTGTGGGAGAGATCCATAGACAAAATCATCGAGTGCTTAAGGAAATCTTAAGTCAGTCCTTACTCTGGCAAGACTCCAGCAACATTAAACTGAGTTGGGATCTTGGGTCTTGCTCTCCACTGAAGTTGGAAATCCTTTCTAAGTGTGCGTCCTTTGTGTAATAAATCTTAATCAGTGAAAGTGCCCAAATGCAGCCAGTTGTGAGGCAAGGCATACTAGTGTATTATACTCTGATCTTGTGGCTGTCATTTGCTTTCCAAGTCATAGCTCTGAGAAGAGTCAGGTTTGCCTGGATATTGAGAGACTTTGTAGCAGGCTCCATGTGTTTCAGTCTTCACTTTTTTCTTCTCCGGAAAGAGTGTTCGCTATTAGAACTGTTTATACATTCCATCCCATGAAAAGGACTCCTGTAAGGAGACAGCCATTGCTGAGCTGTCAATTTAGACTGTGCTTTTATTTTTTCAGATGTAGAGATCCCTGAAACTCTTGAGGCCTATGTAACACTCACAGAAAACGCACTCAAAAATACCTCTGGTAGGCATCAATAAAGACTAAGCATAGCCAGATGCAAATACCATGGTGCGCAAGCATAACTTCTTCCTCTTCTCTTAGCATCTGCTATACTTTTCACAACTTATGAGATAAATATTTCTCTACATGGCAATGTTGGCATGCTAATGTAGAAGCGTCCTGCTTTGCTACTGCGCTTAAAGTATTATTAGGTGCATGGATGAAGCAATGATGTTTGAAGTATTGGCCCTCCCACTTCCGCTAACTACACTAAACTGAGCAGTAGGTTACTCTGATTGGTCTTTATTCTCAGGGGTCCCTCAACAGGACTTAATACTTTATGTGTCTGAGAGAAGAGTGGTTTCTACAAAGGTTAAAGCAGAAGGAAAAGATATAGTGGAAAACCTAATTGTTCAGATTTGCACTTACATTTCTTAACAAAGCCACAGCTTGGATTATTACTTACATGTAAATTTTTAGGTTAGTTGTTGTTTTGTAACAATGCAAATGACTTTATCTTAGTGTTTGGTATTGGAAGGTGATTTTTTTCTTTTACGGTGCATTTTTACAAGATTAAACCTACTGTTTCATTTTTAGATAACTGTCTCAGAGGGATTAGATGCACTTAAAATGCCTTCTGTCATGATTTCAGTTTTCCTCTTTTGAAATAATGACTTCATTGCAAATTTGAAATAGCAAACATTTACAATCTCGGCATCTGTGGCACAGACCTGAGGTTCACTGTCGAATTTAATTTTTTCCTCCAATTAGTGAAACAATATTATGATTCATTAAGAGTATAAATAATAGCAATACATACAGAAAAATGTGTAATTTTATGGCCTGTGAAAATTTTGAAACTAGTGAGGGAAAAACAATATTGAGCACTTTGTTCTGTCATTTTGGGGTGAGATGATGTTTTGTATGGAAAAAGATTAACCATCCAAGTGGCTCCATTTTCTGTAATTAGGTAGACAGAAAGCTCTTCTTCTCTGTGCATGTTTTTAATTGTGTCTTTATGAATAAATTCAAACTGCCTTGTAAACAGATGGAAATGAGGCACAGTGATAGAATATAGGTAAGAGGGGTCTTATGTGGTCGTCTAGGCTACAGCCTGCTTCAGATTAGAATTGGCTGTAGCTAATTCTTATAGTAGAATTCAGCTGACCTCTATAAGGAAAAGACAAGTTAGTCCTGTGTCAGAAATGTATGAGTTCCAGGTGGCTTGGATGAATAATACCATCTTGCAGATACGTTAAGCATAATTTTTGTGGAATGCCTAATTGGAAAAATACTATAAATTTTGCTGCTTGGTGGAGTTGCCTAAATCACTTGTGGACTGCTTGCTGTGGGTCTTCAAGACACCCAGTCATCTATGGATCTTGAGAATATCACTTGCTCTTCACATACCAATTTAATCTTCAAAACTGTATACAAAGATCTTTTCATGTAGATTGAAATTCCCCTATTTTTTACTGGAGAGAAGCAATAAAAAGAGAAATGAGTAGAAATCAAATTTTAATGCAGATTTGGATCAGGAGTTTGGGGTACAGGGTTTTATTTGACAGTGTTTGTGAAAGTGAGGAAGCAAGGCATTCTCCAAAATCAGTGAGGTTAGAGCACACTTTGCCAAGAACTTTCCTCTTCAGAAAGGTGAGGAATTCTCTGATGGGAAAAGTAACTTCAGAATAGTTTGCAGGCCTGCTTTAAACTGTGAACTATCTGGTAGTACGCTTATGGCAAGCATGTTCATTGGTATAGTCAGCTGTCCTCTGAAGGTTGCTAACACCCTCTAATGAGTTATCAGTTCGCTTTAACATTGTACCACTTGCATTGTTGCAGTCACATTTCTCCTTTACTGGCTGATCTAGATACTTTTTCTGATATTTATTCTTCCTGGGCAAAAAATTTTAAAAAAACCCAAACAAACCAAACTTCTGGAAAACTTGGGTAAGAGTCACTTTTTTTGGTTTTGGTACAGGAGAACCTGGTGCCCTGGAAGCACATATCCGACAGCTGGACAAGGCCTTAGACACCAGTCGTTTCCAAATACAGCAAACAGAAAACATCATCCGCAGCAAAACACCTACAGGACCAGAGCTGGATTCCAGTTACAAAGGATATGTGCGTGCATTTTGGAGCTCAAGTCAAATAAGCACTCCAAGCTTAGATTTGCTGTTGAAGAAATACAGCTGTTTCAACAAAGCAATTAGATATTACTGCTTCTCGGACTTACTCACTCATATGGTTGCTACCCTTAACCATATGCTATTGTTGTTTATATTATTAATGTATCTACAATAGCATAAGATTACAGGAACATGACTCTAAGGAACTTATTTTCCTATAACATTTTTGCAGATATCTGAAAGTATTTTCTTATACTTTTTTTTATCCATCTAATGATGATATCCTTGTTTAAAATTCCTCTGCCTTTAAAAGCATGTTTAATAGCATCATGCACAGTATTCATCTTTCTGATGAATTATAAACATGCATTGTGTAAGCAAGGTTGCATATATGGAATCTGTAGTTAAAAAGCTTCCTCATAAAGATTTTCTGGAAGAAAAATCTCTCTCTAAATCATTCAAATAATTTTATTACCAGCAGAATTGAAAGATTAGCTGCTTGGATGCATAGCGATATTTCCACACTTAAGTTTATTTTCTTTATCACATCTTCTGGTGTCTTTGCCATAGTGTCTCAACATTTAGAACACATGGCACCTAAAGTCATCCAGCACAATTTGGCACAGTGGCACCGAGTTGTTTCTACTTAGTCTGAATTTATGCTTTAAGCCTTCAATGTTTCCATATACATTTCTTTGATAGGATCAGGACAGATTGTTAAAGTGTTTTATTAATCTTCACACTTATAAATACTTTTGAAAAATCTTGGAAGTTGCATTGAAATTTGCATGTTTCATGCAATTTATCCTGTACAGTGCATATTGATGGGGAATTTTTTGGTTGTTAACACAGATGAAACTACTAGGTGAATGCAGCAGAAGCATAGACTCGGTAAAAAGGCTTGGATATAAACTGAAGGAGGAAGAAGAAAAATTATCTGGACTTATTAACTTGAACAGTACAGAAACACAAACAGCTGGTAAGTAATATTTAGTTCTTTGATGGAAAGCGATTATGAAAAGTAGCAAACATGCAAAGTTTTCCTGAATAAACACTTAGTGTTATTTACTGACATATATAATAACATGACTATGTTTGTTACGATGTTCTGTTTAACATTCTTTAATAGGAATAGTAAGTATTCCTTGTATATGTCCTAAAAAGAGACTAGGCATACAAGTGCATTTTAAGAACCACTTCATATCATGAGACATAACCCTAAGCCTTTTGGAAAGACCCTGTGGATGTAATGCTTTTGTTGAATGATAAGAGGTTTTTTATATTGCTGTACAAAGCACATATGTCAGCATTCATTTATTCTAATATTAGCTTTCACTTCTAATGTTAGTCTACAGTATAGAAATCTCTATTCACCTGGTAGATGTATTCATCTGATTAATTTTAAGCATTAGCTGCAGAACAGGAGGTATTGCATTGTAAAAAACATGAGTTAGTTCCAGGGACTATAAAGGCAACATCTCCATTCTTAACTTTGCAAGATATGTGACACAAGCAGTCTATTTTATTTTAATTTTTTAATTTTTATTTTAAGTTGATGGAATGGTAAAATTTGTCCTTCTGTCTTAACATTTCAAGATAATTAACAAGAAGAAATAGCCCCTAATTTATTTCTTTTCAGCACAGGTATTTATCCAATGTATCAGCAGTAGCTTAGGCAACTGTAGTGAGATTTGAGTATTAAATTGTGATGCAAATACCAATGAAAGTTATAATAAATATATATCTAGTTAGATATATTCAGATTCCTTGTCTGGTTTGCATGTATGCTAATTTTTGATGTCTTCACACCAGCATAACCTCTTTTAGAGACCTACACGTATCAACTTAATTCTGTTCACAGAAGTTTGACATTAGAAAGTTGTAACATTGCCTGTTGCCTGGAATAAGACAGATTCTTCATTCTTTCTCTCCAACATGACACTCTTCAGTCTAACTTAGTTTTCAGTGTGATGTTTTGTGGGTTAGTGGTTTTTGATTTTTTTTTATAGAGCATTTTTTTGTCCTGCACAGGGTTCAACTTGGGCAATTGTGTTGTCTAGCTAGTGTTTTTTGCTTTTGTTGAATGGGGTGCTTCTCATTCCAGGTGTAATTGACCGATGGGAATTAATCCAGGCTCAAGCTCTAAGCAAGGAGCTGAGGATGAAGCAGAACCTTCAACAGTGGCAGCAGTTTAAGTCTGATCTTAATAGTGTTTGGGCTTGGTTGGGAGAAACTGAAGAGGAACTGGAGAAGCTCTGCCGCCTTGATCTCAGCACTGATATACAAACTATTGAGCTCAGAATTAAAAAACTGAAAGTGAGTTTTATTTCTCTTTCCCATGAGTTGCCTTGTAAACAGATCTGAGTGCAACAGGTATGTTGAAGAGGTTGCCAGTAGTTGCAGTGGTTTGCTCCGTTCTGCACATAGCAGGCCACTGCTGATAACTGAAGTAACTGGGAAAATGGTTTTATGAATCACCTTTGACAGAAAAATGTACACTGACGTTCACTGTATAATCCAAATGAATTTTTGAAATAGTATTTCTGTTACAGTTCTGTAATTCCAGAATGTACAGATAATTCCTGATGTCAACCACGCTGATGAAAGAAAAAGAAAGAAAGGGGGAAAAAAGCCAAGTTGAATCAAATCTCTTCTAGTCAATCTGGTAACAACATAGCTACTTTAAAAGAAATGCCTCACTGGGGCATATTACTTTGTGTGGAGGAAGGAGAGAATGCCCAAAGGGGTTGTAGCCTACCCACTGCTGCCATCAGGACAATGTAGGAAAAATTTGGTGTCACTTTGCAACATTCCTGTTTCTTCTTCTGTCATCTCAGATGCCTCAGGATCTGAATGCTGCTTTTGTGATCTATCTTGGATGTTTTACAGCTATAAATATCTGCAAATGTGCTGATCCAGAACTTCACATTCAGTTGCTAGTATCTTATAAGCTTGGGCACAAAAACATGGGAGCCCATCTCAAAATACACTGTGCTCCATGCTAGGAGTGAGGTAGACAGATAGTAAAGACTGTTTCCGGCAGTGATCCATATAAAGCATATTAATACTGATCTTCACTGGAATCCAAATATAGCTGCCATAAGTACTACAAAGGTCACTGTGACATTGGACTTTTAAGTAAAAGCTGTAAAGTAGGTGGAAAAGGGGACATTTCATAAGAATTCTTATCTCACCCACTCTTGGAAAGCCCATTAGTGCCTTCCAAAACAAAAGAGGTGGGGTTTCTTTTGTGGCTTCCAGTGTAAACAGATCAGTTTTTATACAGGTCCTGCTTCTATAAACTGGAGTAAGTTGTTTACACTCTTTGTATGTTTTCTTTCCCCTCAGTAAAAGCTTTTATTTTAAAATACTGTTGACAGCAGTTTCCACTTGAAAACATGTTGGTTTTTATGTTTATCAGCAAAACTGAGAAGTGAGGGCAGAAGTTTTATTACTTTTAGCAAAAGCTAAAGTACAGTTGTCCTACATCTCTTTAAGTTTTGTTGAGCCTGCTCTGTCTTTAAAATATCTGAAACATGAGCCAGGTCTTTAAAATTCAACTATGACTTCAGGCTTTTAAGACTTTGCAAGTTTAATTGGCTTGTTCTAGTTCATGCTCACAGTAAAATTTTAGTAGATGTTAGAGTGAACATTTGCAGTGTCACAGAGTGAGCACAGAAATCTCATATCCAGAGTAAAGAAACTGTTACAGTAAGGTACCATTCTGCAGCTGCTGATGGAAAATCATTGCATTCTTGTGGTGCCTTCTCTACTTGGTTCTTCTGAAAATCACAAGTTTTACCAGTTTCTGTCCTTTCTTCCCCCATCCCAATTTGTGTTATCATCAAGGAGCTGCAGAAAGCAATTGATAACCGCAAAGCGATCATCTTATCCATCAATCTGTGCAGCTCAGAGTTCACTCAGTCTGACAGTGAAGAGAGCAAGAAGCTTCAAGACCACCTGTCTCAAATGAATGTGCGCTGGGACCATGTATGCAGTCTGATTGAGGAGTGGCGCTGCTCCTTGCAAGATGCATTAATGCAGTGCCAGGTCTGTATTGTGCTTATTTTAAGTTATCAACATCCCACATACCAAAAACCTGAACCATATTGTTATCTGATGTGTCCACCATCCCCTCTGAATCTTGCTCATGCAAGCCAAAATAAAGCTTTTGGCGAATGTTTACTGAAAGATAGACCCTCACTACCAATTTAGATTAGACATTAGGAAGAAGTTCTTTACTCTGAGGGTAGTGGAGCACAAGAACAGGTTTCCCAGAGAGGTGGTGGAGGCCCAATCCCTGGAGTCATCCAAGGCCAGGCTTGATGGGGCTCTGAGCAACCTGATCTAGGCAGAGACATCCCTGCTGATTGCAGGGAGGGTTGGACAAGATGACCTTGGAAGGTCCCTTCCAACCCAATGCATTCTATGATTCTAGCTAAAGTGTGTATTTCCAGCCCAAGATTTTCTCAGTTTGTCATCTCTGGAATAGTATTCTAATATACTATTCTACATTTCCTTGTAACTTATCTTATGTAGCAAGTAAGACATGTCATAGGATAAACTAAAACGAGAATTGACTGGAATGTTCTACACTGTTAAAATCATCGCTCATCACTTGCAGGATTTCCATGAAATGAGCTATGGTTTGCTGCTTTGGCTAGAGAATATTGACAGAAGAAAAAATGAGATTGTGCCTATCAATCCAAACCTGGTCTCAGAAACTCTGCAGGATCATCACAGACTTCTAATGGTAGGGCTGCAGTCACCCCTTTCTCTCCCAAAATGCATTGCCAGAAAACACTTAATCACGGTTATATTTCTCTTGAGGGTTAGCATTGTACATTGCATGCTAACACACAACCGTGGGACCGTCAGTAGCTGGCTTTGGTAGGGAACACTACTCACTTCCTTTAGTAGCATAACTTGTGATTTAAAATCTCAGGTAACCACTAGGCTGCTATCTTCCTGTCACAGTAGAAATTTTTATTACTTTTCTTTCCATTCCAGTCAGGTTTTGTGAGTTCTAGCTTTTTTCCTTTTTTTTTTCTTTAACTTCGGTTAAAAAAATTGGATGCTTGCATTGCCAACAGCAAATCAGACGTGAACTGCTGGACTCTCAGTTGAAGGTGGCATCACTGCAAGATATGTCCTGCCAATTGCTAGTCAATGCTGAAGGCAAAGACTGTCTTGAAGCCAAAGAAAAGGTGCATGTCATTGGAAACAGACTAAAGCTCCTCTTGAAAGAGGTCACACATCATATTAAAGACCTAGAGAAAATTCTAGACATTTCAAGTAGTCAACTGGTAAGTCACAGCTTTTTATTCCTTTGTTTGTTGTGCACATTTTCCACTGTTTTGTCTATCTTTCTGTGATCAGTGCTGTTGGCTGGACTGTTTCTGTTGTCTGCCATACTTACCAAGGTGGTACACATGTATCTTGAATATCATAATCTTACATTTCATAATGCAAGTATCTCTTCTGTGATATGATGAGTGTTTTTTAATCCAGTAATTTTTATTCTATCTGGTGTAGCAATAAGTATTGAACATCTTGGTTTGTTTATCCTGCTATTACTGATTCAGGCAACTGGCAAAGTATATGAGATAATTATTCTAGTTGCAGTACTGAAATTTATAGTGTATCAGTTGTCACTGGAAAGGCAGAAAATGCTCACTCTGATGAAGACAAAAAAGCATAAAAAACAATAGGCTAACAAATCTCTCATTGTGCCTTCTGAACTTTAAGCTGTACTCCAGATCTTTTCAAATTATCATGTATCTCAGGGTATTTGAGAGAGTGTTATGCATACATGTTTGCCAGCAGTGACAGTTACAAAGTAAAGATTTCAAGGTTCTTCTTAGTTGACATTTTTAAAAGGCTTGGATTAACAGAGTGCATAAGGTGTGAGAACTCAGCTCTTCCCTCCTTCTAGTGAATTTCTGCCTGTTTAAGTAAAATCTTGGTGGTACCAACCTCTTCTTATAATTAAAGGCCAATATGGCAACCATGTTTTTCCTCTTGTATTGACTTTGGTGGAAAATGTGTCAACTAAAGCAATTAAGTTTTAACTGCCTGTTTGCTTTGCTTTTCCTTCAGGACTAACAGGGAAAACATAATGTCATAGTCTTATGAAACAAAACAAAATTTGACTACTTTACTTGCTTTGGAAATAACTTTGCTGGGATTTCACTCAAGGTTTTTTTTATCTTGCTTACCTGAACAGCTAGTTGCTGTATTTTTGAGCTCTATTCCTTCTGAACTTTAGGAATTGTCCTCATGGTCCTCTGCTGATGAATTGGACACATCAGGCTCAGTGAGTCCAGTATCTGGAAGAAGCACTCCAAACAGACAGAGAACGGTAATTTCATGTCATGTATTTTCTGCCACCTCCTGTGTGGGAGATCTAGATTTCTGCAGTAGCTCTAGCCAGCTGGAAGGCCCCCCCCTTCTCACTTAATAGGAAAGGATAATGGCATAAACCAAGAACAAAACATAGCTGCTTTTCCCAACCCTGCTGCATATCCCATCCTGCATGAAATCAGAAGTGGTAAATACTATCTAAAACCAGAGCTGTCAATGTGGTTGGTTTACCATAGTATGGCATGTCGTGTCTCTTGTATTTTGCTCTAGTGATGGCAGCACCCCAAAGTCTGGTCTTGTCTGGTATAATCAGTCCTCCATTTCTGTTTGGCCTTCTCTTCAGAGCTGCTTCATCAAGACTCTCAATAAGGTTTTTTTGTCATTTCTGATGAAGGTCGCAGATGGTCTTATTGAGACTTTGGATGAATGGCTAAGTAGAGCTAAAGGACACAAAACATTATTCAAAAGAGTTAGTTGCATGGGACCTGAGCAACGGCTACGATGGTAACTCTGGAGTTGTCTACTTACATCGCTGGCACAAAATTCAAGACATATAGTAATACATGCCTAGTACTTAACACTTCCATACTCTGAGCTCAAAATGGAACTGCAATTATTTTGTCTTTTTCTGCAATTCTATTGGTTGATTACTTTGCTTTTTTCTTTAGTTCTTAAAACAATCAGGTTGGTTGTGGGTTTGTTTGGTTGGTTTTGGGTTTTTTTTGCATTTGCACTTTTTGTAAAGCTTCTGAGTTCTGTCTTGATAAATTTTATGGCTCTTGAAATTGATATTTTATTTTCTTTTTTTTTTTTTTACATTCACTAGTTTCTTTTTAGATGCTAGAATGAGAATGCAAAGGAATACTGGCTTTTCAAAAGGAGAAAGAATACAAACCTTAACATTTTATTTCAGATGTCAGTGCTTTTATCTTTTAAATTTGAAGTTAAATAATAAGAGCTCTGGTAGCACAGATGTAACTGGAAGGATGCCTGACCAATACAGGAAATTGAGAAGTATTTTACTATAAAATCTTTGTCTAAGGACTATGTAGAATTATAAAAAGGTTTAATCTTAACATTTTAAGAAGAATTTGTCTATCTCTAATTTGTTAGTGTTTATGGACCTGACTATTTTTTTCCAATTTTGTCCATAATGCATAGCTAAGTTTTATGATTCCTTGAGGTCTGGTTTTCAAACTTCTAGTTTTTGCACCCACAATTTTGGATACCGAAGTGATGTTGTTTAGAATTTCAGTGCCAAATATACTGATTATAATAATAATTAATGATCAGAATTGTAATAATCTAACTGCATTAAATATTCCAGCAAATAGTTGTGAGTGCAGGAATGCACCTACAGTTATTTGGCCATCAAAATTGTGGGGAGAGAAGAGGCCAGACTAGTCAAAGGAGGCCCTTGGACCTTCTTTCCTTGAGAATATTAAATTTTCTGCATTTGCATTTTGAAATATCTATATTTGCCAATATTCAAACCAATTTTTTTTTTCTATTTCATATTACAAATTATTTGAGACAAATTTTTAGCGATTTTTTTTCTCTGAAATATAGAATTATTGTTCATAAACATAATGACTAAACTGTTATTTTCAAGTTTCCATGCTCAGCTAGGCACAAAGAAAAGCCAGTTTCCTTGGTTCATGGGTATTGGTCACTTCATTTGATTTTATTTTTTTATGTTTCCTTTGCTGCACTTTAATTTAGTTTCATCAGTAGCTTGTCTTTATTTGCCTGGACTGAACATTCTTCTTTCTTTACCCCCTATTCATTGCAAACAGCCACGGGGCAAATGTAGTCTCTCACAGCCTGGACCCTCTGTCAGCAGTCCACATAGCAGGTACCTTATTCTCCTGGTTTCCGCACTCTGTTCTAGAAACCCAAGAGGATGATGGAAATTGGCCGTGATTCCTCTCTGTTCGCACCAACTCCATCAGGTGGCCAGAACTCCGAGTGAAAACTTCCCTTTTGTTAATAGTTTAGCAAAAGGGACTCTCAATTACTTCAAATTCTTTGATAAATAGAAATACCAGCTAATCCTTGAACATCTACAGTTTTTGCTTTCCAGAAATGTCATATAATCAACATTCATTTTTCAATATGCCTGATCAGAGTGTGTGTTTACACTCATGATATTTAATGATTATTTTATTTTGGTCTGATTTAACAGTAGGTTCATGGCAAACAGTTTTTATCATCCTCTTTACCTCTAGATATTAAATTAAGGCAGGTAATAGGCCAATACCATATTTTAGAATTCACAAAACCCACAGATCTGGATGAGACATACTAACCTACATGCCACCGCGACCTGACACGANGGGTTTTCAGTACTTAAGACTCAAAACTAAAAGCCAGAATTTGAGGGTTTTGAGACTTGGGGTCACTTTCTCTCCCTTCCTAAGACGACTGCAATATAACACGCTAACATTTCCATGACACTTGCCAAGTGCTTGCATCTATGTTTTGCTGTGGAAGCAGCACTGCCCCATCTCTGTCTGACCAGTAGAGAGCAGGCCTGCAGCTACAGCTTTTTGCTTTCCACTGTCTCCAACAACCTGTCATCTCTGCAGCTAACAGTGCTTCTGCATTCTTTGTTGGTTGTCAGTGTGATGTGTGTACCTTCACTCTTTCACCGAATAGTTCACTAGCCTCTAGAGTTATGAAGTTTAAATAAAAAACAGGTAAATGAGCAGGTCAATATGTATAAAGAGGATGTCTGTTGCTATTTCAGCATCTTAGGTGTTGCAACATCTAAAACAATCAGAAAGTACGATGAAAATATATTTGTTCTTACAGTTAAGTCCTAAATCTCATTTATTCTCTATATATTGAAAAGTAACTACTTCATTTTTAAAATAATTCCTGTTAAAGCAAAAGATCTGATGTTAGAAAGAAGGCAACACTAGATTTAATACTGTATTAATACCTTAAGAGTATTATTTTTTTCATGAGCAAAATCAAGGCAAAATTATTCTCATATATTAAGGAAATAAAGAATTAAACTACTTACCATGTAGCTATTTACATAAACACTTCTTTAAAAAGAAGCTTGCTTTATATGTTCAGTAAGTGACTGCTTCCACAGGCACTAAGAAGCCACCTTCTTTTTAGGGATTTTTTTTGTTTTTCTTTCAAACATAAGGGAACCACATAGAAAATAGGTGACATATGTACACTCCATCTTTCTGTCTGATGGAGAAAGAATTAATTTTTCAACTCCAGTCTGCTATGAAACTTGGAGTTTTGTTTCTTATAGGGATTGGAATAAGGGAGGAGTGGGGCTTTACTCTGCAGCCATTAACAGCTAAGAGGAATGGAGGATGTCTTTGGCAGATCAGCATGCTTGCACTAGCAACATTGTACTCAAGAAACATATTGTGTGCACTCTTCCAGTCTTCTGTATATTCAGACCACTTGTGCCAACCTTTTGAGAAGGTTTCTGGTTTTAGGTGTGAACCGCTGGCTCAAAGAGCAGCTAGCAGTGCTTTGCAGCTTTGAGATCAGCCTCTGTTCTAGCAATGGCATTGGTGCGGCACCTTTCAGATCAAGTCTTTCCAGCACTGTTTATTAACACATCTTGGAGCAGTACAACACAATGTTCAATTTGTCATTCAGACAAGCATGGAATACGAATGAGTCACTGCTGAATAGGAAACTTAATCAAATGCGCAAGCCAGACAGGTTGTGGTTGATGTATAATATGGTTTTAACTGATAAAGCAGTACAAGCTGTCACTGTGTTCTTGAATATTTTGACATGCCTCTGATCTGAGTACTTTGTGTTTGATCTTGCACTGGATCAGCAAACCCTGTTAGAGTTTAGTATACAGGAGAACTAGAGGTTTATCACATAGGAGATTGTGAAGGAAAGTTCATTTAAGCATTAGAAGGGCCAAGTTTTGTGTATAACAAGTGTGATATCACTTTACTTTCTCCATTATCACAGCAAAAAGACAAACATACATAGTGTGATGCTAAGCCAAGGTATGAGCAACTAGATGTTGCAAGGCAAGCAACTAGATATTGTGGATTTAACTAAAGGCTCATTCAAGACGTATTAGTAATTGTGTGTTAAGTGGGAAAAGCAAATCCAAGAACCAACTTCTATTTCTTCGTCAGTTTAATAGAGCTGTCATAACTGCACACCTGGATCTATGCCTGTGGATTTATTTGAAGTGATTAAAATGTTAAAAAGATTAAAATAGTGGTTCAATTTCTCTGAGGTGTTTACATTGTCTCTCTTGAGCAGCTTTATTCAAGTCTTGGTTCCATAGTGCCAATCCCCTTTTCCTGCTCTCCCTAAGCTTCCCCCAAATGACTAGTGGATCTTTAAAGGTCACCTGCTATTCCTGGAGCAGACCAGGCCACAACACTCTCCATGCCTTTGGCCACAGAATGGAAGTCATTGCCACACAGTAGCTCAAACACGAGGCTTGAGCTTGGCTTGCCATGGTTCTTCTCCTAGTTATCTCCCACACTCTCACTTAGAGCTTGTTACTTAAACTTCATGTTTAACTGCTTTGAAATGGACATATTCTTCTCCTTTACAGGGTAAGCCGAATCTGAGGTTGAGGTGATATGATTCTGAGAGCTAGGGAGAGAATCAAAGTCAGGACACGGCCAGACAAGGTCACTCCTAGAGAGTCACTTGGGCCACCAAGAGGAGTCCTTGCCTGCTTTTGTGGGCAGAGCATCATACCTTCTCCTTCATGACTCTAGCAACTTCCATTTTAAAAAATTAGCATCAGTAGGAACAAAAAAGTCTATTAGAAGGTTACTGTCAAATTTAATTTCTCTGATTATCTGGGAGTACATTAATTTCCACCTTAAATATATCCATGGTTAGATGTAGTGATACAGTTTTGTTGCAACATTAACCCTTCCTTTAACAACTGTTCACCCTTCTTTTTTTCTGTTGTGCACTATTTTATAAAGGGCAGTTTAGAATCTCTTGGATTTTATACTGGTAAACTCAACTCTTTTGCTTACTTCATAGGACAAATACTCCATTTTTTTTACTTCTTGAAACTTGGGTAAGTTTGAATTCATCACAAACTGCTCCAGGTGAGATCTGATTAGTGCCTTATAGAACATCATGAAAGCGACCTCTTTTCTCTTCTGGAAATCTTGAACTGAAATATACTTCAAAATTTCTTTTGTCCCTTTTCACAGCTATTCACAAGCCACATTATTGATTTGTGGCTATCATGTGTCAAACAGCTCTAGATTCCCTTCATTATCTTCAAACTATGAACTTCCAAATATACAGCAGAAGTTTACCGCTAACTTATGTACTGTAATCTAAAACTCCTTGAGCTACTTTTAAAATCTATTAGATTCACGCATTTTTTTCTGTGCAAGAAGCCAGTCCTACTTTGTATTTGCAGACTTCCAACTTCTGTCATCTACAGATGAAATTTGCTGTTCTTATTTTTAATACCATAGTCTTTTCATAATGATGAAATCAAGACTCATCCTTGATTAACTCCAGTGATAACATTCTATCAGCCCAGCAGTGCCTCTTTCAACGTAAGCCTGTTGTCTGCATTCCACTAGTCACTTTCCCACTAAACTCACTGTATTTATTCCTGTCTGCTTCGCTTGAATGATAAATTCTTCTGTTATAATCTTTCAGATCATAGAATCTTAGAATGCCAGGTTGGGAATGGAAGGGACCTCAAGGATCGTCTAGTCCAATCTTTCAGGATAGAAAAATACAGTTTAAATGAGATGGCTCAGCAACCTGTCAAGCTGATTCTTAAAACTCTCTAATGTAAGGGAATCCACTACTT
>VYZX01014320.1:11265-39986 GCA_013401335.1 Brachypteracias leptosomus | reverse complement strand
GTAACATGTGAGTTTTTCAAGAAGGAGGCTGTGGGGGACCATGTCAAAAGCCTTGGAGAAGTTTAGGTAGACTATGTCTACTGCTCACCCTGCATCAACCAAGCAGGTCACTTTGTCGTAGAATGCGATCAGGTTTGTCAAGCACGATTTGTCCCCGGTGAATCCATGTTGGCTTTTCCCAATTACGTGCCTCAGTTTACTGGTCAAGGTCCCCAGAAGGATTTGCTCCACAACCTTCCCAGGGATTGATGTAAGACTAATGGGTCTATAATTACCTGGGTCTTCCTTGGGACCCTTCTTGTGGATAGGAGTGACATTAGCCCTCTTCCAGTCTTCAGGCACGATCTCCACACCTTCTCAAAGATTATGGAGAGTGGCCTCACAATGACATCAGCCAGCTCTCTTAGCACCCTTGGGTGGATGGCATCCGGGCCCATCGATTTGTACAGGTCAAGCTCCTGAAGAAGTTGACACACCAACTCTTCCTTCACTGATGGTGGGTCTGTGTCTTCATCAATCTGGATTTTGGTTCCCGTGGCCTGGGACCCGACAGCGCTGGTAAGGACAGAGGTGAAGAAGGTGTTGAGGACCTCTGCCTTTTCAGTACTGTTGGTGACTAGTTCACCTCTCCTGTTTAATAGTGGGCCAGTACTTTCCTTCTGCTTCTGGTTGTTGGTAACATACCTGAAGAACCCTTTCTTGAAGTTTCTGACATCTCTGATCAATTTCAGTTCAAGTTGAGCTTTTGCTTTCCTAACTACATCTCTGCATACCCTGGCAGTACCCTTGTAATTTTCAATGGGTAATGTTCCACTTTTCCATTTCTGGTGTGTTTCCCTTTTGGTTCTGAGCAGACCCAGAAGCTCACGGTTGAGCCAAGGGAGTCTCTTGCTCTGCCTTCTTCCTTGTCATTAGAGGGGATGAGCAGGTTTTGTGTGTCTAGGAGATTGTTCTTGAAAAACTCCCAGCACTCTCTAGCTCCTTTATCTTTCATGGAAGCTTCCCACAGGATCCCTGCCCTTCAACTGTATTTTTCTTGGAGGACAAAAAAAAAAATGGTCATCTTTAAAAGAAGGTATTCATCTGAGCTGAAATTAAAGTTCACTTTGCCCATCCGCTCTATGGTCTGGTAAATTAGCTTCTCTCTTGAAATGCTTAAGAAAGAGTTCCAATTTCACTAACATTTTAAACTGCCCAAGTAAGGATAACTATTGTGTACACTTCTAAGGTTAATTTATAAGATTTCTTGACCTAAAGAAGCTTACTGTTGGCCAGGTCTGCAGCTGTGCCTTCCCTTTTTAGTCACTAGGAATTGTGTATGGAGTGAGTAGCAGATGGCCTTACTCCCTTCTCTCCTCAGACAGGGTACAGTGTCACAAATGATGGAACACTCAAAAGACAGACAGCTAAAGATGCAAACTCAAGAAAAAGAAATTACATTTTTCTTCAGAGTGTCATACAATACTTCAGCTTTCCCTTCTCCTGCTGCAGTAGATGGGAGTTTGGGCCCTTAGGAATAGTGAGCCTTTTTTATTAACAATGTATATTTTTAACCATCTCTCCTTATGAAATCCATTAAATGCTCTAAACCGAGCCGTTCCATTTTTCAACCTATTACGTAGATTACAGAGGCGTACCTGCACCTGCAGTAAACAGAGATAGTACAGTACTCGAACTTTAGAACTCTCCCTTATGTTTTCATAATGTTTCATTATTTGCTTGTTAAATTGTTTCCATGCAGCATCGGAAACTTCTTTTCAACATCCTACTTCACTGCAGAAAAAGTGTTTTCAAAAGCTTTGCCATGAACTGTTTTAATTTATGAAAGAAAGTTTATGTTTCTTGTTGAGATCAGCCGTGCAGCTTACACATGCCACTGTTTTTCTTTATTTTTTTTTAATAAAAAACATAGCAAAATATGCTGGATTGTGCTGCTAAAGCTATAGGAAAAGAAAAGAAAAATTAGATGTTAACTTTGCCTGCTCCCTTTTGATTCCACTTTTTGGAAATTCTCCTTCTGACACCCAGTGCTGCCCTAGAGTTGCTCTGAGTCAATGAAGAATATTCATACTTCTCTTATTATCAAACAACAGTTGCCAACTGCAGAAATGTGACGTTTTGGGATTGGGATTAACAACGTTTGTACAATGAGAGCCTTGTAAATAGGGTAGACTGTGCAATCAAATGCTTGGAAGGTAATTAAGCACTCTTTGTTCCCTTTGTTCCTACCTCAGTCCATTAACTTTCCGTCTTGGCATTCTCAGGCAGTAGAAGTCCTGATCTAATTGAACTTTAATATGGAATGCTCTGATGCTGTTAAATGTGCCATATCCTTTCAATATGTTCTTTATAATATATGTTCTTACATTATGCGATAAAGCAGCTTTCCATCCATGATACAATATCATGGATTCAAACAACATGTGATTTAATGTTTTGATCATCGCTCCTTCCTGGGATATTTAGGTCAAATTAATCATTTAGCATACCGGAGTGTTTCTGTACTTGTTGGTCATCTAAACCTTACCAAATCTGTCTGGCTTTCTTGAAGTCTTCATAGTGGGATAATACACATATGTGAACAAGACAATGAGAATAATCTCAAGCATAGAAATAATTATTTTCTGAAGATGTGGGAAGGGGACCTATGCCAAGCCTGGCATGGTTTTGAAGATGATATTTTGGTGTTGCATGCTTTCTCACACAGATTCAGATTTATCTGTGAGACAGGATTAAAAGAACAACAGGAAATCAAGGAGACACTAAGGAACCATCACCCCTTACTTGCTTTACTGGAGTAAATGCTCCTTATGAGCATTTTTATCTGTTAAACCTTAACAAACCATAGATTTTTCTGGGGCTTCATAATCATGTCAGCTGCGTGGGTGTTTTTGTAGCAACATATTTAAGACAAAATGCATGACCTAATGTCCTAATGGAAGAGTTGTTGAAGCAAATTTGAAGGCTCCAAGTTCATCCAGTGTTGTCTAGTGCTAAAATACAATACTTTCCCATGTCATTTAATTAGCACTAAGAGCATCAGATTTTAACTTATCACAAAACCTGTTGTCTGTATATTAGAGCTCTCACAGTTTCAGTCAAGAAGGAAAATAAATCTGTCTTTATCCTTCGTTTTAAAACAGATTGGATTTTTGTGTTTAATTTGAAGTGCTCCTTTGGAAATGTTTGCTTTAGGTTTCGCCTCTCTCATAGACATGATAGATATGTGCAAGTCAGATCCATAAACACGAGGGAGAAAATCACTCAGAAGGTGGTGGTGTCAAGTCAGTTGAGCAAATAGATTTTAACTGCTGATTCAGTGCAAGATTCAAATTACAATGTACTTTGTAGAAAATGAGTCCTCATTGCCTACATGTTGCTGTATTAATTAATTGAAGATTGATGTAACTGCATCTTAATGCATTATACTCTTGTGGATACTATATACAGAAATGAATGTAGAAATTTCTGCAAACCAAATGAAACTGCCATTCTAAATGAAGAGGCTTCCTTTTTAGACAATGTGCACTGAACACATGACAGGTATGTCCTGCCTTTTAGTTTCCCCTTCTCTAGAGCACAGCGCTCTAAGTGGAGACTCTTCCCCGTAATTGTTGTAGGGGCTCTGGGGTCACACAAAGCCCATTCTGCTGTGATCATTTGGTGTTTTCCTACCCAGTCTAGAAATATGGGGTCTCTTTAGAGTGTTAGGGAAATAGCACATTCAGTGAAAAAATACCTCTGCAATTGTCAATCAAAGTCTGTACAAATCATAGACCAGCCTTCAGGGAAGGCTGAGTGCCCAAGGGCAGCCTCTGCTGCAGTAACATTTTACTGTATTCACCTGTCCATCTTCTTTTCTCAGGTCCACAAGAGGTGGCTCAGGTTCCTCCCCTTCTGAGGCCAGGCCAGCCTGGCAGCGCCCGTCCTTCTTCCTCAGAGTTCTTAGAGCTGCTCTGCCACTTCAGCTCCTCTTACTGCTCCTGATCGGGCTTGCTTGCCTGGTGCCAATGACCAAGGAGGACTACAGCTGTACTATGGCCAACAACTTTGCCCGCTCTTTCCACCCCATGCTAAAGTATATGAATGGTCCACCTCCATTATGAAGGAGACTCACAAGACAGCGGGTGACCTTGCTGGAGTGCTAGCTGGGAGGCCGGATGGTGTTAAAGGTTGACAGGCTTCAGTGTGGCAGCTTTACCTACTTGCTGTAGTTGTTGCTGCATCCATATCATTCTCTGCTGGCAGCACTCAGCTAGTAACACATCAGTGTATCAGTATCAAACTGCACAGCGTATTTACCTGAGTAGCATCATTTCAATACTCGCATCCTGGGTACTAAGGAGGATGTGACTAGGAGGACTAAGAAATGTCCTTCTCTCCAGCATTCTGGATCTTTTAGCCACTTTATATCCAGGTCATTGCCCTGTACTATGCATAGCCAAGGACTTGATACTGTAGATCCTTTCCTGTGTGCTGTTCTAAATGAGCCATTAGCTAGTCTTTGTTAAATACCCTCTCAGTATCTACAGTATACAAAACAACCAATGCTAAAGAAATTTTAGAGCATTTGTAACATATGATTTTAAAGGATCTTGTATTGCAAAGTGTTATTCCCTGTGGTTTCTGTTTTGGGCATGATGTTCTAACTTTTGCTTTGGATGCACAAGGTGTAAATCTGAGAAGCACTTTTTTAAGGTTTAAAAAAATGGATGTAATAAATAAGATCGTAAAAGGTTTTATGAGGAAAAAATGTTGAATGTCAAGTTGAAAAATGAAGAAAATATTTATGTATGTACAGTTTGCTAAGCCAAGTTTTGTTTGTATTGATTTCTTTGCATTTATTATAGATACCATAAAATATTTTGTCTACGTGCTTTTTAATAACAATTATGGAAACCTCTAAGTTTAGAAAGAGAGATGTATGGTATAAAAAAATTAGAAGATGTACCTATGCTGCATTTCTAAAAAGAATTTTAAAATGCTATAACAAATTAATGGTATTAGCTATATGTTTGAATGATAAGATCTCGAAAACTTGACAAATGATAAATACATGGAAAAATATTCACATTAGAAGTTGTGCTAATATTGAAAGCTGTCCATATTTTGAATTAATTGACTGATAATTTCAGGGGGTTTTTTTCTCAAGCTGCTTCTTGAAACCTATGTTTCTCTGTGTATGTGTGCATGCATGCACTTGTGTGCAACCTTTGTCAATTGAGCTTGTACCAGTCCACACTGGGGCAGATTTTTTCCTGTGGGTGTACTGGAAACTTCTTAATATCCTCTGTAGCAGCTTAATACCAAGATATACTTTACCAATAGTCAGTTTAGTGGAATATGCCAAAAACGTATGCATAAATAGCTGAAAACCAGAACATTTTGAAAGCTCATATATTTTCTGGAAAACTTGCAGTCTGAGCAGTGGCAGACACTTTGCCATCTTACCAGTCAGAACTCAACCAAAACAGGATTATTTTTTATTTAGAAAAAATACAGAGCATGACTCTAAGTTACTGCTCTTTAATAGTTTGGGGGTTTTATGCCATGACATACAATGTGAATTTTTCCTAAGTGTATTTGCTTAAAATACATTGGCCTACGTAACAGAAATAAAGAGTCAGAAGAAAATCCAAGCACATTAATTGCTCTTACGTAGGATTACTTTTCTGGGATGTCATAATTCGAGCTAGTATGAGAGAAGGGTGGTCACAGGCCACAAGCTGAACTTTGGCATTTGGAGGAGCCAAAATAAAGCTTTCTAGCTTTTTTCTGAAGGGGATTTTGTATGTTAACAAAGTACCTTCAATGTCTGAGACCCAGATTGGGACTGACACAAATACGTATTCTTTTCAAGGCTTAGTTTCCTTCATTGGGTATTCAGAAGTTGTGCTAGTCTAGATTAGTGTCCATAATCACTGATTCAGAGTAGACAAAGATAAGGAACACACTTGTGAGGTACTAGGATAAGCTTACAAAAGGCCTGACAGTTTCCATAAAATTGACCTCTCCTCTCTTTTCTGATATGGTTCTCTTTGGTGACATAATTTAGTCAATTTTAATCAGTGCACCTTTTTGATGGATTTGGTAGTTTTCTCAGACCTGTTAGTCCACATCTCTGCATGCTTTAGATAATCCTTTCATCAGGTAGTCCCTGGTTTTGGTGGTTAATTTTTGTTGAAAGATATTTTTGTTATCTTTTAAAAGAAAACATTGTAAAGAGTAAAAAGATTAATTTAGTGAGAAAGAAGGATCTCAGCCTGACTTTGTCTCCTGTTTTCCAGCCAACTATTGGTAATCTCATGGAAGTAGGTTTTATCTAAAGGGTAGTAGATAGCCTGTGAGAATCAACCTGTGGAAGAGCAGTCTGTTGAAGGAACCAGGCAAAAGGCTCAGGTGAGACCTGTGTTCATTTTCTACAGTATTTGAAAACTGTGGGAGAGGCAGGGAGATTTGAAAGGAGTTGGTTAGAAGGGAAAGGGGAGTGCAAGGAAGAGAGCTCAGTTTGAATGATACCAGATGCAATTAATAAAGTACTTTATCGGAATTATACAGGGCAGCAGCTGGCATGCTTGGAACTGCATTCTGACATTTGAGTTTTACCAGCTATTTTGCCACTCTGTAGCCCCTGCTTCCCTTGGTTATTCAAGTGAATTCCCCAGTTCCTGATGCCAAGAGAAGAATGGCATGTCTTCTGCAGAAGGAAAATAGAATTCATACCCCTCACTCAAGCTCCCAGGGGAGTTTTGGGGAGTAGTCAGCAAAATGAAGTGGCAGGGGGCAGTGGTTGCATCTTGTTCATGATGGTCATGCCCTTTTATTTTCTCTCACTTCTTGAGATGCTCAGGGTGTATGAGAAAGTGCTGAACTGCCAGAGGAATGTAAGTTAAGCTCGTTAACTAGGCAAGGGAAAACTGATGTGAAATCATAGGAGCTTTTCATAATTAATTCCTTAAGTAAAGTTAGGGTTGAGAGGGAAAAGAATTGATGACAATTAAAGGAAGTAAAGAATTTGGAAGGTCACATCATCAAGTGTCAGCAGCCCTTTCAAATTCAGCTTATTTTTGGCTGGTGATTACCTGCAGGGCATACATGCACTGTCTCACCTCTGCCCTGCTGATTAACCTGCAGGCAGAGTGTACCTTCTGTGCCTTGCTTCCTTTCAAAGCAAAGCTGCTTCTGTTCATAGCCTCAACCTCTAAGCTCTATCCATAGAGCTAACTATAGTTTCAAGGTATTGCCTGTTAATTTAAAAGAAAAGTTAGTTACAAAGAACTTTCTTTTGACCGCAAGTGATCTGCTCACACAGAGCAATCTTCCCAGGTAACAGCAAACTCTCCACAATACCTGTGAATAAGGCAGTTACAGGCAGTTATAGACATATTAGGAAAATGTTCACAGACATGAAAAATGCTTGCTTTTAAATCCTAAATCTGCTATACTTTCACAGATAGGAATGTCAGTCTGTAAGCTAATGTCTAAAGGAAATCACAGGCAGTTCGTGCCAGGAGGTTAGAGGATCCCTTGAGTGTCACTTTGGACTTCTTACTTTTGGGACTTTGAATCTCAACTCTGGGCAAAATCAAGATCTGTCTAGTCAAAGTGGTTTGAGCAATAGGCTCCTCCAAAAAGGAGTTTTCTGGCCCTGAACCCATTCCATTACGACTTCAAAAGTGATTTTGCAGAACTGGATCTTGATCCTAAAAACAGGCACGAAGAATTCAAGATGGTAACAAATGGCCGGGCACTTCCCAAGGTCCTGTTAAAGCAAGCTCTATCACAAGAGTACCACTAGTTCCTTGAATTGCAAACCCCAGTTTGTCATCAACATATACATTGATTGCCACAGTGTGAACCCAGGTAAAATCGGGAAACTGGGTATGGAGTGGGGAGAGGGCGAGGGAACCCACACCCAGAAAGTTGTCAAGCGTTGCAGCCTGGACATACTTCTCATCCTGATAATGTCAAGCTCCTCTCTCTGCCTACCTTTGTCATATTGGGATGCTGTCACAGAGGACTTGGGTGTAGACAAACTTTAAGAAATGTGGAAGGTAGTGATGCCCCAAGTCTGAGATTCCCTGTCTCTGTGCTAAGTCTGCAACCTGTTCATCTATGTTCTTTCTGAAGCATCTCACCTACTTGGGCTCTGCAAACAAGAGGGAATGATTTACGGTAATGTGCCTTGAGCCTTGGCTTCAAGGCATGAGAAAAGGCAGGACAGGAGCTGCAGCACTCTCAGTCTGTGTTAAAGGCACATGTTCATGGTAATGATAATAGTGCAAAATAGTCATCACCATTTACCCTGAACCTGCTGCATCTGTTTATGGAGTTTTGTTTGAGAACCATACTTTACAAAATCTGAAGGCAGACTGAAAAGTAGTATTTAGAGACATCCGACAGTGTCAGGAGTACAAATTATCTGAAGTTGACAGAAATAGTGTAGTCTTATTTGTCACAGCTATGAGCATGATTGCCTATCCACCACCCTGTTCCAGTAGTGATAACAGCTTCATTCTGCAACAGATCAATAGTTTCTCAGCACTGGTTTGCCACACTTCCAACTCCACTGCAAATGCTATGAAGACCTGCAGTCTTACTTTCTCCTTCCATAGAACTTTCTCGACTACAGCTGGTTATTGAACGAGGACAAAGCTGCTGGGATTGCCTTATGAACAGTTGTCACTGGACCTCAGTCTTGTGCTATTTGTGGTTGAGAAACCTGTTTGCAACTGATAGCATCTCTCAATGTGCTCATCATCAAGTGCTTCTGAGTGCATCTGTTTGTGTGTTCAAAGGCATAACAGAAACTGGTTGTTCACAGTCTTCAAACTAATGATGCTATCGGGATTTAGCAAATGTAGGATTCTAGGAAATCGGGACAGAGTCAAGGAAAAGGAATGCAGATTTTTAAGCAAGAGAAGAGGAGAGCATTTATTTTGTCACTTACACTTCCTGTATTTTATTCAGTATTTAAAGCAATGGATTGTGGAAAGGAAAAGAACAGGAAATGCCGTAGTGAGGTTTGTCTTTAAGATGGGTGTTTTGGCTATAAAATTGTTCAACTCTTGCTGCAGTCAATTGTAGAATTCATCTAAACCATTATTTGCCCAAGTTGGGGTGGAGGGGGGAGTTGGAGAGAGGGGGTCATTTATCTTTTTGCTTTGGGGGAAGAATGTGTGTCTTATGTTCACAGAGTTCCCTGCACAAGGGATCTAGTCTAGGTACTGGCTGGCTGTTTTTAACCTTGGCAGCAATATTGTGGAATGCACTATAGCCAACTAAATTATATTGGTTTTGTACTATTTGGCCATAATTAGACCTAGAGGGACATAGATTTGGGGGAAGTTATTCTTGTTTTAATGATATTAAGAATATTGGAAGAGTCTAAAAATATTCCACAATAAATAAATAAATAGGAATGATTTAGATAATTAATTTGGCTTCCCAAAAAGCAGTAGATAAAAATCTGGAAGCAAGATAAAAGGAAATGAGTAACTGAAAGCTTAAGCACTGAAGACATGTCATAGGCTAAGGCCTGGTTAAATTATAGAAATCTGAATTATATTAAATGATTGCTGTAAAAGCAGACAGGAATTGAAAGCTATGACTTCTATTGTTTGGTGCTGCTTAATTTATCATTCAAAAAATGAAGTGATCAAAAGTGCTTGGTTCAGTAAAAATCTGTTTTAAGATCTGAGAAGTAGCAAATGGATTTGACCACAATGAAGTCTGAATAAAACAGTAATGCTATTCATTTTTGGAAGAGAGAGGAGGCTTTAGGGAAGTATTGTCCACTTATATCAGAGGTGGCCTTGGAGGAGGAGATGTGATCCACTGAGCTCTTCATGAATACAATTTGCACAAAGGTTGCTCAGGTCAGGCTCTTCATATCTTCATCATGTTATAATTCCTGGGAGACTGCTATTATTGATGTTGTCATTGTGGGCTTTTTAATTCCATTGTTTGGGGAAAAAATGTTTTAAAAAAGAGCTGGAAGGAAAGCTACCAGGGTCCACTGTTTTATGTAAGTGCTCACAAGCGTATTCAAGAAGTGAGACATTCATGTCTGTAGTGTTTTCTTTGTAAATAATTCAAACATTGTCTGAAAGTCTTTCCTGACCATTGAGTTGCAGGTTAAAACACATGGTTGCAATTTTGACTCCTTTGCTAAACATGAAGCATTGTGCAGCCAGGTATGCAGACTGTGGGGGCAAGAGGGAAAAGAAAGCACTGGAAGAAAACATGATGCTGTAGCTTTTTGCTTGAGGTAGACAGATACAAATAAGACATTTTGGAGCTGAAGTTTCTTTTCCTTTTTTCAGATTTAACATAAACAAAAGATAATCCTGCAAAGGCAGACTGGCACTCAAACTTTTCTGCTTTCATATGAATGCCTAAACTTTTAAGCTTTTATGTGCCGTACTGTGACTCTCACTACAAAGTGGGCAGCACTTTTTTGCTTACAGTATATCATATGTGTTTCACCTTTCCATGAATGACATAGCTCCTTAAGAGGTGAGTGGAAAATAAAAAAGACATCTGACAAGAAGTCAATCTTTCTATCTTTGCAAGGAGCACTCAAGTCTTTGTGTGCAGAGGAGCTAAAAGTATCTTACAGTCCCAAGCATATGTTGCAAAATCTGGCTGGAAAAATATCCTAAAAGCATGACCTTTCCTCACATGCACATTTTTCGTCTGTTTAAAATGGTAACATACTGGTGTGGTGCACAAATGTGTAGGAATGGAAAACAACAGGAGATAAATTTGATATCACTTGTATGTCTGCAGAAATGAAGACATTAGCAGAGTGGCACCTAAATACTGCAACACAGAGATCTTACAGGAACATGACAGCTAGTTAGTCTTGCTCCTGCTGAGATAAATGCCAAATATTATTTTGATGGTCAGTTTTCCTGAAGACTTCATGAACATTTTTACACTTGATCCNGTGCATCACTTACACTTTAAGAAAGGGAGGAAGCAGGAGTGTGGGGAGGAGCTCAACACATACGGCTGTGTGCATGACATGGGCTCCCTCAAGGGAGTAGGCAGCTGCTCTGCAAGGTGTTGTGTATGTAGTGAGGGAAATGAGAGTGATGGGCCCAGTAAAAGTGATCCAGGAGGTTCAGCTGGCAGAGCTCTGCAGTGAAATAAAAAGATATGTCCTTGCTGTATGATTTCGCAAATTACTTCAACAGATGTAAGAAACCAGGAATGAAGCTGGCTGCAAAAGCCCTTTTCCTGATGCGTTCCTCCCCTGGGGGTCTGAGCAAGGTGACATCTCATCCATCTTCTCCCATCACAGAAGATACCTGATGGGGGCGGGGGGATAAAGAAGAGGGATACAGGCTCTTTTCAGTTGTGCCCACTGATAGGGCAAGAGGCAATGGGCACAAGTTAAACTACATGAAATTCCATCTGAGCACAGGAAAATATTTTTTTAATGCAAGGGTGGTCAAACACTGGAACAAGTCATCTGTGACTATTCAAAACTTGACTGCACATGACTGAACAGTGTTCTGTACGTGAACCAGCTCTGAGCTGGAATTGAACTAGACAGTCTCCAGAGGGTTGTTGCCAGTTCAGGTGTACTGGGATGCTGTGTGGTCACATTATGCTCTAGAAAGAGAGGAGCCAAAGACTACCTGATCTCTGGCATTGCACAATCCTTTTACCCACAAATTGTTACAGTATTTGCAGATGTAAGTATGCTCAGACCTTAGCTGTTCCGTTTTTAATTTAGGAGTGTAAGGTCTTTGATTTTGCAGGAGTATTGTGCTGTCTAGCTGTGGTTTTGGAGTAAGCCTGTGAGTTCAGTACAATGCAGCAGCTGTCGTCTTAAGCCAGTTAACTAACTCATGGTAAGTGGCAGTCAATACAGAAGGCNCTCCTTTGCTAAACATGAAGCATTGTGCAGCCAGGTATGCAGACTGTGGGGGCAAGAGGGAAAAGAAAGCACTGGAAGAAAACATGATGCTGTAGCTTTTTGCTTGAGGTAGACAGATACAAATAAGACATTTTGGAGCTGAAGTTTCTTTTCCTTTTTTCAGATTTAACATAAACAAAAGATAATCCTGCAAAGGCAGACTGGCACTCAAACTTTTCTGCTTTCATATGAATGCCTAAACTTTTAAGCTTTTATGTGCCGTACTGTGACTCTCACTACAAAGTGGGCAGCACTTTTTTGCTTACAGTATATCATATGTGTTTCACCTTTCCATGAATGACATAGCTCCTTAAGAGGTGAGTGGAAAATAAAAAAGACATCTGACAAGAAGTCAATCTTTCTATCTTTGCAAGGAGCACTCAAGTCTTTGTGTGCAGAGGAGCTAAAAGTATCTTACAGTCCCAAGCATATGTTGCAAAATCTGGCTGGAAAAATATCCTAAAAGCATGACCTTTCCTCACATGCACATTTTTCGTCTGTTTAAAATGGTAACATACTGGTGTGGTGCACAAATGTGTAGGAATGGAAAACAACAGGAGATAAATTTGATATCACTTGTATGTCTGCAGAAATGAAGACATTAGCAGAGTGGCACCTAAATACTGCAACACAGAGATCTTACAGGAACATGACAGCTAGTTAGTCTTGCTCCTGCTGAGATAAATGCCAAATATTATTTTGATGGTCAGTTTTCCTGAAGACTTCATGAACATTTTTACACTTGATCCTCTGTGCCTGCAGGATGCCATGGTGAATAGTAGTAATTGGAGCCTGGCTGGGCATAAGAAAAATTATGTACACCGTGCCCTTCCATGGACATTCTTATTCTGTGAGCATGCTGAGGAGTGTTATATTACATGTTTGGATTTTCCTCTCCTCCTCACTGCTTGGGTGCACTATAGAGCAGAGGAAAGAGACGTAAGACTTTTCCAGCCTAAAAAACCAGCTGCTTCATGGGCCTTTTAATGCATCAGTATCTGGATAAAAACAGAACATTTAGTTCCAATGAATAAGCATGGTTACAAGGCTTTTAAGTGTGTGGGTGCCTCACTGACTGTGAACACCAAGTTGTAGCCCATGAAGAAGCTGTTGTCATTGCATAACAAGTGAATTGCCTTAATAAGCAGAAAAATAAAAGCAGTCAGATATGTTCTTCAATAATACTTTAACAATATCATACCTTTCTAGTTAAATAGAATAAAATTTGCTGGAACAAGATGTGCATCACTTACACTTTAAGAAAGGGAGGAAGCAGGAGTGTGGGGAGGAGCTCAACACATACGGCTGTGTGCATGACATGGGCTCCCTCAAGGGAGTAGGCAGCTGCTCTGCAAGGTGTTGTGTATGTAGTGAGGGAAATGAGAGTGATGGGCCCAGTAAAAGTGATCCAGGAGGTTCAGCTGGCAGAGCTCTGCAGTGAAATAAAAAGATATGTCCTTGCTGTATGATTTCGCAAATTACTTCAACAGATGTAAGAAACCAGGAATGAAGCTGGCTGCAAAAGCCCTTTTCCTGATGCGTTCCTCCCCTGGGGGTCTGAGCAAGGTGACATCTCATCCATCTTCTCCCATCACAGAAGATACCTGATGGGGGCGGGGGGATAAAGAAGAGGGATACAGGCTCTTTTCAGTTGTGCCCACTGATAGGGCAAGAGGCAATGGGCACAAGTTAAACTACATGAAATTCCATCTGAGCACAGGAAAATATTTTTTTAATGCAAGGGTGGTCAAACACTGGAACAAGTCATCTGTGACTATTCAAAACTTGACTGCACATGACTGAACAGTGTTCTGTACGTGAACCAGCTCTGAGCTGGAATTGAACTAGACAGTCTCCAGAGGGTTGTTGCCAGTTCAGGTGTACTGGGATGCTGTGTGGTCACATTATGCTCTAGAAAGAGAGGAGCCAAAGACTACCTGATCTCTGGCATTGCACAATCCTTTTACCCACAAATTGTTACAGTATTTGCAGATGTAAGTATGCTCAGACCTTAGCTGTTCCGTTTTTAATTTAGGAGTGTAAGGTCTTTGATTTTGCAGGAGTATTGTGCTGTCTAGCTGTGGTTTTGGAGTAAGCCTGTGAGTTCAGTACAATGCAGCAGCTGTCGTCTTAAGCCAGTTAACTAACTCATGGTAAGTGGCAGTCAATACAGAAGGCTAAATTCACACAATTTGTCTCTTCCACCATAATCTGTTTCACAAGCCAAAATAAGGAACGTAAAGCACTTAAAATACAAAGCACAATAAAGAATATAAAGTACTAAATATTTAGCTAACTTCCCTGGTGTCATTAGGAACACTAGAGACTAGACCTGACCCACTGTTAATTCTAGATACGGCCACTCTCTGATGCTTTTTGGGAAAGGTGAGGTGTAAGAAAGGTGTAAGAAACAGTTTTCATTTGGATGCACAGAAACAGACACATTCTGTAAAATATAGTATGCCATTTTACTAGTTACTGGAAACCAGTAAGAAAATAAACATATTTTTGAAACTATGCAATAAGATAACTAATGAAACAAAGTGCTCTGGTTAATTCTTTATTTCCAACATCAAATACATGGATAAAAATCTTGCACCAATCAAGTAGCCTAACAGATTTTTCATTTAGACTTTTTTAGATGCAAAACAAAACAAAACAAAATCTCACCAAAAAAAAGGCATCAATTTTATATGCATCAGTGAAAGAACAGAATACTTCAACAAATACATTATGTCAGCTGAGCCTATACCAAAGAAAGGACTTTCCATTGACAGACTACATAGTGCACACAAAAGCATAAGATTTATAGTATATACAATAAGGTGATACATAAAGTGGCTTGTTGCTGCGAGAATCATGACCAGCAGTCTATCCCTTCATTTTCCGATGGGCACTTTCTGAAGAAACAGACTTCTAATTATAGGCACACAGGAGTACAGAGCATACTAATTTGCAAGATGGCAGCATATACTTTTTTTTTTTTTTAATGTGTTTGCTTCTTTAGGCACATTTGAATGCAAAATATTTTTTTCATTTTTTTTTTTTTTTTAACACAGTGCAAAACCAAATACCCTTATGGACAACAATCCCTTTGAAAACAACTTTCAGGTTATAAGGCTATCTAAATCTGAAAGATGAAAGGGAATTGCAAATACAAAGGGTAGGACGTTAATATTAGAGAAATATTACTTAAAAATTCTCAGATCAGTTGGCGATTATGCTATAACTGCAGGTGACAGCAAAAACTGCTTTGTATTATGATAATGTTGGTAACATGACCCTTCTTTTATGTGTGTTGAAATTCTACCTGTAAAGCTGTAGTATGGTTGTAGATAGCATTGAAAATAGCCATCTCTTCATTCAAAGTAAGAAATGCGCTTCACATAAATTCAGCTGAGAATACCTTATATACAAAATTCCATTCAGTTTAGGTTGGGCTACATGCTAATTTTAAAGCAGAATATTATATACAAGAGAGGCTTTCTGTGTTCCTACCAAAGCCTGTGATAACACTAAGGCCCTAGTCGGGCAGAGTTCTTACTTTGCTGGTAGCTTGTTTCATTCATTTGGCACAATGCTTAAGGAATCAGTTGGCATCAACCGGAATGGATGGAGGCTCCAATACAAACCCTGGGGTAGCTGAAGGGGATGGTTTGGGATTTCTTTTGTTTTAATTTTTTTTCAATTTAAAGTCCAGTAACCCGCTGATAGCCCTTGCAATATCCTTGGGAACTCACTTCAGATTTCTTTCATTTTAAATTCTTAAACCCTTTAGTGTACATAAGGAGCAAAAATAATCAAGAGGTGTCACTGAAACATAATAGTAAATTTGCCACAAACCCAGGACAATACACCAAGAAACTCTAATTAAATTATTATACCCAAGTACAAATCCTGCTGCCCCAACGGGGGGCTTTTCCTGAGACAAAGTCTACAACATTGAGACATGGCTTGAAACCGCTACAAACCAGTAGCTTTCACATATTGTTGGAAACTTGGACACCACAAAGTAAGTGCTACACATCGCCCTATCTCCTCCCCTGTTGCCCAAGACTTTTGTAATAGACCTAAAGTCTATTTCTGTTTGGCTTGTGCTGGTATTACATTGCCTATGTTTCTAGGGTTTTTTTAAATTTTTTGATGTGGTTTTTTTCTAAAAAGAAAAAATTTTAAAAAAAATCCACATATAAACATTATAAAATAATTCTTTCATTAGCTATCCAGAGACATCACTATGAATGTTTTGGTAAAAGCATAATTAGCTGCCTCGAATAGTTTTCTTTCAATTTTTTTTTTCATGCTATATATTTTTTATTTAATATCCAGCACCAGGTATTCAGGTAGTACTGGTTTGTCAGCTGCAAATATAAAGTATATATATATATATATATATGTATATATATACACATACACATTAAATAGCATCCTGTGAAATCACAATTACCAAATGTCAGGCACAATTGTTTGCATACATGAGAGCATAATTCATTATTACATATGAAAAAAGTTTTCAACATCATTTTTGTATAATATACTTTGTTTAATCAATTTAATAGCTACATTCAGCTGTCTGATATGTGGACAATCACCTTTATAAATAACTATGGGAAAGTTACTATATTCATTAAAGTGCTACTTCAATTAAAATGTCATAAACAAGTTAATGACACAGATCCTGAAACTGTCCCAAGGTAAATTAATGTATTACTGGGAATCACTGTTTTTCTTTCTTGGATGTCCTTCACTATTTTCACTACAAACATAGGAGGGTTGGTTGAATCTAAATCACTTTCCTTGCAAGGCTTGAGCCTAGGAAAGGGTTCATAATAAAGATCGTGAGCTGACTGATTATTTCTGATATTCTAAGATGCATTATGGTACCCTTCTGTCTGCTGCATATCATTTCAAATCACACTTACCCATCTCCATCAGGGAAAATATGTAGCGTGTAGTAGTACTTGCCCTATGTAAGTATCATCAGAATCTGCCCCTTTGTTGTGAATTGCTCTCCGTTAACTACTTTTTTTTCCCGCTAGGTCAAATGTACACTTGCATCAATGTAATGAACTGTTCTGGGATGTAGGAAGGGAGTCATTCATTTAAACCAATTTGCCTTGCAGCTTGTGAGCTTGATCTGTATGTTCTGTCATAGAAAACACCAAGATGCATGTACAGTATTTAAAGAGCAGCTCTAACTCACACTGGTCTACAAGTGAATGATGATGGTGTAAGCACATACATAAGCATAACTACAGGGATTCCTGTGCCCCGTTCAGATCTTAGCCTGCACTCATTTCAGGACATTCATGATTTCTATAACATATCTGAAAGCAGCAACTAAACAAAATAACACGTGCATTTTCTTTTAAGGCATTTAGGAGCCTTCCAAAGCCCTCAGGTACCAAATTTGCGCATGCGCGCGCACACACACACACTCTTACTAAATAATACACACAAAGACAAATCCTTCAGCACATTCAGAAAAAAAATGGCACTATAATATGCATCCGTAAAAGGTCTATTAACTTACAGTGACTGCTTCACATGTTTAGGCTTGAACAGTTTTTGAGGAATCTTCTCATCTAGCTTTAGATTTTTAAACTTCATGTATCCTCGGATATGTACACGAAACTATTACAGACATCATTATGACCATTCACTAAAGAATCGAATCCTTGACTTGGAGCACAAACTTGTCCTATGCCTTGCTGCCTTCACAATTGCTATGTAGTTCAGTCTCACTGCACACAGACTCTGCTTGTGTCAGGGAGCATAATTAGACATAGGCACTCCTGTACGGCGTTAGTTGCCCTATTGTTTCCTATCTATAGTTACTACAGGGTATTCCAATCAACATAATGTAACATAAAGGTTTCAACTATAACAGTTAAAGCATCCCTGAACCCTTCTCTAACACTGTAGCCAGCTGCAGAGGAGCTGCTATGAAACATCCTCACTGGCAGTGGTCACTTCCAACCAGCTGTTGGAATAGTCTCTGGTCCATGCTAACTCCCAAACTGCACCTGTAAGCTAGAAGTGCAGACAGCACAGAAAAGCTTATCATTAGACTAATAAAATATCCCTGGCACATGTAATAATCACATTCCAGTACCCAGCAACGTTCTCTGTCACATTTAATTTTCTAGCTTAGAGGCAGTCAAACAGCAACACCAACCCCTACTTTGAGTACTGCATAGTACGAATTTCTTCAGTCTCTCTGCTTTATGGGTTGCTGAAACTCCTGATGTCAGTGAAGGTTTTGTATATTTACAGTTGGTCTAAAGAATCTGACTCATCCTTGCAAAAAAGTTATTCACATGCACAGAGAAAGCCAGATTTCTCTTCCTGGACATGCAGTCCCAGAGTCTTGTCTGGGAGAAGCCTCATATCTGAGGCTTATTGCCCAGTTCTGGTGTCATAGGTGAGCTGGCTCTTAACAGTGATTTCTGAGCACGCCCCAACAAAAGCTGAAGAAAGCCAAGGCAAGGCAAAGCTTACTGCTCTGGCTGTGATGCCAGCCCCCTCCCCCACACACAGCTAGGCCACACTCTACCATCCCACTCTGCTGTGCCAGTCTTGCTCTGGCATCCTCACTCCTTGGTTTGTAGGCCAACAAAGCAAAGCAGAGGGGGAGGTTTTTATATAAAATAGTACTGGATCATGTATGTGTGTGAAGACTTTTTTTTTCTTCCCTTGTTTTAAGATCTGATGATCTGATGATCTGATGATTTTTGTAATCATCTAGTCTGATTTAAGAGAAATTATCTACATTACCACTGTTTGTCATGTTGCCCTTGACTTATGCACTGCCAAGGAATAGAACAATTTAGCTTTGTAGAATCAGACACAATGCACGCAATGCAATTTGGCTAGAGGCTATGGTAATGGGACCTAAAAATTAGGTCCGCTTAGGGGAATTATGAAGTCTGCTGATGTAAGCCAGCAAGGTAAAATAGAATTATTCTCAGACAGGGGGTCTTCTGCTGCAGGAGGAAGAGAGGTATGAATCTACCTAAACTACCAAGGCAGTCACTAGCAGTACAGTTTCACTATGGCACACTAAGATGTCAATCAACTTTCTATTTACCCTCCTGAAAAAGTCATCCAAAATCTCTTCCAAACTGCTACAATGTTTCAAGGGCATGAAGGATTAAGTGAGCTCAGAATTTGGGGTGGATATCAACAAAGGCTACCACTCACAAAAACGTCAATATGCAAGGATGGTATGGCCTACTCATTTATAGTAAAATGAATCTTCAGTTTATATTATTATTTACCCAACTTACATGCAAAATTAAATAAAAACACTGCAAATTTTAAATCAAGTTAGCCTGACAATCCTTGCTGGCTATCCANCACACACACACTCTTACTAAATAATACACACAAAGACAAATCCTTCAGCACATTCAGAAAAAAAATGGCACTATAATATGCATCCGTAAAAGGTCTATTAACTTACAGTGACTGCTTCACATGTTTAGGCTTGAACAGTTTTTGAGGAATCTTCTCATCTAGCTTTAGATTTTTAAACTTCATGTATCCTCNCACACACACACTCTTACTAAATAATACACACAAAGACAAATCCTTCAGCACATTCAGAAAAAAAATGGCACTATAATATGCATCCGTAAAAGGTCTATTAACTTACAGTGACTGCTTCACATGTTTAGGCTTGAACAGTTTTTGAGGAATCTTCTCATCTAGCTTTAGATTTTTAAACTTCATGTATCCTCGGATATGTACACGAAACTATTACAGACATCATTATGACCATTCACTAAAGAATCGAATCCTTGACTTGGAGCACAAACTTGTCCTATGCCTTGCTGCCTTCACAATTGCTATGTAGTTCAGTCTCACTGCACACAGACTCTGCTTGTGTCAGGGAGCATAATTAGACATAGGCACTCCTGTACGGCATTAGTTGCCCTATTGTTTCCTATCTATAGTTACTACAGGGTATTCCAATCAACATAATGTAACATAAAGGTTTCAACTATAACAGTTAAAGCATCCCTGAACCCTTCTCTAACACTGTAGCCAGCTGCAGAGGAGCTGCTATGAAACATCCTCACTGGCAGTGGTCACTTCCAACCAGCTGTTGGAATAGTCTCTGGTCCATGCTAACTCCCAAACTGCACCTGTAAGCTAGAAGTGCAGACAGCACAGAAAAGCTTATCATTAGACTAATAAAATATCCCTGGCACATGTAATAATCACATTCCAGTACCCAGCAACGTTCTCTGTCACATTTAATTTTCTAGCTTAGAGGCAGTCAAACAGCAACACCAACCCCTACTTTGAGTACTGCATAGTACGAATTTCTTCAGTCTCTCTGCTTTATGGGTTGCTGAAACTCCTGATGTCAGTGAAGGTTTTGTATATTTACAGTTGGTCTAAAGAATCTGACTCATCCTTGCAAAAAAGTTATTCACATGCACAGAGAAAGCCAGATTTCTCTTCCTGGACATGCAGTCCCAGAGTCTTGTCTGGGAGAAGCCTCATATCTGAGGCTTATTGCCCAGTTCTGGTGTCATAGGTGAGCTGGCTCTTAACAGTGATTTCTGAGCACGCCCCAACAAAAGCTGAAGAAAGCCAAGGCAAGGCAAAGCTTACTGCTCTGGCTGTGATGCCAGCCCCCTCCCCCACACACAGCTAGGCCACACTCTACCATCCCACCCTGCTGTGCCAGTCTTGCTCTGGCATCCTCACTCCTTGGTTTGTAGGCCAACAAAGCAAAGCAGAGGGGGAGGTTTTTATATAAAATAGTACTGGATCATGTATGTGTGTGAAGACTTTTTTTTTCTTCCCTTGTTTTGCGATCTGATGATCTGATGATCTGATGATTTTTGTAATCATCTAGTCTGATTTAAGAGAAATTATCTACATTACCACTGTTTGTCATGTTGCCCTTGACTTATGCACTGCCAAGGAATAGAACAATTTAGCTTTGTAGAATCAGACACAATGCACGCAATGCAATTTGGCTAGAGGCTATGGTAATGGGACCTAAAAATTAGGTCCGCTTAGGGGAATTATGAAGTCTGCTGATGTAAGCCAGCAAGGTAAAATAGAATTATTCTCAGACAGGGGGTCTTCTGCTGCAGGAGGAAGAGAGGTATGAATCTACCTAAACTACCAAGGCAGTCACTAGCAGTACAGTTTCACTATGGCACACTAAGATGTCAATCAACTTTCTATTTACCCTCCTGAAAAAGTCATCCAAAATCTCTTCCAAACTGCTACAATGTTTCAAGGGCATGAAGGATTAAGTGAGCTCAGAATTTGGGGTGGATATCAACAAAGGCTACCACTCACAAAAACGTCAATATGCAAGGATGGTATGGCCTACTCATTTATAGTAAAATGAATCTTCAGTTTATATTATTATTTACCCAACTTACATGCAAAATTAAATAAAAACACTGCAAATTTTAAATCAAGTTAGCCTGACAATCCTTGCTGGCTATCCATAGCATTGAAATGTCTTCCATTTAGGGTAAGCAATCAATTAGGCAAGTGCTTGACAAATACTCAAATTGAAAATGTGGGTGACTGTTGTCATTGGAGTGTTTACATAGGTGGCACTACAGGTGACATGAAGCATGAGCTAGGTAGTATGCTGCTGGGTTTCTCATACCATTATACATGCTGACTCCTGTCTATATCCTGCATATTCTCCTCTTCTTTGCTGTTTATATAAAAAGACTGCAAAGAATGAGATGAAGCTGCTGCAGTTGTCAGCTGGCTCCGGTTCTCCTCTTCCATTGGCGCAGCGCTTCTGGCTGCTGGGGCATGCAGGCGGTGAGCGTCCAGCATCTCCAGCAAGAGATCATAGAGTGGAACTACATTTTTACATTTCATGTTATAGAGGTGCTCCATTCCTTTGTTGCTGTGGGTTGTAACAAAACAATGGTTACTTTCCAAATACGCTATGGCGAAAAAGGCTACCAGCTAATAATATTTGTTAGGTTCATATAAATTTCACCTCATACAAAACAAATAACAGTGCAGTTGCAGTATGCTCCTACTGCACTTGGCAGAAGAAGACAGTTTCAAAGAACATTTCAGACTACTCAAGACCAAGTTGCCTTCTTAAGGTGGCTCTTTTGTTCTCCTTTTCATAAAACGTAGACTAAAGCACATGGACTTCTAAGTTAGGCACTGTGACTAAGTGGATGGAATGAATCTTGGCTTTCCCATAATAAAATCTAAAATAAAAGATTTTTTTTCCTAGAAAATAACCTTAGCCAATTTGTTAGCAAATGCTCACTTGTAATAGTATCCAGTCACAAAACTATGGAAAAATAATTAACTTCACTGCTGGATCTGGAACTTCCAGAATTGTTCAAATTCTTCTTAAGGAAAAAAACCCATTAACATGAAGACAAACTCCACAAAAAGACACAAGTAAAAAAAAAAAACCACATGCATACACCCTTTGACTTTTTCCTGAAGATTTGTATATCAGCCCTGAAGGTAATATCTGCATATTTCAGCATTAGTAGCTATCATGTGGTGCTTATTTTAGTTCTAATTTTATTAACTGAAATAATAAAAATTAAAATATGTGTAACAACATCTCTTGTCCCTTCACAAAAATAAAATCTATAATGTGTCTTTATTTAGACTTGTCATGTTGTTAACACTCCAGCCACTAAGCAGCTACCTTAAGAGGTAATTAGCTTTGGGAGAATCATTGCTGTGATTACTTAACAGAGTGCCTCTGACACCTCACCTCTAGTTAGAAAAGAGCACAGTTCTTTAGATTGGGATTCAGTAGATCTGCATTTATTCTCACCCGTAAAATACACATAATGATCATAATATCTTTTCTAAAGTGATTTGCAATCAAGCCACTTGTGAAGAGTGGCTACATAGAAGTGATAGTTCTATTAAAACTCATCTTATAGGAGACTAAAGTTTGCAGAAGTGGACTACTGCTATGTTGGTATTCTAATTGGTACTTTTCCAACCGAATACAAGATGCACATAACATTGAAGGTAGATACTGCTTAGAGCACTTAAAACAAGAAACAAAGGAAAATAAAACTAAAAGAAACAAATGGGGAAAATGTTTACTCCTTTCACACCATTATCCAACATACTGTTTTGCACACGTTCCATGAAAAGTATGGAAAGTAGACATTTTTATTTACTTATTTTTTAATAAGTCTACAAACAGTTTGCATTCCTGTGAAGGAAAAGTAGCGTGTATTTGTGAAATCTCCCTTATGTGGGACAAGTGCAAGGAGGGCTGACTGCGTGCCTATTCTCACCTCATGTGTCTGATGTGAGAGAGGATGAGGAGGAGCTGAGCCAGTCGTCTGTGTTGCTGCTGCAGAGAAAGACCTGACTTAGCCATTAAGTGTATCAGAGTGTCTGTGATTTTGTCCAGAACACGGTGAATATAGTCTCTCTCTTCCAAAGATTTCAGGGTGCTGGAAAGAAATGTGTACACACCTGGAGCAGGAACAAGAAAGAAAACAAGCAACCCACAGACAGAAGTTATTTTGATGAAGCCAGATTTTGCGCTGGCCTCTTCAGCTGGGTTACAAACCATAGCAGCTGATTGTGTGTGAACTGTCCTGCTTGTGAGCCAGGTCAATGGTTTGAATAACCCTGTAGCTTGGATTTAGTCATTGTAGGCAAAGCAGGAGGAGGAAGATGATGCCTCTTCCCCACCCAGGTCCATCCAAGGTCTGGGCCAGGTGGTGGGCAATACCTGCAGCTAGACCTATCCACAGGCTGCGCTCTTCTCGCAGTCACTCAGCTCCAAAATGTTGAGGAGATGCTGCTGCCTCGTGAGAGCTCTGCAATACTTACTGGTCAGCAGTTTTTGCTGTTTACTCTGCTGTTTAAGGTCTGATTTTTTTGTGATTTGCTAGTCAGTCTAGAATTGAATAATATGCTACCACAAAACATGTAAACAAAGTCAGGGTTTGTTTACACACGCTTGCCTCAGCAAAACCCACCCAACCAAGCAAGAGCCTTGAAAAGTGTGCTTCTTCACCTACAAACCTGACTCTCCTTTAAAAACCTTGTCCAAAGCAACCTGCATAAATTTAGTCATCTTACATTGCTTAATGCTGAAAGTGAGCAGCCTGAAGGTTCGGACCAGAAGGAAATTTTTCCAGAGATCAAGACAACCTTCAGACTTCTCCTCCAACAGCCTCTCTACACCTCCTGTGAAACACTCTAACCAAGGTGTACCCACTAGTAATTCTTCAGTGCACAAAGCACATCAATTTTCTAAATGGGAAATTCTAAACCATTTTGCACATTTTTATCTTTTTTGTTCTATTTGTTCTAGACAACACACAGCCAATGTGAATCAGGTCATGACAGCACTGTGCTGCCAAATGGCAGCTGTTGCATTTAGCATCACATTTCTTAATATTCTGGTTTGAGCCAATAACTCTAAACAGGTTGTATTACTATAATCCAGTCCAGAGGCAGCAAAAGCTGAACATGTATGTACGTTAAGACAACCAAACTGGCTTGATCATAGTGTGTTGATTGCTCTCTGTCTATAACGTACTTGACAAATCCTGTGCTTTAGCCCTTCTGCATCACCTCAGATCCAAGCAGAAATTTGGATTTTGTCCTTGGTAAAAATTGGTTTCTGGAATTACTTGTATAGCACAATATGCAACGCAGTTAGTGATAGTAAGTAAAAAAAGACACACAGACTAAGATGCATATACACAAACAGACATATATACTCTTGCTTGCTTGTACTGTTTGTAGTCTAGGGGTTATACCATCAGATTTGAAGGCGATATTTTGCCATGCATCTGGTTAGTTAGGGAAACTGATATTTTTTTTGCCATCTTCTTGGCATACCTCACTTGCTTACATTATCTTGGTACTTCAAGGACCTGACACCTGGAACTACTGAAACCTGCAAGTAGATTTTATAACTTTGGGTCTTCTGTACTAAAAAGAAATATAGATTTATGTTTGTGAATGTCAGTGTGAGTGTCTCTGACAGAGAAAGCGAGTGAGAGACTTCTTAAAAAAAACCCCAAAAAACCATAACTCAGAGACAGCACAACTTTTGAAAACCATCAGTCAGAGCTCTTAATTTTGGTAATGAATATTGCTGTAAATTATTTTTACTGAAATGAATTCACCAAAGAGAAACAGCTCCTGGAGCTTTTCTCAGCTGAGTGACTCTGAACAACATTAGTCTCATAAACCCACAGTGCCTCCAGAGTAGCTTGCTTCAGCCAGAGGATGCTATTGTGCCCTTGTAGCAACACCCTTTAGTTTCAAATCAGCAAAAAAAAAAAAGTCTGTTAGGAAGAATTGTTTCTTACCTATGTCTAGTCCAGAAAATATTAAAAACTATAAATCAAAAAAAGCACTCCCCCAAAAATGTAGAGACTTTAGGTAACTGCCAGTCAATAACTGTCAAGAAAAATGATGCTTGGTTTTCCTTTCTGCCACCCTTCAGTGATTGCTCCTGCCCCAGGCCAATGGCCAGAAATTCCCCCAAAAGTAATGCCAGCTATCCATCACACGCATACACACACAAGCAGAGTTCTGGAACAAGAGCACAGAAAATTGTCTTAGTAAAGTGAAATTTAACAGTCTCAAAGGTCTTTCCAAGCTCTGAAATGGAAAGCAAGCCTAAATTGAATAGCTACCAGGTTGTTTTCCAGCTCTTTCTGTAGATGAATATTGTGACACATAACAGGAGCAAGAACAGAGAAAGTACCACCCTGCAAACAAGTGAAGCCTAGTGGTCTGTGCCCATAACACAAAACTATGCACAGAACAGGGGTCCCTCAGGGACTGTAGTGCTACCATGCCAGCTGTCAGCATATAGTGAAATAATCTGATATGCATCAATATATATTGTGATATATTTTTGCATATTACTGTAGAGGAGAATGTCCTTCTTCCCCTTCTACAATTCCCCATTGCTCTGGATCTGTAGCAAGCCAGGCTGAGCTATAAGCAAGTTCAGCTCTGTACCACATACTTATATAATCAACCAGCCCCCAAAAATAAAGAAATAAATAAAAAGCACAATTTAACAGGAGCTGGAAAAATCAGGAGAAAAGAACAACAGCCAGATGGCACAATGTATCAGGAGGTCTATAGGATGCATAAATTAGCTAAATCTTTCCATCTCTATGGACGAACCAGCGAACTGACTGGGTAAGTTGGATGTTAATGCAGATGTGACCTACATCTTTGTCTCCAAAATGAAAGCCTGTTGCTTTGCCACATAGTATCACTCTTCTTTTCAGATACACCCAAAACAAGAACATTTGGCATCATGTTGCCCTTTCATGTTTATAATACTTATTTTCGAGTGTTAAGAAACAGCCCTTTATTATTGAGCTGAACATGTTTTTTGAAAATACAATTTTGCTTTTTAGTCAAAAGATTTATTGCTGCAGCTTTAGAGGGGCATCTTCTGGTTTGTTATTTAGCTAGACACAACACTGTCCTTGTTGTTACAGACATGCTGTCGCCTTGATATCTCAGGAAAAATTTGTTAAGTAGCATAAATGTATATTTTGCTTTATAAACAAAACCTTCCATATTTTCCACAGGCACTGAGTGAAGCTAAAAAATTCACTTGCATTTTGCCCAAGACCACAAGGAAAAGGAGCATAAAGACATTAGACAGCCTTGAAATATGTTGGAAAAAAAAAAATAAAAGAGAAAATAATGTCCAACAAAAGCAATAAGCAGCAGTACTTCATGTGAAGAGACTAACAGATGTCCAAGGATTTAATAAAGAACTGTTTGTGTATACTCTGAATTAAATCCTCACTAAGTTTCAGAATGCAAATGCAGACTGCTTTTAAATATGAAATGTACCATAATTAGTCCGATTTCTTTAGTCCACTTATTTAAATCATTTTGAGATCAGCTAGTTTAATCATATGCATATATAGAATATAGATTGCATGAGGGCTACAAATTCATAGTGTGTTTTTCTGCTGTTTCTTTAGTAGAAGATTTGTGTATGTGCAATCATAGAAATAAATTCAGGTTAAGGGAGGCTTGGAGGTCATCTAGTTCAACCTCCTATTCAAATAGTGTAACTTCAGGGTTTGGTCAAGCTGCCCAGAGCTTTGTCCAGCTGAGTTCTGAGTATCTCTGAGGATGGAGATCCTACCATCTTTCTGGCCAACCTGTTTCAGTGTTCAACCTCTCTTATTGGGAAGAATTTTGTTCTGTACATCTAATCAAGATTCCCCTTGCTGTGGTTTCTCTCCATTGCTACCTCTCCTTTCCTCTTGCACCTCTGAGAAGAGTTCAGTCCTGGCTTCTCCATAACCTATTCAACAGCTGAGGACTGTAGTTAGACCCTCCCTTAGCCTTCCCTTTTCCAGGATGAACAAATCCAGCTCTCTCAGCCTCTCCCTATATATCATGTATGCCATGTGCATCAGAACTCATAGTATTTCATGTGCCCAATACTTTACCTAAAAGAGTCGGGCTATATTCTGTGAAGAAAAGTATCTCCAGAAGACATTTTAGAGTATCTATGCCAAAGAACACTTACACAGCTATTACACATACCCCAAATTATGCTACTTAGTTATCTCTGTAATGCAGTCTAGCCTCCTAATTTGGGCATCTAAAGGATCTGACAGTCAGAATCTCACATCCACGTCCTCCACCTAGTAGTTCACTCCTCAGACAATTATAAAATTAGTTGGCTATAGGAATGCAAAAACTGAAATGTAAAACTAATTACCGTTATGCATAAAGGCAACTACAGGCAATACAAACATACATTCTGTGGCCATACTTACACACAGATTTAGTTTACAGTGTACTCAGACATACTGCAGAAAGCGCAGTATGCAAGCCAGAGTAATACTTGATACTCTGCATAAAAATGGTATAAATTACTTTCATCATGAATCTGTAACAGATCAACCTGAACCATTCCCTCTGATCTATCACCATCAAGACTCTTGTAAAAATGCCAGACTTCTGAGCAGCTATAAACTTTCATTTGATGTAAAAAAAACAAAACCCACACTCAAAATCAGATCACTCATTAGATCATGAGAGCAACTCTTTCTACCACACAGAGTACCACCAATTCAAACCTGATGAATAGGATCCTGGAAGGAATGAAGATCTAGTATCTTCTAGCTTCACTCAGTGGTCCCACCTCACTTACATACAGAAGAAAATTGCCTCTGATTATAACTGAATTCTTGAAACAAAAAAAAATCCCATTAACAAAGTGAGATGTGCTTATGAAGGATAGCTGGTGATGTCTGGCAGAGTTTTGTCTAAATACCAAATTTAGTTTTCTGGGTCAATATTAAACACAGCAGTGGGACAAAAATTCTCAACAGCATAGCTTCATGTTCAAGACAAACATCTAATGATTTTTATTCAAACCTTTATTCTATTTTTTCCTAATTATAATCCAATATTTCTATAAATCAATTACATACTCATGATTTATTTAAGAGGGTAACTATATTTTAACATATTAGCTAAAAATCTGGAGGGTTTTAAATCTAGGAAATATTCTCATTACCAGGACAATATAAGGAAAATAAAATGTCAAACAGTAATTACAATTGTCATGCCATGGCATCCAAGATAAAACGATAGCCCCTCATTCTTAAATGCCAGGTGCTTGCCTTAGGTGTCAGTTTTTGGTAATTGATGACAATCACAACAAAATTTGAGTCATATTAATATCTTATAGAACATAAATTAAATATTTTATACTTGATTGCAAAAATATACCGTTTTGGTTGAACTATTTTTTACTTTTTTTTTTTTT
>VYZX01014315.1:1556-15981 GCA_013401335.1 Brachypteracias leptosomus | reverse complement strand
CTGAGTTTTCATTTGTTTGTTCTCGGGTTTTTTTTTTCTTTTCTCACAATAAAAATAGAGCTTCCAGGGTCAATATTTGCCAGATGTTTCCATAAGCAGAGAATATTTCGTTCCCATTGCTCACATGCTATGAATAATAAGAATAAATAGATTTGGTAATATTAATAAAGGCAGGAATGAAGTTGTTTCATGCACAGCCTAATCAGTAGGATGCTCTTTGTTTGATTAAAATGTCATGAAGGCTATTAGAAAGCAAAGACAAAGGCAAACAAATGGCTCGGGATAAACAGCTGTCTACCAGAACTCCATGACTAATCAAAAGATATTCATTTACATTCTTTGCCTCTGATACTCTGCTGAGTTCGCTGGACTAGCTTGTTAAAGGGTCAAGAGAAATTCTAGAGCTAGGCTGGTTGTAAATTGCAAAGCCATTTAAGTGAAGAGCCAGACTGACCCTCAGACCTCAGGGCCCAGGAGTGAGTGAAGCTGGAAGGATTGTGTAAATCTCTAAAAATGGCTAACAAGATTTTAGGTAATATTGACATGTATGTATATTCTTCTTTGCTCAAAAATCTTTTTCTTATCTTATGCTTTCATTTAATCTATCTGGCTTCTCAGCTCCTTCCAAACAAAATCTTGCAGGAATGACATTCTTTTACAGATAATCGACTGCAGAAAATCTGATCAGTGCACAACTTATCTTCGCCCAATGGAGTCATAAAAGTTTGAACTTTGCATGAGCCTTCATCCAAAAGGGAGTACACTCAGACAAATGAGGCAGGGTATAGACGTACTAGGTCTGGAACTGTGGCAGATTTTATGTCAGTTTTAAAGTTATCCACACTTAACAAAGGGAAAAATGAAATGAATTGTCCAAATGCTAGTTCAATACTGAAGCCAACATGATAACCCAGAAATCTCATGTTCTTTATGATACAATCTTTCCTATAGGTTTTACTGATTATCATGTTCATAGACTTTGCTCTGACTGCCTTAAAACATGTAGGACAAGGGTGAGCATCAAGTGTAATTGCACCGAAGAAGCAATTACAATTAAAATGTAATGCTGGAGTCAAAATGGATGCTGCAGCTCTCAAGAAAAAAGTTTGTAAGAATAAAAGCATTTGCTGAGTAAATTTTGAAACAAACAAACAAAAAGCAGAAAAAGAACTAATATTCCTTGTGGAAGTTGAAAATATTTCTCGTTGAAGTGAGACTTTAATGTTTTTTCAGTAAACTCATTAAGGACTCCACAAAGTAGAAAAATTCCTACATCTTTAAAGAAATTTTAAGAACATTTGAGTTATAGTTCATATACTTACGAGAAAGTTAATTAAAACATGGCATCTACGTTAAATAAAACACCAAACTTAAAGTACAGAGGCAAAATGGAGTAAAATTAGTCCTTCTTAAGCTAGTGAAATCTGAGGTGTTGTTTCTATAACAAAAAACAATTTGAAATGTAAAAGGTACCAAATTATCAAAATCATCATCTGCTAAACTGTCATGTTGCATTTGGAATCAGTGCAAAATTTTCTGTTTGGTGATTGTCACACTGTTTCCATGATGTGTTCATGATTGTGCCTACCCAACAATTTTCACTACTAAGCCTGAATTTTGCTGATGTGTGTTTTATGTGACAAAAATACATATAAATAGGATTGTGATTGAAATAGTACCTTTCAAGTGATATTTCAAAACATAGCTAACACTTAATTTCTACTTACTCCATCTAAACTGGCAGGCTGAATGGGAGATGTATTCAAAAATGTGCATAAGATTGATGTGTGTCATTGATGACTTCACTCAATTGCTCTTCAGACACTACTTAGGTCCACATGTGGGCTGGGCCTACACATCTTTGTTCTGAGAAAGATCATTTTACAAAACCTCTAAAATGGATGTATTTATCCTATTTTCTCTTCATTTCTTTGCAGAAGCCTATGGAGATAATGATGAGAAACAACAACAGAATAATTTACATTTATACAAAAACTTCTATCACAAAGCACCTTACAAACTATACATAAGAATCAATCCATCAAATGTGACTTTGACCCACGGATTTAAATGCAATAGATCCTTTAACAATGCATACCCTCAGTATTACTGCCTTAAATATTGAAGTATGAATTGCAGGAGAGAGCTTGTAACCTTTCATCCTATTTGCAAACTGAGCACAACACTTCAAAACATGTGTGCGGAAAGACAGACTTCTAATCAATACAATGTTGTTTGGCAACAAGTTTCTCCGAAAGACAAAGCTTTCAGCACTCTCACTAGTGTTTTTTCTGGCACTCAAATCCTTCAAAATGTATGGTTCCTAATTTAGTATGCAAAGTTAGCATACAACATTGGTAATGGAAAACACCCATGACTTCTTCAAGACATTCGAGTGGAACTGAGAGTGGAAATCAGGCGTACTTACAATCCTGATTCTAATTTCTAATCTGTTACCATGTTTTGCATCATTAGTCTGGACTACTTGCTCTCTAGGATGAGTATCATTTGTCTGATTTGATACCACTTAAACAGATAGCTGGTATCACTTCATCAGAGATCCTTTGTAAAAGAACTTATGTCTGCTCCATCTACATTTGACGACACTTAGAAAAATAGTAACATTGTCTTAAATAATACATCTCTCTATTTTCATCAAACCACAAGCATATATTACATGATCAGGTAGAAGGTGTCTTTGTGAGCAGTAAAGTCAGTGCTACACGGTAAGTATACGCCTTGGAACTAATAAGACAAATTGTTTTAAGACACTTCAGAACTCTCTACTGTTGTACAACCAAGGCTTTCTGCCCTAGGGCATAAAAAGAAACATGATAGCAAGGTGACATGATAGCATATTGCAGAGATGGTAGAGATTACCTCTGCTTATCAAGAAAAAAAAGGTGAGCATAGAAAGGAACCCCATTTATTGGAATGGGAATTTTATTAGGTGTCTATTTCAGAAAGTTTCTTAAGCTGCTTAGTTGTTGGCAGAAAACTAGAGTATCCTTTTTGTCCTTGAATCTCATAGTACCATGAAGGATAGAAAATGAAACACAGTTTGCAAATGATGTGCATATCAGTTAGCAATGTCATAAAATAGTAAGATATTTCTTATATAGCTATAGAAAAAAAGCTTTAGCTCCCTGTAATTCTCAGGAATTGACAGGGCTACAGAAAAACACTATGCAGAGTTCATTCCAATCATACCTACAAATTAACCTTGTATGATATATCTTTGTCAGCTTCTCTGGTAGCAGCATCTACAAGCTCATGGAGGAAATATAGAAACCCTATGTCGTCAAAGGGTTTGCACATCTCCAAGGATTTTTATTTACTCTATCTGTTTAATCCCCTCTAAAAGCATTTCTGAATAAAAATAGCCATTTGCTTTAAAATGTGTCAGTATATTTTATAAGACAATGTACTGATTTTTATTGTTCCACATATATAAAGGTACTGGATTCTATGGGAAGGGCTAAAGATTAGTATTCATTATCAACTATTCTCAAGCTCAAGTAAAAAGTTCCATACTTAAAAACCCCCATTCTTTATAATATTGGAATTAATGTGCTGTTCTTACAACTATAGGAAATGTTTTCTTTTATTCAGGGGCAGATATTTCAAGACTAAAGGTCTAAAGCATGGTTTTCAAGCATTTTATCAATGTTACAAGGACAAGAATAAAGAGATTGTTTTAAAACAGTCTCTTTCTAGACAAAATGTACTCACAATACTATTCTTAATTTTAATTTTCCTTTTGTTCCTCCTTAATTGACATTTCATTGTATTTTAGGACTCAGGTTTTCTATTTGATATATGTGCTGATAGAGAATAAGCCATCCACCCAGCCTTCTGTATCCATTAGTTGACAACGCATATATGTGATGATTCTATCCTGTGAGGAAACCTCCATTATTAATTTCACCTTTCTTGTGCACTCCCAAGCTGGAGTGAGAAGTGTCATAATTCACTTCTGTCTAGATGCGCTTTTTCCCCACTAGAAGATTAGAATTTTGTTGGCTGCTTCTTTCTTCTCAATAAAATGACACCAAACCACATATGACTCGTAACATAGTTGAAAATGAAATAAGTAGCTAATGAAGCCTGATTAAATATAAATTAGAATAGAAAACAGCATATTTGGAAATTAATTTCCAGCACCTAACCATTTATGGTCAGCACCTGAATCATACAATATGGTTTCAAGACAATCCAGATTTAGAAAAAGCTAAATCATAACCCCAAGTTTTTTTAAAAAATACGAAGATTACTACATTAGGGAGGAAGTTGAGTAAGTACAAGTGATATTTCTGCTATTGTGGTTAGATTTTAAAATTTGATCAGCATACTTTTTGTTTGCCATTGGAGCAACGAAGGCTAACCAGGATTCTAGGCCGTGTCAGCAAAAGCATAGTAAGCAGCTAGAGGAAATTGACTATTCCATACCATTTAGCACATATGAGACCACATAAGGAGTACTGTGCCCACCTTGGGTCTCCCTGGTACCAGAGAGACGTGGACATACAGGAGCAAGTTCAGTCATGGACCATCAGGCTATTGAGGGGGCTGGAGCACATGATATAGGATGAGAGGCTGAGAGAGCTGGAGGGGACTGAGAAGCTATTTAATCGTTGTCTTTAAGCACCTAGTAAGTAGTTAAAGAGAAAATGGAGACATGTTTCTTAGAGGTAAACAGCAAAAGGACTTGAGGAAACAGCTAAAAGATGCAGCAAGGGAAATTCCAATTAGATAGTGGGAGGAAAAAAAAATCTCTGCAAAAAACCTAAACCAAAAAAAAAAAAACCAAGAAAAAAAAAACAAACACACACAAAAACAACAAAAAGAGAGTAATCAAATACTGGAGCAAGTTGTGGAATGCTTGTCTTTGAAGATATCAAATAAGATCTGAGGAATGCCTGAAGTAAATGTTACTTTGTAGCTGGTTATACTTTGATCCTGGAGAGGGACCAAATAACCACCAGATGTATATTCCAGTCTTAGTTATTCTGCAGTTCTATTTGATATTTCCACATTAGATCCAATTCTGTTTAGAAAATCTCCTGTTCACTTGCATGGTCACATAATATACAGAGGACTTTATGACTTGCTTATAAGTCTGTCTTGCTGGATGGCCAGCTGCCAAGGCAAGCTGCTCCAGAGCCAGTCTGACCCACAGTGGATCAGCAGATTTCATGCACAGTGGATTTTCTTTGGCAGGGAAATGCCAGGGCAGTGGAGAGATCCACCAGGAGCTGGCAGCTCTTGGGAGATAGGATGACAAGGCCTGGACATTGCCAGAGCAGCTATGACCACCCCCATGCATATAAAAAAGCAGTCTGGGGAACACCAGTGACCAGGAGCACTGTGAACAGCGTAGGCTGTTCCCGTTTCTGTCTCAGGATAGACTGGTTCCTCCAGTCTATCTCTTTCTCAGCCTCCCTCATACTCCTTAACCTTTCTACTTCCTCTTGTAGCTCTGCCACCAGACTAAGCAGATCATCTATCTGCTCACACAGCAAATAGCTGTTCTCACTACTGCCATCTATTACCATAGAAAGGCACATTCTGCATCCTGAGACCTGAATGATTGCATGTTTTCATGGGAGCACTGTCTTGGTTGCCATATACGTTCTGGTGAGTCTAGAGAACATAGCTTTCTGCCACGTGGATACCATAGTTAAGCTCCTTCTGTGAGGGTGATTATCACTAATTGAACTAACTTCTTGAGCTGGTAGGGTTACAATATCCTTCCTACACACCCTTTTGCACACTCTTCCATGCAAGCTGCCGCTCTGGAATGATTGGTGAGGGAATTTGAAGCATAAGTAATTTTTAATTCTATCCTTTCAGTTGTGGACAGTGACATTGGAAGAAACAGATAGACTCAGTCTATTAATAAATGGCTTCTTGGCTGGTGCCACCACAACAGTTTTGGGTTTTTCGATAATTGGATGACCTACACAACATCAGACTTGCTGGCATTGGGTGGGATTTATCTCTCACAAAGGGGGAAGGGAGTCTTTCCCCGTGACTTAATAGGGCTCATTGACAGAGCGTTAAACTAAATTTGAATATCAGACTTTCCTGTGAAAAGCTGTGGGATGACATGCTAAGGTTAGAGGGACAGTGTTCTAGCAAGGTCCCTCAGCCTATTGCTCTGAGGCATTCTGGGTACACTAGAGCATGCTTGAAGTATTTCAGAGATGGGCCGGGGGCTCCTGAGATAGTAAAAGCCAACAGGGAAATATCAGTGAAGTACCTCAAAGATATTCGGGGGAGTTCCTCTAAGAAGCTGACATGGCCAACAACCAAGTCGAAGCACCTCTATACCAATGCACACAGCATGGGCAACAGACAGGAGAAGTTGGAAGCTCCTGTGGTGCTAGAAACCTGATAACCATTACTGAAACTTGGTGGGAGGAATCCCATGACTGGAATGTGTCTATCAGTTGCTACAGGCTTTTCAGAAGGGACAGGTATTGAATGGATAACTATTCTGAATCAACAATACTGACTTAAAGGGAAGTATTAAAAGTTGTTTACATCTAAATGGCAATCTGACCTCTTATAAACCAAGCTTTGATTTCTTATCCAGAATACCATATACAGGTACACAGAACTTAAAATTCCCTGGGTTTATGTGTTATGAAGAAAAGTACCTTCCCCCCCCCCACCAGGTAGACCAATTAACACTTTACATTCAAGCTCCAGCCTATTCCCAGAGGCCTGTAGGCTGAGTTTTGCAGGTCCTTTCCATCTCTCCTGTGCTGTGTTACTGAAGTCTACTGGGTAAGCTTTTGCATACCAGCTGATTTTTAAATAGATTAAGTAATCTTCTTCCTAACCTGTTTAGAATAAAACATCTCCACCACAGCATCTGAATGATAATAAGGAAGTAGGCTAAAACTGGTAGTTGAATCTGTCCATTCAGAATATGCCCAGTGTTTCTTATGTTTGCTTTTTAAAAAAAAAGTCTTGTAACTTTTCAGCTACTATACGACACTCTGATTTGCTGGCAAGGGAATTCCAATAGCTGTGAAAAAACTAGTAGTCCTAGAAAAGTCTCTGTTTATGCAAAACTACCTGAGTAAGAAATTAGTGGAAAGTCTGCCTGTTTCTAATTCTAAAATGTTGTTAATGGGTCGCCTGTCATTCCTATAGAGCACTGGACAAACCTTAATTGGGAAGCCAAACTCAGGTTCATTTAGTGTCCTGTCATAGACCAACACTGTGCAAGTAGATCTGAAATGGCAAATCTAAAAATTATCTTTTTGAGAAATTCAAAGAGACTTATTTCTTCCTTGCAGCTCCACTGGTACTGGAATCAGGTGAGACGCTTGAGCTAAACTTTTAGTAAGCACAGGCTACATGTCTCTGAAATGTATGCCTCAGCCACGTTTTGAACGAAGCAGGTGTAATTCACCTCTATTTACATGTGCTTTGAAAAAGTATTTTTAGAGACCTTCTGGAGTAGTCTGGCTATTACTTGTACATATAATCACCATGAAATATTTGTTACTACTGGATCTGTAGCTGCATTTCCCCAGGTTCCACTGAGACTTCTTATTTTTCCCATGCATGTCACAAATGCACTCAAGTCAAATATTTTAGAAGAACCTCTTGAATTCCTCAAGTCCTGAGTTAATTATCTGATCATGTCTGAACTTCTATCACAGACAGCGAAGGCCAAATCTCCTCATTTACAGTAGTGAAGCATAGCAGGGAAGTATTTCATTTGAAAGCTTCTCAAACATAATATTCAGAATTGTTCAGAGCAACGAGGCAATGTTAGTGGAATTTTCATGTGAGCCCAGTCAAGAAAATCAAATTAATATTTATTAGAATTTTAAACAATCTCACAAGATGAGGTCCTGACAGATAAAGCTCTTAGAAATTGCTTACTCCTGTTTATCGGACAAAGCAAAACCACAAAGTTCTCTGTTTTCCCTAAGAAGGGCTTTTTTATGACACAGCTGTGGAATAGCTGCTGGGAACAGTTAACACACCAAACACTGAAAGACAGAAATACAGAATTGAAATTCCGGGAAGTAAAAACGTTTTAAAGAAAGTGTCCATTTTTATAGATATTTCACTGTATTCTACACTGACATTATTTTTTGTTTCAGTTGCATACAATTAAGATTAAGAAAACAAAGAAAAGAATGTCAGTAGAAGAAAAGGATGAAATATGGATGAAAGTAAAGGTGGAGGAGAGTCAACGTTAAATTGTAAAGATCTCTGCTGGCATGAAAAACAGTTTATAAGGTAAAATAAAATTATTCTGAGGAAAACAGAGACAACCCAGTTTGAAATTCCGTTGTTAAAACAAATCTCAGTCAATCAAATGATTAATTCTACTTTCGTGATGTGTCAGTTACAAATGGCAACCACCAGAATCAATGGTGTATAATTTGTCATCTCTTTGAAGGCTCAAAGATTGTTGATAGGCAAAATACCAATGAAGCTAACAATTGTTGGGTAAAACATGATTAATATTCTGTTCCATGATAATTTTCTTTCTTTAAAGAAAGAGACACTGTTTCAATCAAATTACAGTTTTGTCCTTCCAAGGGCACAATAAATCACTAATATGTTCACATGTTCACAGAAATCTTAGAGTAAATTTATTCACTTATATACATTTGAAACTTCACATGCTGTGCCTTAGTAGCCATAAAAGGTTTTCCTGTTTGAACATTGTCTCNCGCTCCACCTGTCCCTCCCCTTCCCCAAACCTTAAACCGCAACAAACATACTTTCTATCAGGTATTTTATATAATATTGTGTTGTATTAAGAGGCTTTGCAAATTAATAAAACTGCATTGGGTCAATGGAAAATTGAACATGATAAACTAGGAAGACTCCCTTAATTTATCTATAATATTAGGAACTGAAAGTCTTGAATAGTTTTTTAGGTCTCATTCAAGCATATGTAAAAAGTCTTTGTTAGGAGGTAAACAGTACTTGAACCTTTGAAATGTAGAACAAATTGAATTTTCATTAACCAAGTATAATATTGCTTGTTCATGCCATATTAAATCCAGAATGTTACAGTAGCTTTTGCAGCCCACCTGAGATTGACCTTGTTATCTGCATGACATGTATCATGGAATAGATACTAGGAAAAAGCAAAGAAAAAGATGTTTTCAAACAAATTATGAAAAAGCAGAGTCCTGATTATGTTTTATTTGAAGCTTGCTATTTTCAGAGTCTCTAGAAAACTATCCAGACTGCTATAGCCACTTTTATGGAATCTTTTAAATGTACCATTTGCTCATAGCGATTAAGGGACTAACAACTGTGTATCAGCTTCAAATTGTGTTTAAACGCCCAGTTCTAAAAAATCCTTACTCAAGACATACTCTTTTTATAAATGCATCATAGCATAAATGAAGGTATATTGGGATATTTTGTGTAATTTGGTCTTGCAAGGCCAGAAAACCCTATGTAACCATGACAGTAATACCATGTAAGGCCAGGAGGACCAAAGTAATGATACCAAAAATACCAGAACTGGTGTCAGAAATACCAGAATTGGTATCAGAATTTCAGAAATAACAGAATACATTAATATGGATGTAGAAGACAAGCTGGGATCAAGAGGGATAAGTAACAGGTTGTTAATTTGGGATGAGATTCTGATGGAGTAAAGGAAAAAGAAGAGATGGAGAAATTTCATCAAGTTGGGACAATAACTCAAACCTATTGCTCTGATCATATCAAATGTGCTCTTGTGGTCATGGATGTTTGCGGAAAGAAGGGTATGCTTTCTCAGTGGTAGAACACCCAGTCGAATGTATTCTCACTTGTGATCTGTTTAGAAGAATCAGAGCTCAGCAGAACAGACTGTCAACCAGTCACTCAGTTTGGAAAGTAAAATGATTTTGAACTTACTTTTCAAAGTGGATAGTCTTAAGAAACTTAAAATGGGGTAGCTTTTCAGTGTAATTCAGTGATTCACTGCAGTGCCTCCACAAATCAGAATTTAACAGTTAACAACCAAAACAAATTTTGGCAGCCACTGAAATGGTGGTATTTTGTCTCTATGTATGTACATGTCTGCTATAAAGTGGATTTGCATAGGTAGAAGCTAATTAAACATTAAGAGCATAAAAAAATTCTCCTTAATTTTAATATTATTTCATCCTACTTATTGTTAATAAATGGTCTTGCATATAAAATACTAAGAAACTAATTACCTGTACATTTTGATAATTTTTTGGGGTGCATTTATGCTATCAGAATAGAATTATGTTAAATTTAGTCAAATTTGCTGAATAGATTTGCCCCAAAAATAGAATCCAAAGAATCAGAAAGCAGGAATAATAGAATAATAGCTGGCATCCAGTTCTATTCTTTTGCCAGAAAAACGAAGGTTCTGGAAACACATTTTTTCTGACTATTCTCTATATTCATATTACCTGAAGTTGGAAGTAAAGGATAATGTTCTGGATAGAGGAGATGTCTCTTCTTCCTCAGTGATTGTAGCTGAGTTCTACAAGCTATGCCAAAAAAGAGATATCAAAGGACTTTCTACTGAGGCGTTTCCCTAAAAAAAGCATTACATTACTAACTCAGGAGGTATCAAACAGAGATGTAACTCATAAAATGAAACAATGCTCCATGTGCTAATGCTATATAAGCAGTAAGGCTGACTGCTTGACCCACCAATCTGCTTTTTACAGCTCAAACTGACACTACCTGGAAGTCATCCCAAGCTTATGCTCTTCCTCAGTGTGGTGTAGTAATAGAAAGTACTCTGCTCTGCTCATGTGGCTCCAGTCTGAGGCCTGAATTCTGAAAAATCAATGTGTTTTCTTTGTTCCTACAACCTAGGTGTCTTTCAAGGCCACTGAATTTTCTTTTATTGACCTGACAGCCCTGTTTGAATTACTGGTGTGACACTCTAGGAACAAAAGCAGTACTTACTGAGGAAAAATTCCCTTCTACCTGTTAAAGAATGATACAACTTGTTGAATGAATAAAATCCCTGATCTGTACGCAAGGGCTATGCTTGCTAGCTGTGACAGGAGAAAAAAAAGAAGAGCTATTGGTTTCAGTTTCCCAAAATAAATAGTGGGTTTTTTATAGAAGCTGCAGGAAAAGAACAAAGGAGCTAAAGATCATACAACAGGTCACAGCATACTCTGGGAGACAAGCTATTAAAAAAAATTCTGTCTTTCTGCAGTTTTTCCAGGTCGTTTTCCCTTCACTCATTATAAGTAGTAACATTTACATGAAAATAGGATCTTGGTTTCTCAGGAGTTTATCTGCTCTTTATAATTATCCTCTTGAAGCCATAATCCTAGTTTCTATGGTAATTAGGTTTTCTATAAGTTTTCAGTGGCTCTTTCAAGGTGAGCATGGGCTAGGCTGTAATCCAATAATAGCATCCTACTAACATCATTAAGGCCAAGTTTTTCCACTATAGGAGACAAAAATCATGTCTAAGTATATATCAGCCTATTATTAAGCCCACATGTAGACAGCAGTAAATTGACTTTTCTTTTAATTGCTGATGTTGGGAACTCATCTGTGTCAGAGGCTTAGCATTCCTGAAAATCACATTACTTGCCAATGTTTCTACATCTAACCTTTTTTTAAAAAAAAATTGTGACCTCCTTAACTAGGAGATGTAACAAGGCTGCTCAATTGTGAATGAGAGCCAGAGTACAATGGTAGAAATTAATCCATTTAATCCAGAAATATAAAGGTCATTCCAGCTTCATTTTGAAAATACTGATAATCTTATCTTTCATGAAATATTTTTAAAACCGAACACAGAATGTCAGCTAATTGAAGCTTTGTATCATAGCCTGACTGGGTTTCAATGATAGCTTGTCTTTCCATTTATTCTTGTACAAATGGAGTCTGACTCCACTGTCCAATATGAAAAAGTTTATTGGCTATGCAGGTGTGGCAGAATATTTGCCAGTTCAAAGGGCTAATCTAAAGTTGCTACATCATATACCTGTACCTTAGTTTCCTATATCTAAATGAACTTTTAATTGACATAAATGACCGGAAAAATGGCACAATGTGTTAAGTTTGTGTGGTTTCAAATGCTTGCCTCTGTTACAAATAGCATGTATTCATTGCATATGTAAGCAGCTTATCAGATATTATCAGTTTCTCATTCAAAGTCAGAGTTTACAGTAATCTTCACATGACCTTTCATCGCAGATGTCAGGGAAGAGTTATGGGTGAAGGGATGCTACCTTTTTCATATTATATACTTTCAATAGCCTAGCACAGAACATAGGCAAAAATGCTGTTAAGACCACTATACTGTCAGATACAATTTTAACTTTTTTTTCTGTTCTCTACTGGTCGGCATTATTTAGGCTCCTATGGATCCGAGATGTTGCATTAAAACATTCCTTCAGAGTGACAATTCTTTTGAGATGAGCTGCTTGCATCAGCAATGGCTTGACACCAAATCCATTATATAACACACCTGCCCGGGATTCATAGGAAGTGCAGGGGCTGAATTTGACCTGCAGATTATCTTAGAAATGAACATAATTATGAGAGCTCTTTTGTATTTCTGCCATGTTATAAGATAGGTATAGATTACATTATATAAAGAGTGCCTTACTCATATTTAAAAACTCTGAAGCTATTTGAATATAATATATTCATGAACAACATACATTTATTTCATATAAATGCTCTGAAAAACACTGGTCCCATCCCTGGAAACTAGAAAGAATAGAGAAGTCATCCGTGATGAGAAGAATATATAGCCATTATTTAGTATGTGAAAGATATATAAGGTTAAGTTAAAATAAAAAGTATTTTAAATAGAAAAAGAGCAATAAGATTATTCAGTAACATAATTGTGTAACTTTTTTTTTTTCCTATCATGCATTTGTTTGCTGTTTTTTCTTTCCTTAAATAGCTGTGCATTCCCTGATCCTTTCCAAACGTTTTCTATGTGTCACAGTATATTAGCTTTTCAAATTAATTTGGAATTTTGGTCTACAGTAAAATTTTACCTGACATGACTTAACCTTTCAGTGAAAAATACAGAAGCAGTTAAAATGTCTTGCAAAAAACTGTGATGAGTTTTTTTTCAAGTATACTTTTCTAAGTATAATTAGAAAATCTAGAAGCTTTAAAAATTAACCAAAAGTTATATTTCTGGCACAAGCTTTGAAGTGATTTATTTAAATTGTAAATTTACTGTTATTATTTGATTATTTCTAATCTCTTCACCAAAATTTTATCAAATCATATTTTTAGCTGAGTATTCTTCATATTAGGATGATTTGCAGTAATTAACCCAGTTATTTAACTTACATAGTTACTGCAGGCACTTTATAAATTTGATTTTCTACTAGGTGCTGAGCAGTCTGGCCTCAATCCAATGAAGTGATTAAGAATCTGCTTAACTTTAACCATGTAAGTGGTCCTACTGGGAATTTTACAGGATCAAGTCCTTCGTCAGCCAGCCTTTGAGCAAATACTCTTTTCCCTGATTTTTGTTTGTTTGATATCCATCAAGTTATCTCTTTCTGAAATTACATTTTTAAACTGTGTATGGATCAAACCCCTCAGTGAACATTGTCTTCAGTATGATATTGAAGCTGACGGGTGGGATCAACCATGATGCTTTTAATGTGCTTTTTTAACTTGGATGTTTTTCCTTCATTTAATTTTTTACAGTATTTTTTTGCAAGAAGGAGACTTAAGAAACCATCAGTACTTTGAATCCCTTAGGAGCAGTCAGGAGGTAACTGCAGTCTACTGTAACAGAACTTTAGATGCAGATTTTTTCTTCTGTTTACCTTATTTATTAAAAACCAACAACATCATATAAGATTTACTGATGAGATCTAGACTTCACATTTTATTTTCTATTGTTAAAGCCACACAAAGCATTTGAACACAGGTACTTGCTGCAATGCACTTTTTCTCTGATAGTTTCTGCACTGCAGTTTCGGTGAGGTATTAAAAGAGACCTGCCCTCAGATTATGATAGGACCCATCCAGAGTATTTGCTGGGTGCAGAGTCCACATTATTTGCAGGTAATCTAGTCAAAAATTAAAGTGATGTCAGAAAAACATATGATCTGCACGGGTATAGCNCTTGAGGAATGACAAAATCGTATAAACTTAAAATGCTGACACATGAAACATTTAAAATGTAAAACCTCCTCATATGGGATGACTAAAAGAATATAATTGGAGAATTCTGGACTCTGGTAACTGCTGAAATTATTCTTGTTTGACACTAATATTTACCTCCTAATATCTTAAAGTAATATGGTACTGGATGGTGTGTGGAACCTTAAAGACAGACCTAACATCTGAATCCCAGCGTATCTGAGGTATGAGCTATTCAGTCTCCAAGAAGTGAGGTCCTTTTGAGCATTGTTCTTAAATGAGGTATTTTGTCCCACTGCATGTCTTTGGTGCT